>CM033474.1:229911739-230511739 GCA_019447015.1 Hymenochirus boettgeri | reverse complement strand
ACTCTGCTTTTTATCTATCTATCTATCTATCTATCTCTGCTTTCTATCTATCTATCTATCTATCTAACTCTGCTTTCTATCTATCTAACTCTGCTATCTATCTATCTAACTCTGCTTTCTATCTATCTATCTATCTAAATCTGCTTTCTATATATCTATCTATCATCTATCTATCTAATTCTGCTTTCTAACTCTGTTTTCTATCTATCTATCTAACTCTGCTTTCTATCTATCTATCTATCTATCTATCTATCTATCTAACTCTGCTTTCTATCTATCTATCTATCTATCTATCTATCTATCTATCTAACTCTGCTTCTATCTATCTATTCTATCCTTCTACTCTCATCTACCTATCTATCTATCTTATCTAATCTAATCTATCTATCTATCATCTATCTAATCTCTGCTTTCTACTATTTATTTATCTAACTACCTCTGTCTTTCATCTATCTATCTATCTATCTACTCTCTATCTATCTATCTAACTCTGCTATCTATCTATCTATCTATCTATCTATCTATCTATCTATCTATCTAACTCTGCTTTCTATCTATCTATCTAACTCTGCTATCTCTCTATCTAACTATCTATCTAACTCTATATATCTATCTAACTCTGCTATCTATCTATCTAAATCTGCTTTCTATATATACTATCTATCTATCTATCATCTATCTATCTAACTCTGTTTTCTATCTATCTATCTATCTAACTCTGCTTTTCTATCTATCTAACTCTGCTATCTATCTATCTATCTATCTATCTATCTATCTATCTATCTATCTAACTCTGCTTTCTATCTCTCTCTCTACTCTCATCTATCTATCTATCATCTACTATCTATCTATCTATCTATCTATCTATCTATCTCTGCTTTCTATCTACTACTATCTATCTATCTATCTATCTATCTAACTCTGCTTATCTATCTATCTACTATCTATCTATCTATCTAACTCTGCTTTTCTCTATCTATCTATCTAACTCTGCTTTCTATCTATCTATCTACTCGTTTTACCCTGCTTTTCTATCTATCTATCTAACTCTGCTTTCTATCTATCTATCTAACTCTCTTTCTATCTATCTACTAACTGCTATCTATCTATCTATCTATCTATCATCTATCTATCTAACTCTGCTTTCTATCTATCTATCTATCTATCTATCTATCTAACTCTGCTTTCTATCTATCTATCTATCTATCTATCTATCTATCTATCTATCTATCTACTATCTACCCACTCGCTTCTATCTATCTATCTAACTCTGCTTTCTATCTATCTATCTAACTCTGCTTTCTATCTATCTATCTATCTATCTATCTATCTATCTATCTATCTATCTATCTATCTATCTATCTATCTATCTACTCTGCTTTCTATTATCTATCTAACTCTGCTTTCTATCTATCTATCTAACTCTGCTTTCTATCTATCTATCTAACTCTGCTATCTATCTATCTATCTAACTCTGCTTTCTATCTTCTATCTAACTCTGCTATCTATCTATATTTCTGTCTACCTATCTATCTAATGTGATTTTTGGTACAGCATTGTTACCTGCTGTGCAGTCAGGTCAGTGATAGAAAACAAAGTTGGATTCCCAAGGCATTCCATTGCCAGCCAGACGTGAGTTGGAAATTCCCCTCCTCCTTCCTATGCTCCACTGCATCTACATTGGCTCCAATTGATATGACCCGCCCACAATGTGACTCATGGAAGACCCAGCCAGGAAGCAGGCATTGTAAATCGTGAATTATCTGTGTTGGGGAGGTCCAGAAGGGAGGATTCAGTCAGTTCTCTCTCTCCCTCTGTAAGCCACACGCAGGAGTTTTAATCTCCCTCTCTCCCTGCTGTACACGTGACTCTGCAGTAGTAGGAGGGCGGGAGGGAGCTCACATTAGTTGGTTCGGGGCACTCGCGCTACGAAGCGCTAACAGGAGATTCGGGGCACTTATCAAAAGATCCGGGGCACGTGCCCCGAATCTTTTAACATAGATACGCCACTGGGGCTTGGTGATTTGTCTATAGACGAACGTCTAATCTGTTGAACGTCTAATCTGTCTAATGTCAAAGTCTGTAAGCTCTTTGGGCAGGGTCCTCTTTCCTATTGTATCACGGTATTGCTGTAAGAAACTCATACTTATATTATGTATTACTTGTATATGTAATATGTATGACATTGTATAACCTGTATTACCCTGTATGTAATGTATGACTATGTAATTGTAAAGCGCCACGGAAGATGTTGGCGCTATATAAATCAATAATAATAATAATAATAATGTTTGGGCACCTTTAGTGCCATAAATATATTAAGCTAAGTGTCAATATTATCAAAGAGCGTAAGAAGCCAGATCAACATTGATCTTATTCTGACCACCTTGGCCCACAAAGCATACACATGTTGGGTTCATGCCAGACTCATTATTGTCCCTAGGACTGTCTAGTTTAGCCTTTGCTTAATAAAAATAACATCAAACTAAGACAAGAGTAATGATGTAACAATAAAACAGACAACATCACAACAGGAAGAGAGAAAGAAACAAGAAGCTGGACGGTCTTTGGAGATAGAGAGTATATAAAAGAAAATTTACCGTAATAGTCAGAGAGCAGGAGGGATTTAAAGAGAAAAGGACCGAGGGTAGTCCAGAAAGTGAGTGAAAAAATAAAAATATATATATAAACAAATCTAAAAAAGAAAAATCAGATAGAAATATTGGTTAGATTAATTAAATTGTTTTTATTTCTTTCCTTCTTACCGCATTTGGTTACTTGTGTTTATGTTTATCTTAGATTTTTTAATTAGCATTGAAAGCACATTTTAAACTTAAAATATAATTGAACCTGAAAATATTCTAAAAAATGATGTGTCTCTCCGCCCTGACATTATCAATATCATTGTCAATGAGCTTTTTTTTGTTGTTTTTTTCCTGAGGTAACTGGTCTCTCTTCCTGATCATTCGCTTTGTGAAGTGTTCACTTCAATTTAGTTTTATTACTGTGCTCAGACAGGTCAGGAAGAGATCAGCCAGCAGCAACTTGGCACCTCTTCCTCTATCAGATCCATTTGTAGTTTAGGTTTAAAATCTCCCTTTTGCCTGCAACAAATTGCAATGACATCACAAAACCACAATGATTTCTCAAAATATTTCTTTAAAGTTTTTGGATGTCCAGAATTTTGTTTTTGTCTCATAAAAAAATACAAAAAATGACAGTATCCACAATTTATGTCTATGTAGTCAAGTAAAGTTACATGGAGTGTTTGCCTTCCCTCACATTTACAACTTTTATATTTCTGTACAGTAAAATGTAATACATTGGAATAATCTCTGGAATTTATAGGTGACAAGAAAAGTATTCAAGCTAATCACGGGCAGAGAAAGTTACTGGTTTACTCTTTGTTAAAGGGACACTGTATTTGTGCAGTAACTGACAGATCTCTGGCTTCTGCCCCAATCTGCCTCCCCCTCCAAGAACACATGCTTGCCAATGTCAGAGAATGGGAGGAGAATCAGTGACTGGGGGAGAGGACAAAGAGCTTCCAGTTATTGCATAAGTACTGTATATTGATCCTTTAAAGGACAACCATACTGTAAAAACTAACTTTTTAGGAATGAAAAGTACCTGGGACAGGGTAGTAGGATTGATTATTCCCACCTCCCAATATTGTTTTGTCGAGGAGCTACAGCACATACAGTTTTCATCTGCCAAGTGCCCTGGGCCTTCCTGTATTAAAGTTAGTGCTGAAGCACCCAGGAAGCCTGGAAGAAACAGTTTTCTGTTCATGCTGACACTCCTCATAAAAAAAGATATTGGGAGGTAGAAAGAACCAATCCTACCTCCCTGCTCCAGGTGCTTTTCATTTTAACTCTTTTTGAAAAGCATTGAAACACACTATAGTTCTCCTTTAAAGGGGAAGTTCAGTGCAAATACATGTACTTTTCAGAAAAAAGAGCAGTATTTTTCTACCTTAATGACGTTAACCTGCCCATTCAGCATTTTGTCTGTGTATAAATAAATGCAACCGAAATACTGAATTTCTGTTTGCAGGACCCCTAGTAGAGACCGTTGTGGCCTTGCCCTTGACCCAGCGCCTGGGTTGATTCAGTTGCTCAGTAGAGATCTGAGTATCTTTGACTCATCCAACAGCCAATCAATAGAAATTACTGTTAGGAACATTCCAAGGATGTGTTGCATCCTGGGAAGAAGAAGGACTGTTAGAACCTAAAATGTCAGCATGTCAACAGCAGGGAACAGCAAAGGGAATGAAATTAACTGATTTTTAAAAATGGGAGAAAATATGTAGAATAACTAAGAAGCCATTACACAAACTAACAATTTAACAAATATTAATAATTTCCACTGAACTGTCCCTTTAAGGATAAAAAGTTGATGAGACTACACCTTCCCCTTAATTAAATAACCCTTTACAAAATCACCTCCCATAACCTCTGAACGAACTACCAAGGAGAAATATTTTAGCTAGTCAGCTGTATTTTTCTACTTGCCAACAGTAAAAATTTCCAGTCTTGGTTATGGAGCAGGTTTTACTGCAGCATCTTGGCACAGCAGAGTATATGACATATGAACAGGCACACCATTCACTTTAATGAAAATGTCCCATTTCAGTGATGTGTTATACTTTCCACAGTGTTATATTTTGTTGCCAGGATGATCCAATGAAACCTGTTTTATCTATATATAGTTGTCAATGTACTGCTTTATGAATAGAACATTGTACTGTCTGACAGAAGGTTGATTAAAGGAAAAAATAATCCCCAGAGTATTGAAACACTTGTTTTAGGATGTAGAACACGCATTTACCTAAAAAGTGACCTCAGTTCTGTATCTTCTTCCTCTTATATGATTATCTTTGTATCAAGTCCGCAAAATTCTTTCTTACGGTGGTGACACCACCTGCATGAACAACTAAGTGCAGGTACATAGTGAGTAACTTATCCATAGAAAAAGTTTTTGAAAAGGAGAAAAATGCAAAACTCCCATACATTGTGTAAGAAGATAATCAATGAAGGCTCTAATATGGCATCTTAGGTGTAGGTCTCTGTTTCTCTTTTTGTATTCTCTTTTTTATTTCAGACATAGATCAAGACATGGTACTGCACATGTTTGATCAGTGTGAAGCATAGTTATTCATAACATCTATATTAAAGGCAAACCTTACCTTTTTATTGCATGCTCCCCTCCCTTCCATGTTTCCAGCATTCTTCTCTTCTGGCTTACAAATTACATTTAATTTGCTACCTGCCTTGTACTAAGAGAGATGTGCATATATCAGAATAATGGTTGAAATTAAACTTTTCTGTCCTTACTGTGGGTAATGTGTACAGTGGCTATTTCTTTACTATGATTTTATTCTAGATCTCTGAATTTCCCCCTTTCCTCCAAAACCCTTGTATCGTAATATTTACCTGGCTCACATGATATTCACCATGAAGTCAGCATGGTGGCTCAGTGATTAGCACTGATGCCTTGCAGCAATGAGGTCCTGAGTTCGATTCCACCCTTGGACACAACCGCATGGAGTTTGTATGTTCTCCCCGTGCTTGCATGGATTTCCTCCGTGCACTCTGGTTTCTTCCACAATCATTAAGGTATACTGATAGGTTGTATGTGTAAATAAAGTGATTAGATTGTAAGTTCTTTAAGGGCCGGGCCTGATGTGAATTGAGCAAATAATTGTAAAGCGCTGCGGAATATATAGCGCTATATAAAAAATAAAATCCATACACCATCCTCCTCTTTTACAGCTTCATAAAGCTTTCAAAGGAAGCAGAAACAAGTGGAAGAGAGACCCCAGATGATCAAGCAGGAAAGTTTTGGAGCTAGCTAGTTATTGTGATATTGGAGGTTGGGGGTGGGGGTTAATGGGGGTTGGACATGCCCTTTTACCAATTAGTGACATTTACAGTATTGCATATAAATGTCCTAAAGTAAAACATTTCCTGGTTGCCTTTGCATTACTGTGTGTTACAGGAATTAGTTATACAATTAAGACATTTCCTTATGTCTATAAATATGTGTTTGTTTTCTGGGCAGACTTTTTTGGAGGTAGTAATTAAAAAATACATTGAAAATAATGGTTGAAAATTCAAACATTGCAGTCGAAAAGTCAAATCATTCCATTTGGATTGATTTTGAATGGGATCTTCGGAGTTTCAATACGTTCCATGGAACCACTCGTGAAATGAAACTCACCAGTTTTATACATTTTTATTGCCTAGCTGAATGTTCTTATCGGCATCTATAAGTGACTGTGCATGTACAATGGCCCTCTATTATTTCTGTATTATTTGACATGCTTATGGATTTTGTGTATGTTTACCTAAGAATGTAGTAATATTATACATATAATCAGTTTTAAAAAAAATAAGAAAACACTTTCCAAAAAATAATGTGACATAAATTAAGTAATGGTATTGTATCGCCCCCTTCTGTTGTATATGAAAAATAGCTTGGTGTGACTGAAAACATTTACAGGCTCATTTACCCAGACTCGCTGGGCAAGTATATGGAGCGCGACTTTAAATCCATATTAGCGTCGGATGCGCAGTTTACGCAAAAATCACTTGCGCATCCAATGCTCGCAATTCAGTATTGGGTTTGCGATAGTTTTAGCTGGTGTAAAAATCCTGCAGTGGGTAAATCCCTTACCGGGATTTACCCAGATTCACAAACGCCATATTGAATAGCGAAAGGAGCAGTTAGTCTATAGGCAGGTGATTCCTTTTACAAACAATCCTAAGCATATTCTTGGTGACTCAGTTTCTAAAGGACTGACATCATATACAGCAATTAGCATCATGAGGCTGTATTCATATATCTACTAATCCCCACTCATTTTATCGTGAAGCTGGTTTCATTGCGAAATAACCAATTTGTCAATACAATTTTGCAACTTCCAAAACTGTCAAATTTCCCCTAAAAATAGAAATTCCTCCACCAAATTTTCCATTCCACTATGTTCTTATTGCTTGCAACATGTCTTTTCTAAATCAGTGTCCGAGCATTGTTCTATAATACATAAATAACACAGCAAGCCAATAAACAAGCCTGATACCTGGGACATTTCCACCTACATGTAGAAGACATCCTAGAGTTTGACAATTGGTCCAACTTATTGCAGACCTTTGCTTCTTTATAATGTACAGTCACTAATATTACCACCAGTTGTATCTTCAGCTGTTTTAAAAGCTACTGTTTCTAAACCTACAAATAATAAAAAAAGACACCAAGGCTATGGAAAGCTACTGTACTCTAAGGTATCCTAATGAGTGCTACTTGCATTTAATACTGTTTTTGCTTCTTTATAGCCTCTAATTATTGCCAAATATGGCAGAAAACAGAATTACTTTTTATATAGAAGATTTAACTTGCTCACATTGGCTCCTAGCCTTGCCACAATATCAGACGACTTGTTTAACTAGTGAGAGAGTCATACTGGTCATTGAAATCATACACCAATCAGCACTACAACCACAGTCCCACAGTGGCACAACCACAATACTTGTATTCATAGAACTATATTTGCTTTTTTGACTGGTAATTCAAGAAAAATATTGACCAAAACTTACCTCAAAAAGACAAACAGTACAAAAGAGTGTCTTCAAGAAATGACTGCATTTAAAACACTGACATAAATACTGAAATACGTCAAATAAATCACATCGGGACAACAGTTTTCAGCAAATGTTTTGTGTTCTTTGGGGGGTCATGAATGGGTTTTCTAAACAAACAAACAAAAAACCTTCAGTGTATGATTGTGTGAGTTGTCTAAGCTGGAACAGAACCAGGTATGTAAATTCCAGTTAGCCTGGTGAAAGATTACCGGTAGGTTGGATCTGTCTGTACTCAGTGACCATTAGAACAAAGATTCAAATGTTAAATAGTGGAATAAACTAGAATCAAAAGTTCACGGGTATGTTCAAGAACAAAATTGGTGTATGTGTGTGTTTGGGGTTAAGGTAGCTGCTACAAGCTATGCCAATTTTTTCTTTATATTATTTTTTTCATTGATTGCTACAAAAAGAGGAGAATCTTATTAAATAAGTCCCATGGTTTTTTCTTACATAAAGATTTAGAAATAAGTTTCCAAAACACACAGGTGAAAACAACCAGCAAAAAGTAGTTTTGTTTTATCTTCTATAATTTTAACTACTTTTGAGAACTACCTGTGCTTTCTAAAGGAAGTATGGGTGCTTAGCAGGTTGGGCCCCGCGATTGCACGTGTGTATGAAGCTTAAGGTTAGGTTTACACGAACGCATTGTAGTGATGCTGCCCTACTGTTTGCAATTCTCCAGCAATTGCAGCTGCCTGCTGTGTTGTTCTAGTAACCAGAAGGTACTGACTTTATTTGTTTGAGGTTTTGCCAAACAAGTCAGATTCATGGCCTAGGTTGTTCCGAGTTGACAGTTCCCGTTCTTGTGATGCTTTACTGCTTTATGTAGCATTTGCTAGAGTGTTGGAAATCACTTTCTGTCTTAATGGTCTAGTTTTGGTTTCCCATTAGCTTTTTTTTTTAGCTTTTTTTTCAGATTTTAGCTTACAGGAGAGGAACCTGATATGGTCTTCGGTTTTTGCAGTTTATCCCCCTCAAAGCATCAATTTTGGATATATTGTGCATTTTGAGATTCGTTTTTGCTCTACACATTTGTAAACAATAGATAAGGGGCTATATATACACCATACCTAACACTGTCAAGCCTCTGAGATGTTTACTGTACTTGGATCTGTGCATACTAATATTGTATTAGTGTGGAGGGAACAAAATTAATATGTTGATAATCTCTGACTTTCCTGACAGCCTTCTGGAATTCCCAGTTTAGTCTCTTTCAAAGAATCCTTTACGATTTTGGCTTCCCTTTTCTTGTTATTTTCTCGTGACCTTAATTTTGCAAGTTTTCCCAAATTTAGATTTCAATTCCATCCACAAATTATCTGGTTCTCGATCAACAAATTTGAAACCAATATTATAACGTTTTATTGAAAGATAATGGTTATGTTCTCCGGGTCATACCTTAAAAGTTTAATTCTATTCTTCTATGACCAGCAGTGTACCTTGATTTAAGCAAATTTAGTCAGGGTCTGATAACAAAGCTTTTTCATTTCTTTCCATTTACTCTATATTATTGGACAGAAAATTGAATGTATTTAATATTAAATGGCTGTCTACGAACTTATGCTACCTATATACGGGCAGATGTCTTTCGGATAGGATTTCGGAAACGATCGGAAAGAAAGAACCATTTGAAGTGCCACACCTTGTACCTCTGATCTTTTCACAGATTTCCCCTAGAAATCTGCACAGGACAGGCAAATTTTTGAACTGGCCAATCTTAATTTTTCCATTAAAAAATGGTTGATTTGAAAAACGCCATACACGTCATAGAGATTTTGAGCAATTCAATCAAATTTGCCAATTGCTCAAAATATCATTGACATGTATGGGGGCAATCATTAGCTGTGTTATATCCAATGACTTTTTATCCAAGTAGTCTCCTATTAATGACATGAATAGTAATAGCAGTAATTGTACAGTGTTAGCCATTGATGAAAGTGAAGACATCTTGAATATAAAAATAATACCTTTTATTAGCAATCATTTTATCGTTCAATCATTTTAGTTAACCAAAATATATATTTTATATCCAAGATGTGTTCACTGACATGAATATTAAGCAGTGTGCTCTTCTAATTGAGAGTCTCCTGACCCAGTCTATTTTAGTTCCTTTATTCCTTAAAGGGGAACTGTGGCCTCCATACAAGTGCCCTCTATTAAAAAGGATCCAGGTTCTAGTGGTAGTTTATCAAACTTACAGTGGTGCTTTCTGCTTACACAACCTCTGACATGAACATTCTCACTTGCTGAACATTCTATTGCTGGCACACAGCAACGTCAGCTGCATCTTAATCCCTGCCCCCAAATTTCTTTATCATTTTTAACGCTAGCCACAATCGTGAAAAGAAGAAAAAATCTCTTTCTGAGGTGTCTGAATCTTCAGAAAAGATCGATTTTTTGAAGTGAGGATTATAACACAGCTTATAACACGTCGGTCAAAGAGATAGAGTGCAGTGCAGAGTAGGAAGAGAAACTTTACAAGCCTATAACTTTGAAATAACAACAGCTAGAGACATTATCTTATGAGAGGCACTTACTTGCATATAGACAACAGTTCCCCTTTCAATAGCATTTCCAAATAATTAGAGATTTTACACCAATTGGTAAATATGTATTATTTACCTTCCTTTTCCCTTTTCTAACTGTAAGACACAGGTATTTTAAAAAAACTATTTGTAAGTGCTGTTGAGGGTGAGAGGATATCTACAGTATTATTAGGAAAATAATGCAATGCTGAGCCATAGAGCATATGATGAAGGTTCATAGGGTGAGCATCATTGCCCGTCAAAGGGTCATTAATTATTTTTCCTACCTTGTTACCTAGAAAGTCTTTCACCACTCAAGGAAGGATATTTGCTGTGTACAGATATTTATAAATATTTGGTAATAAGCAGTAAGATATTAAGGTTCTGAATGTGAAGAGTAGGAAGATAAGATTGTAAACATCTTTCAAATCCAACAGATGGCAGCAAGAGGAAAATATTTGAGAAACAGCCTAGGATTTTTTTTTTTCTTTCAAATGAGACACATATCATTTAACATCACTGTCAAATCTGTTTAACGGGTATTTTTAACATTCCTTTTTTACTGTTTAATTGAAGAACGGGGGGTAACCTTTTTTATTGCTGTTTTTTTTCCCACCCTCCCCACCCTGTTGCTTATTGCTTATAGGCAAGAAAGTTCTGGTCATCGGCAGGGAACGCGGTGTCATAGGTTGGGGCCGTGCTTTGAGCAGGGGCTAAGGGGGGTGGCCCTGCAATGGGATGCAATAAAGAAGAGAGAAGCACGGGGAGGACGGATCGGGGAACTTGTCCTCCTCCACTGACAATCTTGGGAGTCATAGGGAGATGACCTCACAAATAGTAGCCATGTTCCCTAGTGAGGGGACTTCTTTTTTGTACATATTTGTTTAATAAACTCAGACGTGTCTGCTTTTTCCACACAATACGAGTCATTATTTCTTAAAGTCAAGTGGGGGTGTGTTTATGTAGAAAACGGTAAGAATTATATAAGGATGTAAAAATGGTTGGGAATAGTAAGACATTTAAGGCTTACTGCAATGTACATTTAGAAGTGTAACGCTAGCTGTATTAATTTCAGTGTAACCATGCAGCATGTATTTAATGCAATTGAAACACAGAATCATACTGATCACTTTATAACGAACACTTATAAAAATAAAACTGTGCAGCATATTGAAGTGAACCTGATCTTAGCACATCACCAATAAATGAAATAGGGTAGGGTGAGAATAAGGCTTTGAAGCTCCACTTTCAGTATATGCAAATAAGCAAATCTCCCTATCCTATTTAATTTATCGGTGACGTCTGTCCATAGGCAAAACCAGAGGCTTGCACTACACTGATGATGGCTCAATAAAGCCAAAACTGGTCTGTAGTTGGCGCTTTGGTTTGCATTCAACTTGTGGAATGCTGTAAAAGTCTTTTTAAAGATATAGCGTTCCTAAAAGCTGCCATGGAAATAACTCAGAAGGTTCTGTTCCATATTTTTATTAATCTCAACACAGGTATGTGCAATATGTTTTAAAGAGGAATTTTGGAGCCTGAAAGAGTGTTTTTTTAATGCAAAACTTTCCACAAGCAGCCCTCCTGCTGCATCAATTGCATAGAAAATGTATGCATTCCCTCCAACAGTACTCCTTTAATGGGGAAACAACATGGTGCAGAGAAGAGATGGGATCCGGGTCCGACACGGAACCCCTTGGTTTAGAAATCAGAAAGATCCGTCTGAATCCGGACAGATCCCACCATATTTATGAAGGGGGAAAAAATTCCTTCCTGACTCCAAATGTGGAAATTTCCCTGGATAACTACTTTTTGTATCAATACCAGTAACTTGCAACATTCCTTGTTTGCAGAAACTCATCCAGCTTTTTTTTTTAAACTGTGAAACTGAGTGGAACTGTGTACAGGAAGCAAGAAGGTAGGTAAATTAATTGTTGGAGTATGTTATAAGCCGCCAAATGCCGGGGAGGAGGAGGAAATGAATCTCCATATGCAGTTGACGAAGGCTGCTGGTATGGGGCATGTTCTGGTTATGGGGGATTTTAACTACCCTGACATAGATTGGAGTAAGGGAACTGCCAGCACCTCAAAAGGTATAAAGTTCTTAAATTTCCTATATGAGCATTTTCTTTCACAGATGGTAGAAGTTCCTACTAGACAGAATGCGTTGTTGGATCTGGTGATATCTAATAACCCTGAGCTCATTTTGGAGATGAGGGTAATGGGAAGCTTAGGGAATAGTGAGCATGATATAGTGTCATTTAATATAGGTTGCAAAAAACTAAAGTGCGCTGGGTTAACAAAAACTTTAACTTTAGGAAAGCTAATTTTATGCTGTTAAAGGAATCACTCCTCATAGACTGGGGGGAATTGTTTCTAGGTAAAGATACTGAGCAGATGTGGACCACTTTTAAGCGATATTAAACTATTACATTTCTAAATTTGTACCTTTTAGGGAACAAGTGTAAAAAAATTAGGTCCACTCCTGCATGGCTTAATGCTCAGGTAAAAATGGAAATGGAAAAAAAGAAAAAGGCTTTTAAAATTTTGAAAACAGAGGGAACAGAACAGGCTTACAGTGAGTACAAAAGCTGTAATAAAGAGTGCAAGAAAGCAATTAAACTAGCTAAAATAGAAAATGAAATACGGATTTCCGAACAAAGCAAGTCCAACCCCAAAATGTTTTTTAAGTGTATAAATGGTAAAAAGATGAGGACTGAGAATGTGGGATCTTTAAATAATGGGGCTGAGGTGGTTGTAGAGGATGCTTTTAACTTGGCCCCTAGCACTCGGAAATCATGTTTAAGGACTTCACTTCCTCCTCTAACTTTTTCATTGGCACAAATGTGAACCAAGACTGCCGGGTCACACCCGGCCCCACCCAATAATCTGTCTACACGACCCACCACATGCTGAACCCTAGCACCAGGTAGGCAACACACAGTTTGGCATGTCATGCTGATGTCATAGTGACATCACTAAAAATGCACCCAGAGACATTTAAATACTATTAACAGATATAGAATAAGAAGTCTAACCATAGCAAACAGGAGGTTTACTAATACCCATCCAGTTTCCATCGAATCCAGAATGTTAACTATTAACTGCCTGGTTGCCATGGCAACCAGAATGTTTGCTTTCCGCTGCCCAGTTGCCATAGCAACCAGAATACTATCAACTCCTGGTGTCATAGTGACATCACTAAAAAAATGCTAAATTATGATGTCATGTTGATTTCATAGTGACATCACTAAAAATGCACCCAGACTATTATTTAAACACTATTGACAGATACAGAATAAGAAGTCGCATCAATTACAATGCTTTTTTTGGGGCCAAACTTTAATCTATGCAAAATTACGATGTCATGCTGATGTCATAGTGACATTATTAATAAACGCTCCCAGATATATTTAAACACTATTAACAGATATAGAATAAGAAGTTGCAGCATAGTAAACAGAAGGTTTACTATACACCATCCGGTTGCCATAGAATCCAAAATGTATTGCAACCACACACATTAAAACTCTGTTATCAGATATAGAATAAGAATGTGCACCATGTACAATGCTTTTTTGGGGCCAAAATTTAATTTATGCAAAATTATAATGTCATGCTGATGTCATAGTGATGCACCTAGAATCTTTTGAACACTATTAACAGATATAGAATAAGAATTCACACCGTGTACAACGATTTTGTTTACGATCAACAGCATGGTTGCTATGGCAATCAGAATGTTTACTTTTAACTGCCCAGTTACCATACCAACCAGAATGTTTCCTATCAACTGCTGATGTCATAGTGACATCACTAAAAAACTACAACCACAAATATACAAACACTGTTAACAGATATAGAATAAGAATTCGTACCATGTACAATGCTTTTTTGGGCCAACATTTAATGTATGCAAAACTATGACATGTATGCTGATGTCATAGTGACATCACTAAAAAATTCACCCAGACACTTTTGAACACTATTATCTTATATAGAATAAGTAGTCGAACCAAGTGCAATGCTTTTTTGGCCAAAATTTAATTACTGCAAAATTATGATGTCATGTTGATGTCACAGTGACATCACTAAAAAATGCTCCCAGACATATTTAAACACTATTAACAGATATAGAATAAGAAGTTGCAGAATGTACAATGCTTTTTTTAAAACCAAAATTGAATGTATGTAAAATGATGATGTCATGCTGATGTCATAGTGACATCACTAAAAAATGCAGCCCAACACTTTTGAACACTATTAACTGACATAGAATAAGTAGTTGAACAAAGAGCAATGCTCTTTTGGCCAAAATTTTATATATGCAAAATTGGCCAAAAATGCACTCAGATAATTTTAAGCACTATTAACAGATATAGAATAAGAAGTTGCACCAAGTGCCATAGCAAACTGAATGTTTACAAACAACAGCATGGTTGCTATGGTAATCAGAATGTTTACTTTCAACTGCCCGGTTGCCATAGCAACCAGAATGTTAACTATCAACTGCTTATGTCATAGTGACATCACAAAAAAATATAACCACACACATTAAAACACTGTTATCAGATATAGAATAAGAATTTGCACCATGTACAATGCTTTTTTGGGGCCAAAATTTAATGTATGCAAAATTATAATGTCATGCTGATGTCATAGTGACATCACTAAAAAATGCACGCAGACACTTTTGAACACTATTAACAGATATAGAATATGAAGTCGCACCAAGTACAAAACTTCTTTGGACCAAAATTTTACCTACGCGAAATTATGATGCAATGCTGATGTTATTTGACATAACTAAAAAATGCAACCACACATATTAAAACACTATTAACAGATATAGAATAAGAATTCACACCATGAACAACAATTTTTTGGGCCTACATTTAATGTATACAAAATTATGATGTCATGCTAATGTCATAGCGACATCACTAAAAAATGCACCCAGACACGTTTGAACACTATTAACAGATATAAAAGAAGAAGTCGCAACAAGTGCAATACTTTTTTGGGCTAAAATTTAATTTATGTAAAATTATGATATCATGATGATGTCATAGTGACATCACTAAAAATGCTCCCAGACATATTTAAACACTATTACCAGATATAGAATAAGAAGTTGCAGCATAGCAAACAGAAGGTTTACTATACACCATCCAGTTGCCATAGAATCCAAAATGTTTGCTTTTAACTGGTAGCTCCGGCCCGCGATAGGGACCGGAGCGTCTGACCTGAGGCGGGCGGGGCCAGCGGGGGATGCTGGGAGGCGTATTCCCGGGTCGCGGCCGCCTCCTGGCGAGTTCTCGCGAGAGGCGGGAAGATGACGTCAGCGGTGACGTCATCAAAGTTATAAAAAGGCGCGGAGCATGAGGCTCGGGCGCCATTTTGTTGAGTGCTGGTAGGGAGAAGGATCTTCCCCACCCTCCCTCCCTATAGTTATATGGTTTTGAAAAGTATTGGTTAATGGTTTATTACAAGGGGGAAAAAGGGTTTGTTGGAGTCACAGCTGGCGGATGCATCTTTGCGAAGGTTATGTTTGGAGCCGTTACATGCCCTCTGGGGATCCAGAGGCGTGGCATTTAGCATTGGTTACGGCTCAGGGATTTATGGTTAATTAACATGCAAGGATGCATAAATTATGTTTTGAATATTTTAAATTGATCACATGTTGTAATGTGTCAATTAATAAAAGCTGTGTCCTTATGTTTCACCCAACCAGTGTGTCTGACTGTTCTTTAACATAAAGTAAGTGTTTGTAAACGGGGTTAATTTCAAGTAAACAGCCACGATGGCTCCAGCCTTAGGTCTGCCTGGTTGCCATAGCAACCAGAATGTTTTCTATACACTAACCAGTTGCCATAGCAACCTGAATGTTTACGATCAACAGCATGGTTGCTATGGTAATCAGAGTGTTTTCTTTCAACTGCACGGTTGCCATAGCAACCAGAATGTTAACTATCAACTGCTGATGTCATAGCGACATAACTAAAAAATGCAACCACACACATTAAAACACTATTAACAGATATAGAATAAGAATTCACACCACGAACAACAATTTTTTGGGCCTACATTTAATGTATACTAAATTATGATGTCATGCTGATGTCATAGTGACATCACTAAAAAAATGCACCCAGACACTTTTGAACACTATTAACAGATATAGAAAAAGAAGTTGCAACAAGTGCAATACTTTTTTGGGCCAAAATTTAATATATGTTAAATTATGATGTCATGATGATGTCATAGTGACATCACTAAAAATTTCTCCCAGACATATTTAAACACTATTAACAGATATGGAATAAGAAGTTGCAGCATAGCAAACAGAAGGTTTACTATGCACGATGCGGTTGCCAGAGAATCCTAAATGTTTGCTTTTAACTGCCCGGTTGCCATAGCAACCAAAATGTTTACTATACACTAACCAGTTGCCATAGCAACCTGAATGTTTACGATCAACAGCATGGTTGGTATGGCAATTAGAATGTTTACTTTCAACTGCCCAGTTGCCATAGCAACGAGAATGTTTACTATCAACTGCTGATGTCATAGTGACATCACAAAATATTGCAACCACACACATTAAAACACTTTTATCAGATATAGAATAAGAATTTGCTTTTAACTGCCCAGTTGCCATAGCAACCAAAATGTTTACTATACACTAACCAGTTGCCATAGCAACCTGAATGTTTACGATCAACAGCATGGTTGCTATGGCAACCAGAATGTTAACTTTCAACTGCCCGGTTGCCATAGCAACTGTTAACAGATATAGAATAAGAATTCTTACCATGTCCAATGCTTTTTTTGGCCCAAATTTAATGTATGCAAAACTATGATGTCATGCTGATGTCATAGTGACATCACTAACAAATGCTCCCAGGCATATTTAAGCACAATTAACAGATATAGAATAAGAAGTTGCAGCATAGCAATCAGAAGGTTTTCTATGCACTACCCAGTTGCCATAGCAACCTGCATGTTTACAATTAACTGCCAGGTTGCCATAGCAACCAGAATGTTTACTATCAACTGCTGATGTCATAGTGACATCACTAAAAAATACAACCACACACATTAAAACATTGTTAACAGATATAGAATAAGAATTTGCACCATGTTCAGTGCTTTTTAGGGACAAAATTTAATGTATGCAAAATTATGATGTAATGCTAATGTCATAGTGAAATCACTAAAAAATGCAACCACACACATTAAAACACTCTTAACAGATATAGAATAAGAATTTACAAAATTTAATGTATAAAAAATTATCGTGTCATCCTGATGTCATAGTGACAACACTAAAAAATGCACCCAGACACTTTTGAACACTATTAACTGATATAGAATAAGTAGTTGGACCAAGTGCAATGCTTTTTTGGCCAAAATGTAATTAATACAAAGTTATGATGTCATGATGATGTCATAGTGACATCACAAAAAAAAAATACTCCCAGACATATTTAAACACTATTATAGATTAAGAAGTTGCAGCATAGCAAACAGAAGGACTACTATCAACCATCTGGTTGCCATAGAATCCAAAATGTTTGCTTTAAACTGCCCGGTTGCCATAGCAACCAGAATGTTTAATATACACTAACCTGATTTCAAAGCAACCAGAATGTTTACGATCAACAGTATGGTTGCTATGGCAACCAGTATGTTTACTTTTAACTACCCTGTTTGCCATAGAAACCAAAATGTTTATTATCAACTGCTGATGTCATAGTGACATCACTAAAAAATGCAATCTCAAACATCAAAACACTCTTAACAGATAAAAAAATAAGAAGTCCCACCAAGTGCAATACTTTTTTTGGCCAAAATTGAATTTATGCAAAATTATGATGACATGATGATGTCATAGTGACATCACTAAAAAATTCTCCCAGACATATTTAAACACTATTAACAGATATCGAATAAGAAGTTGAAGCAGAGCAAACAGAAGGTTTACTATCAACCATCCGGTTGCTATAGAATCCAAAATGTTTACTTTTAACTGCCCGGTTGCCATAGCAACCAGAATGTTTAATATGCACTAACCGGATGCCAAAGCAACCTGAATGTTTACGATAAACAGCATGGTTGCTTCTCAACCAGAATGTTTACTTTCAACTGCCTACTTGCCATAGCAACCAGAATGTTTCCTATCAACTGCTGATATCATAGTGACATCACTAAAAATAACAACCACACACATTCGAACACTGTTAACAGATACAGAATAAGAATTCGTACCATATACAATGCTTTTTTGGGCCAACATTTAATGTATGCAAAACTATGATGTCAAGCTGATGTCATAGTGACATCACTAAAAAATGCACCCAGACACTTTTGAACAGATATAGAATAAGAATTCACACCATGAACAACAATTTTTTGGGCTTACATTTAAAGTATACTAAATTATGATGCCATGCTGATGTCATAGTGACATCACTAAAAAATGCACCCAGACACGTTTGAACACTATTAACAGATATAGAAAAAGAAGTCGCAATAAGTACAATACTTTTTTGGGCCAAAATTTAATTTATGTAAAATTATGATGTCATGATGATGTCATAGTGAAATCACTAAAAAATTCTCCCAGACATATTTAAACACTATTATAGAATAAGGAGTTGCAACATAGCAAACAGAAGGATTACTAGCAACCTTCCACTTGCCATAGAATCCAAAATGTTTGCTTTTAACTGCCCGGTTGCCATAGCAACCAGAATGTTTACTATACACTAACCAGTTGCCGTAGCAACCTGAATGTTTACGATTAACAATATGGTTGCTATGGCAACCAGAATGTTTACTTTCAATGGCCCTGTTGTCACAGCAACCAGAATGTTTACTACCAACTGCTGATGTCATAGTGACATCACTTAGAAATGCAATCACAAACATTAAAACACTCTTAACAGATATAGAATAAGAAGTTGTACCAAGTGCAATGCTTTTTTCACCAAAATTCAATTTATGCAAAATTATGATGTCATGATGATGTCCAATGCTCCAAGACATATTTAAACACTATTAACAGATATAGAATAAGAAGTTGCAGAATGTATAATGCTTTTTTAGGCCAAAATTGAATGTATGCAAAATGATGATGTCATGCTGATGTCATAGTGACATCACTAAAAAATGCAGCCCAACACTTTTGAACACTATTAACTGACATAGAATTAGTAGTCGAACAAAGAGCAATGCTCTTTTGGCTAAAATTTAATGTATGCAAAATTATGATGTCTTGATGATGTCATAGTGACAGCACTAAAAAATGCACTCAGATAATTTTAAGCACTATTAACAGATATAGAATAAGAAGTTGCACCAAGTGCAATGCTTTTTTTGGCCAAAATTTAATTTATGCAAAATTATAATGTCATGATGATGTCATAGTGACATCACAAAAAAATGCTCCAAGACATATTTAAACACTAATACCAGATATAGAATAAGTTGCAGCATAGCAAACAGAAGGTTTACTATACACCCTCCGGTTGCCATAGAATCCAAAATGTTTGCTTTTAACTGCCCGGTTGCCATAGCAACCAGAATGTTTTCTATACACTAACCAGTTGCCATAGCAAACTGAATCTTTACGATCAACAGCATGGTTGCTATGGTAATCAGAATGTTTACTTTCAACTGCCCGGTTGCCATAGCAACCAGAATGTTAACTATCAACTGCTGATGTCATAGTGACATAACTAAAAAATGCAACCACACACATTAAAACACTATTAACAGATATAGAATAAGAATTCACACCATGAACAACAATTTTTTGGGCCTACATTTAAAGTATACTAAATTATGATGTCATGCTAATGTCATAGTGACATCACTAAAAAATGCACCCAGACACGTTTGAACACTATTAACAGATATAGAGAAAGTAGTCGAGCCAAGTGCAATACTTTTTTTGGGCAAAATTTAATTTATGTAAAATTATGATGTCATGATGATGTCATAGTGACATCACTAAAAATGCTCCCAGACATATTTAAACACTATTATAGAATAAGAAGTTGCAACATAGCAAACAGAAGGATTACTATCAACCTTCCAGTTGCCATAGAATCCAAAATGTTTGCTTTTAACTGCCCGGTTGCCATAGCAACCGGAATGTTTACTATACACTAACCAGTTGCCGTAGCATCTGAATGTTTACGTTTAACAATATGGCTGCTATAGCAACCAGAATGTTTACTTTCAATGGCCCGGTTGTCACAGCAACCAGAATGTTTACTACCAACTGCTGATGTCATAGTGACATCACTTAGAAATGCTCCAAGACATATTTAAACACTATTAACAGATATAGAATAAGAAGTTGCAGAATGTACAATGCTTTTTTTAAGCCAAAATTGAATGTATGCAAAATGATGATGTCATGCTGATGTCATAGTGACATCACTAAAAAATGCAGCCCAACACTTTTGAACAATATTAACTGACATAGAATAAGTAGTCGAAAAAAGAGCAATGCTCTTTTGGCCAAAACTTAATGTATGCAAAATTATGATGTCATAATAATGTCATAGTGACATCACTAAAAAATGCTACAAGACATATTTAAACACTATTAACAGATATAGAATAAGAAGTTGCAGAATGTACAATGCTTTTTTTAAGCCAAAATTGAATGTATGCAAAATGATGATGTCATGCTGATGTCATAGTAACATAAAAAATGCACCCAGACACGTTTGAACACTATTAACAGATATAGAAAAAGTAGTCGAGCCAAGTGCAATACTTTTTTGGGCCAAAATTTAATTTATGTAAAATTATGATGTCATAGTGACATCACTAAAAAATGCTCCCAGACATATTTAAACACTATTATAGAATAAGAAGTTGCAACATAGCAAACAGAAGGTTTACTATACACCATCCGGTTGCTATAGAATCCAAAATGTTTGCTTTTAACTGCCCGGATGCCATAGCAGCCAGAATGTTTACTATACACTAACTGGATGCCATAGCAACCAGAAAGTTTACGATCAACAGCATGGTTGCTATGGCAACCAGAATGTTTTCTTTTAACTACCCGGTTGCCATAGAAACCAAAATGTTTATTATCAACGTACACGACACTGATGGATGGCATGCCCTAAGCCTATCCCTGGTCTGTAGTTGGCCTCGGCTTTGGTTGCATTCCCTTGGGCTGCTGTAAAAGTCTTTTTTAAGATCCCTTCCTCTTTATCGGGTTTCTCCACGTGCAGGGCAATACTCAAGACGGTCCTGTTTCACCATATTTATTAATCTCCACACAGGTATGTGCAATATGTTTTAAAAGAGGAGTCATTTTGCGAGCTGAAAGAGTGTTTTTTTAATGGCACCAAATTCCCCCAGCCCCGCCCTCTGCCTGCACTCAATTGCTAGTATTACAATGAGTGGTCTTATGATTCCCAAACACACGCACTTCCTTCATGGTGGACGCACAAACAAACTAATGGGCAGAGAAGAGATTGTGATCGTCGCGAGCGTACGAACGGACCCCTTTGGTTTAGATCAATCAGCAAGATACGTGTACCGCAATTCACCGGATCAGACCGACGATTCCCACCATATTTCATGACGGGGGCACAACATTCCCTTCCTGCCTCCCACACATGTCGGACATAATTCCTGGATAATACTTTTTGTACTCAATACAGAACTTGCAACCCCCTCTGTTTGCCGAAAACTCATCCTACGATTTTTCTCTTTAAACGCCTGAATGCGTGGAAACTGTGCTCGAATAGACCCAGAACCAGAAGGTAGGTAAATTAATCTGTTGGAGTATGTTATGAAGCCGCCAAATGCCGGGGAGGAGGGGCGGAAATGAAACTCTCCATATGCAGTGACGAGGCTGCTCCCCGGTCCTATGGTGTGCACTTCCCTGTGTTCTGGTATGGGGCGATTTTAACTTCACCTGACTAGATTGGGTAATGGGAAATGCCAGCACCTCAAAAGGTATAAAGTTCTTAAATTCCTAATGAGAATGTTTCTTTCACAGATGGTAGAAGTTACTACTGCCAGAAGCCGGTGTTGGGATCCCCTCCCTATCCGGTGCTATCTAATAACACCTTGATTTGTCATTGGAGATGACTTAGTGGTTCGGCGGATTCATTTGGAAGCTTAGGAATAGTGAGCATGACCTCTAGTACGTGTCATTTATATAGGTTGCAAAAAACAAAGTGCGCTGGTCTTGTTGTTAACAAAACTTTGTAACCTTTAGGAAAGCTAATTTATGCTGTTAACGGACTCTTACTCCTCATGGACAGGGGGGAATTGTTCTATGGTAAAGAACTGAGCGATGGGTGACACTTTTAAGCGATAGTAAACTATTACATTCTAAATTGGTACCTTTTTAGGGAACAAGTTAAATAAAAATAATTAGGTCCACTCTTGCATGGATTACTGCTCTAGGTCAATAAAGGGAAAGGGAAATATAAAGAAAAGAAACGGGCTCCTTCAAATTTTGAAAAACAGGGGCACGAACAGGCTTACAGTGAGTACACAACGCTTGTATAAAGGTGCACGAAGCAATTAAATACGATACAAATAGAAAAGAAAATACGGATTTCCGAACAAAGCAAGCAACCCCAAACTGTTCGTCGAGGTTATTAAATCCAACGTCACCAAAGCACGCGGATGAGAATGTGGGCCTCTCAATCACACAAAGAGGGCTGCCACCCCTCGGGGTTGTAGAGGACTGCTTCCTTCCAACTTGGCCCCCTACGCATAGCGGACCCAATAATGTTGAAGGCTTCCACACTTCACTCCTCTAACTTTTTCATTGGCCCACCAAATGTGACCAAGACTCGCCGGGTCCACACCAGCCCCACCAAATACACATTGTCTAAACGACCCCCACAATGCCTGAACCCTACCGCAACCAGGTAGGCCAACAACCCACCCCCAGTTTGGCCTTGTTCATGCGATCGTAAGCTGACATCATAAAAATGCACCCAGAGGACATTTAAATACTATGATACCGATATAGAATCAGAAGTCTAACCATAGCAAAGGACGTTTACTCAACCCATCCACTTCCATCGCCAATCCAGCAGAAGGGTAATATTAAACGGCCCTGGTTGCCATGGAACCACCAGAATGTTTGATTTCGCGCCCAGTGCCATCAGCAAACAGAATACTATCAACTCCTGGATGTCATGTGACATCCTACAAAAATTGCTAAATTATGAGGTCATTGTTGTTCATAGTGACATTCACTAAAAAGGCAACACAGACTATTATTTTATACACACTCTTGACGACTTACAGGAATAACACGCAAGTCGTCCATCATGCACAATGCACGGTTTTGGGGCCACAACCTTTACACCTCATGCAACTTCCGATCTCATGCTGAGGTGCCATCCCCCTGAGTGACCCCATATTAAATCCAAACGCTCCAGTCCCCAGAACGATTGTAACACTATTAACAGACTCCTATAGAATAAGAAGTGCCCCACAGCGCACTGTAAAACAGAGGTTACTATTACACGCATCAGTCCGTTGCCATTACGCATCCCAAGGTATGGCAACCACACATCATTAAACCTTTCGGTTATTCAGATATAGAATAAGAAGGTAGGCACCAACTTGTACAATGGCTTTCCTTTGGGGCCAAATTTCCAATTTATGCAAAATAATGTAATGCTCGCCATGTATAGTGACCGTGCACCCCTAGAATCTTTGAACCCCCGATTAAACCGCTATCGCCTCGCATTTCACCCCGTGTTTACCCCCGCTTTTGTTTACGATAAACCGCATGGTGGCCTTTGGCCGATCCGAATGTTTACTTTTAACCCTGCCCAGTACATAACACAGCGTTCCCATCACCGGTGATTGTCCCTCTGACCTCCCTACAAAAACTCAACCCCACACCACATCTACCCCCCCTGTTCCCCCGATGAGACTCAGCTTCGTTTCCAGGTCCACTGTTTTTGGCCCACCCTTTCCTGTTCTGCCCCAACTATGCCCTGTCTGCTGACTGTGATAGTGACATCCCTCCCCCAACCCATCCCCCACAGGCCCCCTTTTTGCCCACCTCCCATCCTCTTCTCTCCACCCGAATCCGTCGGCCTCGCACCCAGTGCCCCCTGCTTTTTGGGCCCACCAACTTCCCTTCGCACCAACGACATGATGTCGTGCTGTCACACTTGACATCACTCCCCCTGCTCCAGACCCATTCAACCTCTGACAGGATTTAGATACGCTCCGACGTTAGCCGCATGTCCCCATCGCTTTTTTCCAACAAACCCCAAATCTGCCTTCATCGTAGTTCCCCTGATCGATGTCTCCATGCTGCCCCCACCCCCTGCTCAACGACTGCCCTCCCCCCCTACCACCTGCGCCAAACCCCGTTTGAACCCCTCTGAACATGCCCTTTAGCACAGCAGTTGAACACGAGCAATGCTTTTGGCCACCCACTTTTCATCCTTAATCTCTGCCCCCACTTGGCCACCCAACACGCCCTCCGCTCACCTTTTTCCCCAGCCCCCCTTACCAGCTATAGCCTAAGAAGTCCCCTCGCCCAAGCTGCCATCGCCCCCCCTGCCCTGCCCTTTCACAACCAACCCACGACAGCGTGTGCTCTGTCATTCTAGCCATGTTTCCTTCCCCCAACCTGCCCCCGGTTGCCCTCAGCCCCTCCGCCTGTCCCTATCAACTGTCTTTCTGTATCTAGTGCCTCCACTCCCCCCCCCCCACCTATCGCACCCCCCCACCTTCAACAATGTTACCGGCAGACTAGACTAAGGCACTTTGCCCATCCATGTTTCCAATGCATTTTGGGCCCCAACGTTACTGTTAGGCAAATTCTCCCATAAGCCTCCCTGCTGTGTCTCGTGCCCTCCCTCACCCCATTGCCCGCCCCGACAATTCTTGCACACACTATACCAGATAAGGCATCAGACTTCACACCCAATGCCACACGACTTTGGGCCGGCCAACCACCATTCTTACTTCCTTCACCCTTTATGAGTCATGCCCTGCTGCTTATGGCCATCTACACCACTGCACCTCCCCCCTCTAAACCATCTTCACCAGCTCTTCGCTAAGCTCTTCCCACCATGCCCCCCCAGCTTTTTGGGCTACCTTTAGATGGTCTACCCCAACGATGCTGTCCATGGCTCCTGGTCACATCGCGCCATCACTAAACAAGCAGGCCACCAACGGCACGTAGTTCTGACCCCTAACGATAACAAACGATAGACAGTCGCCCCCCACGTGCTCCCCCATCACATTTTTGGCGCTCACAACTTCTACCTTTCCCCATTATGTACAATTATTGCGATCCTGATGATGTCATAGTGACATCACTAACCAATATCCGCTCCCAGACATATTTAAACCCATTACATGATATAGAATAAGAAGTGGCACGCATGCAAACAGCACCAGGTTGAACCCTATACACCATCAGAGCCCATCGAATCCAAAATGTTGCTTTAAATGGTCAGCCCGGCCCGCGATAGGGACCGGAGCGTCGACCTGAGGCTATGCTGGCCTTTTGGGGCCACGGGGGATGTGGGTAGGCAGACTATTCCCGGGTCGCGGGCCGCCTCCTGGCGAGCTCCATTCCTCAGTTTCGCGAGAACCCGGACGGGACGTCCCCCCCCCTCCCCCGGGCGATGACGTCAAGCGGTGAATGTCAGTCAAAGTTATCCAACTAAAGGCGCGGAGCATGAGGACCTAGGGCGGCCATTGTGTTGAGTGTCAGCTCCCCGGTAGGGAGCAGGACCTCTTCCCCACCCTCCCTCCTATAGTTATAGTTTGTGAGGTTTGCCACACCCGTCCCTGGGTTACGCGTAGTACACAAGCAGTTGTGCAATACAGGGTTGTTGGCGTCACAGCTCAGGCTCGGACGCACTAGTTGCGAAGGCTGGGATGCGAGCCGTTACATTGACCTCTGGGGACTCAGCGGCGCGCGGCAACTTAGCTGGTTACGGCTCAGATTTATGGCTTCAATTACATGCAAGGCGATAAACGGTTGAAATATTATTACACTGATCCCCATGTTCCTGTACGTGTCACCGATCACTTCACAGCGTGTCCTTCTGTTCCACCCCCAACCAGTGTGTTGACTGTCCCTAAACATAAAGAAGATGTTGATCAACGGCGCCCCGCCCCGCCCATCTGCTCATTTCAAGTAACAACCACCCCAATGGTCCAGCCACTTCCCACCGGTTGCCTGGTCCATCGCCCCCCAACCGCAGTTTCTATCCACCCTAAAGCCACTTCCCTGCGCCATAGCCCAACTCCCTTGCAAACTGTACGATCCCAAGCGACATGGTTGCAACCCTCTATGGTAATCAGAGGCTTTCTTGTCCAAACTGCTACCGGTGGCCATGCAACCAGATAGTCGTTATATCATGCTGATGTCACTAGCGACATAAACTAATAAAATGCAACCACAAATTAGCAACTACTATTACACAGCATATAGCATACCCGAATCTTCACACCGTCACGAACAACAAATTTCTTTGGGCCTGCACACTTAATGCTTTTCCTGTCACCACCGACCAATTATGATGGTCTGTGATGTCATCCGTGAACCTCACTCAAAAAACATGCACCCCCCCTTAGACATATTTGAAACACTCCTCATTAACGCTATTTCAGCCATCACCAGCAGTCTGCAACACTGTGCAATACTTTGGGCCCCCCAACAATTATCATATGTAAATATGAGTCATGATGATGTATCGTGGACATCACTAAAAATTCCTCCCCGACCTATTAAACACTACAGACAACAAGATATGGAAATAGAAGTGCAGCTAGCAAAAGAAGTTCCGTCTTCCTCAGCCCGATGCGGTTCTTGCAACCTCAACGACATATTCCCGTATACAGTCTGCCTCTTCTACACTGCTCGGGTGCATAGCCACCAAAGTTTACCTATACACTAACCCAGTGCCATAGAAACTGACTGCCTTGTTTACGCCATCAACAGCATGGTTGGCTACTGGCCATTCGAACTGTTTATTTCCTGCCCCTTGCTCCCCCACACCCAGCAACCTTTTTGACAGTCCCCGCCTAGCCCCCGAAGAATGTTACTATTCAACTGCTCGTCCTACCGTTGCCATCACCAAAATATTGCAACACCCCACATTCCAACCCTATTCTCCCCTTGCTCTCAGCCTACGCCTTGCGCCTTCCCGTGCCCCGTGACCAGGATTCGTTCCCCCCCCCCCGTCACTCCCCTCACAGTTGCCCACTGTCGAGACACCCCCTGGAATGTTTTCCGATACTCCCCGCATGGTTGATCTATGGCAACTCTAGACTGTTCTTTCACAGCGCCCCCCTTTCTACCCGGTTGCACTAATCATATGGTGCCACGCTCGATTGTTAACCGCTATAACTACCAGAATTCCCCAGACACTACATTGTCCCCATGCCCCTCTTTTGGCCCCCCTTACTGTAGGCCCCCAATGCGTCGCTGCTGCATCACTGCCCCCCTAGTGCCATTCCCTCCCCCCCCTGCCCCTCCAGGCAATTTAAGCCCTTACCCCAGAATCACGATATACGACCGTTGACCCGCATAGCCCCTGACACGAACGGTTTTCTCTGCCTCCCCGATGGTTTTGTCCCCTCGCCCCATCTGCAGACCCCCTTTCCTTCTTATGCCCGGTTGCCCTCGCCCCCCCCGCCGTTTCCTCCTGCTGCTGGTCTTCGTGGCACCATCTCCTTCCCCCCCACCCCCCACCACCCCCTTACAAACAGTTTGTCCCAGATCTCGCCTCCGACTTCTGCCTCCCCCCTGTCCGTGCCTTTTTTCGGGACCCCCCCATTTCCTGTCTTGCCCCAACACACACTCTGCGGTCAAGGCTCCTTTCCAACACAGTTGGCCTCACTAACCCCGCCACCCCCCCCCTTGTCCCCCCCCCCTTGTTTCCACCGCTCCCTCAGACTCCTCATCTATACAACAATTCCCGTATTCAACACCTTATCGTGTCATCCTGCTGTCATAGTGCCCCACCTCACTAATTAATGCCACCCCGCCCCTTTGAACCACTCTCTTGAACTGATATGGAACATAAGTAGTTGGACCCCTGTGCACTGGCTTTTTTGGCCACCCTGGAATTCACTCCACCCCCCCACCTGTATGCCCTGTCAGGAGTGATGTCATAGTCACATACACATAAACACCAATCTCTCCCAGCTATAGATTAAACCCTAGATCGATCTAAGAAGTTGCATGCATAGCCAAAGACCGAGGTATATCCCCCTACCCATTGGCACTCACTGCCCATTACGTCCTCCACAATGTTTGCTTTCAATGGCTGTTTTTCTTGTCCCCCCCTCCGGTTGCCATAGCAACCCGAATGTTTCCTCTACCCTACACCTGATTCAAGCAACCAGAATGTCCGCTTCACACCCAGTATTTGGTTGCTTATGGCCGCACACCTCGTATGCTTCTTTTACCTCCCCCGGTTGCCACGCCCCCCATCATGTTCTCTCCCCTGCTGATGTCCTCGCTGCACCGATAACACTGCCCCTCCCCCACCCGACATTCCCACCATCTTACACCGCTCCCCCCATCAGAAGGGCCACCCCCCTGCCACCCTACTTTTTTCTCTTGGCACCCCACATCGTTGCATTTATGCCCCCCCCACACACTTAGCAGACATGCTGCTGTCCCTCCGTGCCATCAGACTCACACCACCACTCTCCCCAGACTATTTACCCCCCTTACCAGTCTCGCACTCCCCGAATTGGCAAGACGACCCCAGAAGGTTTCTCTTCAACCTCCGGCTTGTCCTTTGCTGACTCCCAAAATTCGTTTACTTTTAACTGCACCCCGGAGCCCCGCCATAGCCCCCGCACTGTTTTAACCAATGACATTCGTCCGCTGGTGCCCACGCCACCCCTGCCTGTTTACGCTCCCACACCCCGGCCATGGTGCTTCTCCACCAGAAGTTTACTTTCCAACGGCCCTACTTGCAAGCACACCCAGAATTCGACCGTTCCCTATCAATGCTGATATCGAGTGACATCACCTAAAACATAACAACCCCACCACCACGACTCGAACACTTTAACAGATACCGAATCCGAATTGTTCCACCATATTACAATGCTTTTGGCGCCCCATTTCAGTCTGCAAAAAGTTGATGTCCCCAAGCAGCACCCACCTGCGTCCCCGCCAGTGACCTCACTACCCCATGCACCCCGGCACCCTTTCCCTTGCCCAGCTCGCCCCGACTCGGCCCTCCGCCTTCCCCCCCCTTCCCCCCCCCCCCCTTTGGTCTTCCCCCTTTCCGCTCCTCCCCCATACCCCCCCCGATCGCCCTGCTGCGTCATCGGCCCTCTCCCTGCCCCCCCGCCCCTGTTTGTGATCCTTGATTGTACATGCTACCAGACCCGATTTAGTGGCACCCCCGATTTGCTTCTCCCCCCCCCCACCCCGCCCCTGCCCCCATACTGACTCGTCCTAATTCCCTTTTTGGCCTTGCCTCCACACCCTCTCCTTCCTGTCCCCGTCTGCTGTTCCATGATGGCATTTCCTCGTGCAACCGCCCTAAATCACTGCTCCCCAGCACCTATGGTCCCCTCGCTTATATTGATAGCAGACGCCGGAGTGTTGCCCCCTCGCCTCACCGAAGGCTTCTCGCCACCTTTGCCCCTGCAGCCTTCCCCCATGTTGCCTTTCCCTGCCTCCCGGTTGCCCCTCGCCTACCTGACTGCTTTCCTCTCCCTAACCGTTGCCGTAGCAACTGAAGTTTACGAGACCAATATGGTGCCCACCTTCTGGCACCCCAGACTGTTACTTTCCATGCCCCTGTGTTCCGCACCCCGCCTGTTGATCCCTCCCTGCTGTATTGTATCTAGGGGAGGATCCCTTTAGACTGCAATCACCCCATTTACCCCCCCCCTCGTCCCCGCCTCTCGCATCAGAAGTTGTCCCCGTGCCTACGCGCCCTTTTTTCCCAACATCACTTTCTGCACAAACACTTCTGATGTCCCCCTGCTGTCCCAATGCCCCACGCCCTATTTCCCCATATCCCCCGCTCTAGACTCAAGTATAGTTTGCCGCCTGTATTAATGCTGTTGCCGGTTCCCCCCCTTGACTGTCGCCCCCCCATGATGCTGTCCTGCTGAACCGCACACTAGCCTAGTGACATCACTACACTCAAGTCCATGCCCCCCCCTTTTCACCTCTCCCTATATGAGACAATTAGCCTTCGTCGCGCCCCCCACCGAGCACTGCTCTTTTCCTGGCCCCCACTTAATGTCTGCCAACACATTTTTTCACCTCGCGCCCCAGAGTCCTGAGCTGATGCAGCACGCTCAGTGACGACCCACTCAAACAGCCCTCCGCTTAATTTCAGCACTATTACGGCATACTCGCCACTAAGAAGTTGCCACCCGCCTGCCCTGGCTGTTTCTTGGCCACACAACTTTCCTGTGCATGCAACTTATTACTGTCCTGCTGATGTCTGAGTGACTCCCCCCCCACCTTGCCTACCACCACGCAGCAATTCCCCCCGCCCACCCGACACCGATATCGCACAAGTTGCAGCATAGACCAAACAGAAGGTTACTCTATACAATCTCAGTCCCCCGGTTGCCCTCGACGCCCCCTGTTTGGCATTAAAGTTTCTGCCCGGCTTTGCCCCGCGCACCCCGCCTGTTTTCCGCGCGAGTAGCCCCACCCCTCCCCCCCCGTGCCTCCTCGCCCCCCGCCTACCCTTTCTTTTCGCGCCCCACCAGCCTGGTTGCCTCTCGGTCCCCTCTGCTGTTTTTACTTTCGCCTGCGCGCGTTGCCGACGCCACACCCCGCCTGTTCAATTCTCTCCCCCTGCTGCTGTCTAGGGCCCCTCCCCTCACACCCTTGGGCCCCCCCCCCCCCTTTTCCCCCCCCTCTTACCCGCCTCGCTAGCCTCCGCTCCACCCCCCCCTGCCCCCCACCTTTTTGCGGCCCCCTCCTTTCCAGCTCCGTCCCCTTACTGCTGTCCTTGCCTTCCGCCCTGGTCCCTCCGTGCCTTCACCTCCCCCCTGCCCCCGGCCCCCGTCTTGACCACACTTAACGATCTCCCGCCGAAACGCTCAGGCTCCGCCCACATCTGCCCCCTACCTCACAGCTGGCTTGAGTACCTGCCCCAACGTTTCATGTTCTTTGCAGACCCTCTGCGTCCTGATGTGTGAGTAGCCGGCCATCCCTCCCACCTGCTCCCTGCCCTCATTCCCCAGCCACCTCTGAATAAGCCTGGTGGCCCCCCCTCGCAACCGAGTGTATTTATATCATACTTCCAGTTGCCCTCGACTCGCACAATGTTTGGTCTATTCTCGACCCTGCCCGCCCCCCAACCCCCGCGGTCATCGCCCGCAGCAACAACCGCGACCGGTTGACTCTCCCCTCACCGTGCCACGTGCCCTCTTTATCGCCTGGCTTTACGAGGTCCAACTCGGCTGCTATTTCATTCCAGCCCACCTATAGGATTTTTTCTTACCTATTCCCACCTGAGACGCTGTGCCGAAACTCAACCCCCCACCCGGTTTTGTGCCACACCGCAACACACGAAGGGTCCCACCCCGACCCCACTCCCGAACCCTTCACTCCCAACCCACGCGCTGCTGGCATAGTGGACCTCACCCTTTTAGACCCACGCTGCTCCCCCGCCGCCACATTAGTTTTTTGTAAAAAATGATATTGTGTATATCAGCTACTTATCCGAACTAAGAAGTTGCAGAATGTACAATGCTTTTTTTATGCAAGCACATATACATTGAATGTAATGCAAAAAGATGTTCATGCGATCAGTCACTAGTGACAGCACTAAAAAATGCACTCAGATAATTTTAAGCACTATTAACAGATATAGAATAAGAAGTTGCACAAGTGCAATGCTTTTTTTGGCCAAATTCAATTATTGCAAAATTATGATGTCATGATGATGTCATAGTGACATCACTAAAAAATGTCCAAGACATATTAAACACATATACCAGATATAGAATAAGAGTTGCAGCATAGCAAACAGAAGGTTACTATACACCATCCGGTTGCTATAGAATCCAAAATGTTTGCTTTTAACGCCCGGAGTCCATAGCAACCAGAATGTTTCTATACACTGACCAGTTGCATAGCAACCCGAATCTTATGATCAACAGCATGGTTTCTATGGTAATCAGAATGTTTACTTTCAACTGCCGGTTGCCATAGCAACAGAATGTTAACTATCAACTGCTGATGTCATAGTGACATAACTAAAAAATGCAACCACACACATTAAAACACTATTACAGATATAGAATAAGAATTCACACCATGAACAACAATTTTTTGGGCCTACATTTAAAGTATACTAAATTATGATGTCATGCTGATGTCATAGTGACATCACTAAAAAATGCACCCAGAAACGTTTGAACACTATTAACTGATATAGAAAAAGTACGAGCCAAGTGCAATACTTTTTTGGGCCAAAATTTAATTTATGTAAAATTATGATGTCATAGTGACATCACTAAAAAATGCTCCAGACATATTAAACACTATTTAGAATAAGAAGTTGCAACATAGCAAACAGAAGGATTACTATCAAACCTTCCAGTTGCAATAGAATCCAAATGTTTGCTTTTAACTGCCGGTTGCCATAGCAACTGAATGTTTACTATACACTAACCAGTTGTTGTAGCATCTGAATGTTTACGTTTAACAATATGGCTGCATAGCAACCAGAATGTTTACTTTCAATGGCCCGGTTGTCACAGCAACCAGAATGTTTACTACAACTGCTGATGCATAGTGACATCACTTAGAAATGCTCCAAGACATATTTAAACACTATTAACAGATATAGAAAGAAGTTGCAGAATGTACAATGCTTTTTTAAGCCAAAATTGAATGTATGCAAAATGATGATGTCATGCTGATGTCATAGTGACATCACTAAAAAAAGCAGCCCAACACTTTGAACAATATTAACTGACATAGAATAAGTAGTCGAAAAAGAGCAATGTCTTTTGGCCAAAACTTAATGTATGCAAAATTATGATGTCATATAATGTCATAGTGACATCACAAAAAATGCTACAAGACCTATTTAAACACTATTAACAGATATAGAATAAGAAGTTGCAGAATGTACAATGCTTTTTAAGCCAAAATTGAATGTATGCAAAATGATGATGTCATGTGATGTCATAGTAACATAAAAAATGCACCCAGACACGTTGAACACTATTAACAGATATAGAAAAAGTAGTCGAGCCAAGTGCAATACTTTTGGGGCCAAAATTTAATTATGTAAAATTATGATGTCATAGTGACATCACTAAAAAATGCTCCCAGACATATTAAACACATTATAGAATAAGAAGTTGCAACATAGAAACAGAAGGTTTACTATACACCATCCGGTTGCTATAGAATCCAAAATGTTTGCTTTTAACTGCCCGGATGCCATAGCAGCCAGAATGTTTACTATACACTAACTGGATGCCATAGCAACCAGAAAGTTTACGATCAACAGCATGGTTGCTATGGCAACCAGAATGTTTTCTTTTAACTACCCGGTTGCCATAGAAACCAAAATGTTTATTATCAACTGCTGATGTAATAGTGACATAACTAAAAATGCAACCACACACATTAAAACACTATTGACAGATATAGAATAAGAATTCACACCATGAACAAACATTTTTTGGGCCTACATTTAAAGTATACTAAATTATGATGTCATGCTGATGTCATAGTGACATCACAAAAATTGCACCCAGACACTTTTGAACACTATTAACAGATATAGAAAAAGTAGTCGAGCCAAAGTGCAATGCTTTTTTTGGCCAAAATTTAATTTGTAAAATTATGATGTCATGATGATATCATGTGACATCCCTAAAAAAATGCTCCAGACATATTTTAACACTATATAGAATAAGAAGTTGCAACATAGCAAACAGAAGGATTACTATTAACCTTCCAGTTGCCATAGAATCCAAAATGTTTGCTTTTAACTGCCCGGTTGCCATAGCAACCAGAATGTTTAATACACTAACCAGCTGCTGTGAGCAACCTGAATGTTTACGATAACAAAATGGGTTGCTATGGCAACCAGAATGTTTACTTTCAATGGCCGGTTATCACAGCAACCAGAATGTTTACTACCAACTGCTGATGTCATAGTGACATCACTAAAAATGCTCCCAGATATTTATACACTATTAACAGTTATAGAATAAGAAGTTGAAGCAGAGCAAACAGAAGGTTTACTATCAACCATCCAGTTGCTATAGAATCCAAAATGTTTGCTTTTAATTGCCCGGTTGCCATAGCAACTAGAATGTTTATTATACACTAACCAGATGCCAAAGCAACCTGACAGTTTACGATCAACAGCATGGTTGCTATGTCACCCAGAATGTTTACTTTCAACTGCCCACTTGCCATAGCAACCAGAATGTTTCCTATCAACTGCTGATGTCATAGTGACATCACTAAAAAAATACAACCACACACATTCAAACACTGTTAACAGATACAGAATAAGAATTCTTACCATGTACAATGCTTTTTTGGCCAAAATTTAATGTATGCAAAACTATGATGTCATCCTGATGTCATAGTGACATCACTAAAAAATGCTTCCAGACATATTTAAGCACTATTAACAGATATAGAATAAGAAGTTGCAGCATAGCAAACAGAAGGTTTTCTATACACTACCCAGTTGCCATAGCAACCTGAATGTTTACTATTAACTGCCAGGTTGCCATAGCAACCAGAATGTTTACTATGAACTGCTGATGTCATAGTGACATCACTAAAAAATACAACCACACACATTAAAACATTGTTAACAGATATAGAATAAGAATTTGCACCATGTTCAGTGCTTTTTTTGGGCCAAAATTTAATGTATGTAAAATTATGATGTAATGCTAATGTCATAGTGAAATCACTAAAAAATTTAACCACACACATTAAAACACTATTAACAGATATAGAATAAGAATTCACACCGTGTACAATGAATTTTTGGGCCAAAATTTAATGTATAAAAAATGATCATGTCATGCTGATGTCATAGTGACAACACAAAAAAATGCACCCAGACACTTTTGAACACTATTATCTTATATAGAATAAGTAGTCGAACCAAGTGCAATGCTTTTTTGGCCAAAATATAATGATGATGTCATAGTGAGATCACTAAAAAAGGCTCCCAGACATATTTAAACACTATTATAGAATAAGAAGTTGCAAACATAGCAAAACAGAAGGATTACTATCAACCCTTCCAGTTGCCATAGAATCCAAAATGTTTGCTTTTAACTGCCCGGTTGCCATAGCAACCAGAATGTTTACTATACACTAACCAGTTGCCGTAGAAACTGGTTATCAAACAGCATGGTTGCTATGGCAACCAGAATGTTTATTTTTAACTACTCGGTTACCATAGAAACCAGAATGTTTCTATCAACTGCTGATGTCATAGTAACATCACTAAAAAATGCAATCACAAACATTAAAACACTCTAACAGATATAGAATAAGAAGTCGTACCAAGTGCAATGCTTTTTTTGGCCAAAATTAATTTATGCAAAATTTGATTTCATGCTGATGTCATAGTGACATCACAAAAAATGCGCTCAGATCATTTTAACCATATTACCAGATATAGATAATAAGAAGTCGCACCAAGTGCGCAACAAGTTCAATGCTTCTTTTGGCCAAAATTTAATTTATGCAAAATTATGATGTCATGATGATGTCATAGTGACCTCACTTAAAAATTCCTCCCAGACATATTTAAACTTTATTAACAGTATATAGAATTCATTTGCAGCATGACAATGTTTTTTTAGGACAAAAATTTAATGTTGCAAAATTATAATGTCATGCTGAGTCATAGTGACATCACTAAGAATGCACCAGAAAACTTTTGAACACTATTAACTGATATAAATAAGTAGTCGAACAAAGTGCATAGCTTTATTGGCCAAAATTATTAATGTAAAATTATGATGTCATGATGATGTCATAGTGACATCACTAAAAAATGCTCCCCGACATATTTAAACACTATAACGATATAGAATAAGAAGCATAGCAAACAGAAGGTTTAGTTTACTCCATAACGGTTTCCAAAGAATCCAAAATATTTGCTAACTGCCCGGTTGTCATAGCAACTAGAATGTATATGTATGTATATATTGAATAAGAGTCCGTCCTAGTGCAATGCTTTTCTTCTTGGCCAAAATTTAATTTATGCAAAATTATGATGTCATGCTGATGTGATAGTGATCACTTAAAAATGCTTCACACATTAAAACACTATTAACAAATATAGAATAAAGAATTGTAGCATGTACATGCTTTTTGGGGCAAAATTTAATGTATGCTAAATTATGTCATGGGGAGTCATAGTGACATCACAAAAATGCAGCCCGACACTTTTGAACACTACTAACTGACATAGTTAAGTAGTCGACAAAGATCAGTGCTCATTTGGTTAAAATTTAATTTTGCAAAATGATGATGTCATGATGATGTCATAGGGACATCACTAAAAAATGCTCCCAGAAATATTTAAACACTATTAACAGATAAGAATAAGAACTTGAAGCAGAGAAAACAGAAGGTTACATCAACCATCCAGTTGCTATAGAATTTAACTGCCCGGTTGCCATAGTAAACCAGATGTTTATTATACACTAACCGATCCAAAGCAACCTGAATGTTTATGATCAACAGCATGGTTGCTATGTCAACCAGAAGTTACTTTCAACTGCCCAACTTGCAATAGCAACCAGAATGTTCCTATCAACTGCTGATGTCTAGGGACATCACTAAAAAATACAACCACACACATTCAAACTCTGTTAACAGATATAGAATAGAAATTTGCTCATGTACAATCTTTTTTGGCCAAATTTAATTTGTCATGCTGATGAGCTTAAAGGAGAATAAAAGTCTAATACAAATATCCCCATGTAACTATAAACTACTGTTAGAGTTTTTAATTTTTAGTGCTAACAAATACCCTAAATCTTAATACGTTTATAGTGCTTCCTTTATCTGTTCCCCATGGTCCTTTGCTGGGGGTGATGTAGTCCTATTCAAGTCTACTGTGACTGAACAAATAAGCTTTTGGCTCATAGGTAGAGATGTCCGAACTTGAAAAATCGTCCGCGCGAGGATCCGCGGATTTTCAAAAAAATCCGTAAATTCGAAAATCCGCGAGCAGACCCGTTAAACAGTATTAAACTGAAAGTTCAGCAAAATTCCGCATTAAAGTGGTCTAAATAGCCTTGGTAACGTACACTTAGTCACTCAGGGACCTGGTAATGACCTTAAGAAACGTATCAATGCCTACAATACCTAAAAATACACGTCCGCTAGCGGTGAATTTAAAAAACGGTATTTTCGAAATACGGGGATTTCCGTAAAAAACGGGGATTCCCGTAAAAACGAGGATTTTCGTAAAGCGAGGAACCGGAACCTTCTGCCTGCACATGGCGAGTGTCTGTAAGGCAGATGTATGCCACACAGTACCTCCTGGGGTACGATGATTCCCCCCTGGCACTATCATGTCGTGCGCCAAAAGCGCAGGATTATGGAGGGGCTCCTGCGCGCTTTGGCTACCAGACCACTCTCTACCTCCAGAGACGTGGTCTGTGCTGAAATGAGAGGCCTCATTATGTTCAAGCCATGCAGCAACTGATGGAACGCAAGTAACTTTTTATTATATTACTGTATTGTAATAAGTAGTAAAATATGTTTAATTCAATTCTGACAAAACATATTTATTGTATATACCTTACCATATGCCATTACACACACACATTGGCCACATTCCCCTATATAGTAGTTTGCGCACAACAAGGAAAAAAGGCAATGGGGGTACTGGGTTACATATGTCCACTGGCGGTTTGCCACCATTGTTGTGGGCCAGGCAGTATGCTTCGTGCACGGGAAAGCGGGTGAAACGGGTTAGGAAACGCACCATTGAGTTACAGCAGGCCCACTGCAGTTTGGCCCCCATTGTTGAAGAGCCAGCAGGCTTGGCCCCTCTGGACATACCCCTCACCCCACTGGCTCTCTCCCTCAGAGTATGGCTCGTGCAGGGAAAGCGGGTGAAAGGGTAAGGCTTCGTAGGAACCGCACCATTGAGTTACAGCAGGCCACTGCAGTTTGTGCCACATTGTTAAGAGCCAGGCAGGCTTGGGCCCCACTGACATACCCTCACCCCATGGCTTCTCTCCTCAGAGTATGCTCGTGCAAGGGAAAGCGGGTGAACGGTAAGGCTTTGTAGGAACCGCACCATGAGTCTACACGGCCCACACTTTGTATATGGAGTACTGCTCTAGTGCCAGGCAGGATTGACCCAGAGCTAAAAACATTAGCCACAGAGTAGCTGTTGGGGCTGTATGAGATGGTCAGAGTAGGTGACACCACAAAGGTGCCCTGTGGAGAGAGAAGGAAGAACAAAGTACTGCTCTCAGCCAAGTAGGATTGACCCAATCTTAGAAAAATTAGCCACAAAGTAGCTGTTGTTGCAGAGCATTTGTTATTTCACAACTTGAATGCGTAGAGCAAGGTAGGACCATATATGGCCCTGCCAATAAGAAAAATTGCCATTTGCCAGCTAAGCTGCATCAGCTAAGCCTCTAGGCGGAAAATGAGGCGGAAGGAGCAGTACGGGTGGCCAGGGGCAGGAGGCCTTCAGTCACGGCATCAGCATCCAGCAATAGGAGTGTGTAATGAGATGTGATCACGCCTCATTCATCTTGATGAATGTAAGGCGGTCACATTCTCAGTGGAGAGACGGTCCTCCTCCGTACAACAAGGTTATCCTTAAAAGGACTGTTGGGTCTCAAGATGTGTAATACAGGGGCGGTTAACAACAATGCTAACACCACATACTGAAAGCCACACACAGTAAGCTCAAAAAAAGCTCAAAAAGCACAAAAAACTCTCTCCAACTCCTACACGGTCAGGTCTCCCACAAACTCCACTCCAACACACTGCACGAAAATGGCGCCTGTGAAGCAGCCTTTTTATACCCAGGGGGCTGGCAATAATCATGTTAGCTGCATTAGATTAATTTGGGACATGTGGCTTGTCCGTCTTCAAATAATCCCCAAAATGCAGAAATTCCGCGAATTTATAGAATTCCTGTTTTTCGAAATTTTTCGAAATTACAAGAATTCTCGTATTACGAGGACCTCCGTTTTTGAAACTACGGAGATCCTCGAAATTACGAAAATTTTCGGAAAAAAAAATCTGCGGTTCGGAAGTTCGGAAGGCGGAAAATCGGAATTAATCCGCCGTTTGCGGACGGGATAAATCTGCGGCGGATCCGGGTTCGGGACCGCGAACGGCCCATCCCTACTCATAAGAGCTCAACTAGAAGGAGAAGAAATGGGATGAAGAGGAAGAGCACACCAAATATAAAACATTTTCGCAACAAATAATAGAGATGTTCAAAATTTTGATTCATTCCGTTTCGAATTTTCAAAATTTTCGCTAAGTTCAAAAGTTTGGAAAAATCGAGTTTCTATTTTCGAAAATCGACAACTTTCATTATCAAAAAATCGTCTACTTTCGATTTCGAAAATCGTTATTTTCGAAAATCACCTACTGTCGATTTTCGTTCGAAAATCATCTCTTCGATTTTCGTTTTACATAATCATCTAATTTAAAAAAAAATTTAAAATTGTCTCTTTCGATTTTTGATTTCGAAAATCGTTCTACTTTGTTTTTCGATAATTCTCTACTTTCGATTTTCATGATTGTCCACTTTTGATTTTCAATAAAATGAAAATTCGAAAATCCGGGTCCCGTGAAATTCGGGAGTTCGGTCTGGACTTCAAAATCCTCAGATTTGATTGAAACTGGGTTCTATTGAACCAACATTACATCTCTAACAAAAAACATTTAAATTGAAAATCAAGTAGTTTGGATCAAATTATATGCAGAATTAGCTGAATGTAATTTATAATATTTCATATTCCTTAAAGGGCATGTCCCCCCTTTTCTAAATTTTGTAGTCTTCCTCCCCAGCCCAACCGCATTATAATTATTTTCAGAAAGTCCCCCGATCTTTACTTACCTCCCTCTATCTCCACCGCACTGCCGGCCTTCTGCTTGCATGAAACGCAGCAGGGGGCAGGACTGGCAGCCGTGTACGTATAATAATAATGGCGGACTTTGGGACAGGTACTTCCGAAAAATGGGATATCTAAAAGTGATCCAGTACTATCAGAACTTGTACCTAAATATCCACGTTTACGGCTAAGCGAAATAGAAATATTTCTGATAACCTTTGTAAAGCCATTTTGAGAGATCAACACCTAGATCTAAAAAAGGATTTTCTCTGGTGGGACCTTCCCTTGTGGAGGGTGCAAAATTTTGCTCCTTTATGATAAATAAAAACTTTCTTTAATCATACAGCTAGGAGTGATCAATTTACCATCAAAAGATATTTTATTGTAATAGCAAACTTTGTTTACTTACTTTCGGGCTCCTGTCCTGTTTTGTATATAGGAAAAAATACACAGAGCTTAAAGATAGATTGGGATCACATCTCTCGAATATTCGCAATGCGAGTAGAGATAGATGATGGTCAACACATACAGGGTGGCAGATCATTTCCTAGGATGCACAATGGTAAGGCAGATACCCGTAAACTATGGCCCCAATGGATTTTCGTTAGACACAAGTCACTAAGGGCCCGAATGAGGAATGGGACTAACCCCTTCATTGCAAATTACTTTTTACCATTCTTGACTTCTCAAATTCCCCTCCCTTCATTAGGATATGTTGGATCCTTGACCCACCCACTTTTCTGCATGCAGGGCTGGGACTCTTCAGATAATATTTCTGCATGTTAACTGATTGATGCCTCATCCTGCCCTCCCGCAGCTTGATTGTGTGCACGACAGGGACCTTCAATAGATGATGCTGTTTGTCCTACAAACTCAACTTTGGAGTTCATTCGTAAGATATGATGGATTTTGACAGTCGATATATTCGCGATTGTGTCCTTTCCTTGGATTCCTTATGACAATAAGTTTTGGGAGGTCGGCTTCTGGTGTGGTCCTTATTTATATTTACCGAAAGAAAAGATGTGAGCACCTATTGATATTTCCGTAAGGATTTTCCATATTCTGACCATGGGAGTTTTGAGATATCATGTTTATCACCTCGGAAAATGTTGCTACTAGCCTCACAATCTGGGTGTTTTTTGGATACTTACCACAGGGATTTTTTAGGCCTTTTTTGACTGTGTCACTTTGGGCATAGTCACTCTGTTATCTTTGGAACACTTACTTGTTCATGGAACCTTTGAGATGTACTGTTGCGATTTTCCTCCTTCCCTTTTTTGAAGTAGCCTATTTGTTCTTATGTTCAACTACACATTATATCTTCCTACCCAGTTATACTGACGAGTATACATAGGATATGTTTGTATTCTTGATTTCAGAGTATTATGAATAAGGGGACATATTATGTTGCTATTGGAGTTTTACTCCTGGCACTAGTACCTTTCTATCTCAACCCCCATATATATTATGGGAGTAGATGTATCAGTGTGTATATAATATATACTTGTATCTATATCTATATGTTTTTTACACTTAATACTTTATAGATATTATGATCTGCTGAGTACTGCTTTGCCTTTATTTATAGGGTTTATCAGTATTTATAGCTTCCACTGTACTATTAGTTACCTTTGGGGACCCTATATATTAACCTTTTTCCTCCCCCTTTTTCAACAGTTGCCATAGAGATAAGCAAGTGGAGTGTTGGAGGGAGGAGTTAGACTAGAGTATAAGTACGCCAGGGAATTCGTAACCCATTGGCCTTAGTTTGCCATGGAGACAGTATGTGGGAGTGCCCAGGGGAGGGAGCTGCGCCCGGGGCAGTACCTCGCAGATATTGAGGTCACCTTGTGTGTGACGTATCTCTATCGCAACAGGGTGTAAGTACCCGGTGTATTTATGAGGCGTATGCGTCCTATTCGCCAATGATGGTTAGTTCACACTATGTTTATCATTAAGGGTTGTTATGAGGGTTTTATAAAGGGTGATGTCTATCATTTATTCCTTGCTACCAATGAAGTATGTAGACAGACGAAACGAGTCTAGCCTGCAATTTTAACTGCTCCAGCTTATGGATGTTCACACGAGTGCTGATATGGTATCGTATGCCTACCTGTGTTATTCATTTGGGGATTTGAGTCTGCCATAATATTCTATACTCCTTATTAAGGGGAGAATAGGTACCATGGATAATAAGTTGGTGATTTGTATTTATATTTTTCTAATACACAGATAGGACAGATTTAAGGATGTTCACCGTGTAGTTAGGAACTACGCTGTAAAAATATATATATCCTTTTTTTATTATGTGATTCTTGTGTATTTAGAAGCTACGATATACCAGTATATCTATTACTGCATTAATACCATTTTAATAATGTTAAGCAATCCATTGGATCTGGATGTTCCAGGTCATGATACAGTATATCTGTGGTATTCAGTTAGATCAACCGGACTGGTTTTCATTCATCCAGGTCATGGTGTATCTGTGGTATTTAGTTAGATCAACTGGACTGTTTCTTATTCATCCAGCTCATGGTATATCTGGGGTATTTAGTTGGGTCAACTGGACTGGTTCTTATTCATTCAGGTTATGGTATATCTGTGGGATTCAGTTAGATCAACTGAACTGGTTCTGATTTATCCAGGTCATGATACAGTATATCTGTGGTATTCAGTTAGATCAACCGGACTGGTTTTCATTCATCCAGGTCATGGTGTATCTGTGGTATTTAGTTAGATCAACTGGACTGTGCTGATGTAATAGTGACAAATAAAAAATGCAACCACACACATTAAAACACTATTGACAAGATATAGAATAAGAATTCACACCATGAACAAACATTTTGGGCCTACATTTAAAGTATACTAAATTATGATGTCATGCTGATGTCATAGTGACATCACTAAAAATTGCACCCAGACACTTTTGAACACTATTAACAGATATAGAAAAAGTAGTCGAGCCAAGTGCAATGCTTTTTTTGGCCAAAATTTAATTTATGTAAAATTATGATGTCATGATGATATCATAGTGACATCACTAAAAAAATGCTCCCAGACATATTTAAACACTATTATAGAATAAGAAGTTGCAACATAGCAAACAGAAGGATTACTATTAACCTTCCAGTTGCCATAGAATCCAAAATGTTTGCTTTTAACTGCCCGGTTGCCATAGCAACCAGAATGTTTACTATACACTAACCAGCTGCTGTAGCAACCTGAATGTTTACGATTAACAAAATGGTTGCTATGGCAACCAGAATGTTTACTTTCAATGGCCCGGTTATCACAGCAACCAGAATGTTTACTACCAACTGCTGATGTCATAGTGACATCACTAAAAATGCTCCCAGACATATTTAATACACTATTAACAGTTATAGAATAAGAAGTTGAAGCAGAGCAAACAGAAGGTTTACTATCAACCATCCAGTTGCTATAGAATCCAAAATGTTTGCTTTTAATTGCCCGGTTGCCATAGCAACTAGAATGTTTATTATACACTAAAGATGCCAAAGCAAAACTGACAGTTTACGATCAACAGCATGGTTGCTATGTCACCCAGAATGTTTACTTTCAATGCCCACTTGCCATAGCAACCAGAATGTTTCCTATCAACTGCTGATGTCATAGGACATCACTAAAAAAAACAACCAACACACATTCAAACCTGAAACAGATACAGAATAAGAATCTCATAAACATGCTCATGTTTGGCCAAAATTTAATGTATGCAAAACTATGATGTCATCTGATGTCATAGTGAACATCATAAAAAATGCTTCCGACATATTTAAGCACTATTAACAGATAAGAATAAGAAGTTGCAGCATAGAAAGAAGGTTTTCTATACACTACCCAGTTGCATAGCACAATGAATTTTACTATTAACTGCCAGGTTGCCATAGCAACCAGAAGTTTACTATGAACTGCTGATGTATAGTGAATCACTAAAAATACAACCACACACATTAAAAACATGTGTAACAGTATAGAATAAGAATTTGCACCATGTTCAGTGCTTTTTTGGGCCAAATTTAATGTATGTAAATTATGATGTAATGCTAATGTCATAGTGAAATCACTAAAAAATTTAACCACACACATTAAAACACTATAACAGATATAGAATAGAATTCACACGTGTACAATGAATTTTGGGCCAAAATTTAATGTTAAAAAATGATCATGTCATGCTGATGTCATAGTGACAACACAAAAAATGCACCCAGACACTTTGTAACACTAATTATATAGAATAAGTAGTCGAACCAAGTGCAATGCTTTTTTGGCCAATATAATGATGATGTCATAGTGAGATCACTAAAAAAGGCTCCCAGACATATTTAAACACTATTATAGAATAAGAAGTTGCAACATAGCAAACAGAAGGATTACTATCAACCTTCCAGTTGCCATAGAATCCAAAATGTTTGCTTTTAACTGCCCGGTTGCCATAGCAACCAGAATGTTTACTATACACTAACCAGTTGCCGTAGCAACCTGTTATCAACAGCATGGTTGCTATGGCAACCAGAATGTTTATTTTTAACTACTCGGTTACCATAGAAACCAGAATGTTTACTATCAACTGCTGATGTCATAGTAACATCACTAAAAATGCAATCACAAACATTAAAACACTCTAACAGATATAGAATAAGAAGTCGTACCAAGTGCAATGCTTTTTTGGCCAAAATTAATTATGCAAAATTATGATTCATGCTGATGTCATAGTGACATCACAAAAAATGCGCTCAGATCATTTTAAGCACTATTACCAGATATAGAATAAGAAGTCGCACCAAGTTCAATGCTTCTTTTGGCCAAAATTTAATTTATGCAAAATTATGATGTCATGATGATGTCATAGTGACCTCACTTAAAAATTCTCCCAGACATATTTAAACTTTATTAACAGATATAGAATTCGAATTTGCAGCATGTACAATGTTTTTTTAGGACAAAATTTAATGTATGCAAAATATTAATGTCATGCTGATGTCATAGGACATCACTAAGAAATGCACCCAGAAACTTTTGAACACTATTAACTGAATAGAATAAGAGTCGAACAAAGTGCATGCTTTATTGGCAAAATTATTTAATGTAAAATTATGTGTCATGATGATGTCATAGTGACATCACTAAAAAATGCTCCCAGACATATTTAAACACTATTAACAGATATAGAATAAGAGAATAGCAAACAGAAGGTTTAGTTTACTCCAAACGGTTTCCAAAGAATCCAAAATATTGCTTTTAACTGCCCGGTTGTCATAGCAACTAGAATGTATATGTATGTATATATTGAATAAGAAGTCGTACCTAGTGCAATGCTTTTCTTGGCCAAAATTTAATTTATGCAAAATTATGATGTCATGCTGATGTGATAGTGACATCACTTAAAAATGCTTCCACACAATTAAAACACTATTAAAAATTGAATAAGAATTTGTAGCATGTACAATGCTTTTTTGGGGCCAAAATTTAATGTATGCTAAATAGTCATGGTGATGTCATAGTGACATCACTAAAATGCAGCCCGACACTTTTGAACACTACTAACTGACATAGATTAAGTAGTCGAACAAAGATCAGTGTCATTTGGTTAAAATTTAATTTATGCAAAATGATGATGTCATGATGATGTCATAGTGACATCACTAAAAATGCTCCCAGAAAATTTAACACTATTAACAGATATAGAATAAGAACTTGAAGCAGAGAAAACAGGAAGGTTTACCAAGTGCAATGCTTTTTTTGGCCAAAATTTAATTTATGCAAAATTATGATTTCATGCTGATGTCATAGTGACATCACAAAAAATTCTCCCAGATCAATTTAAACTTTATTAACAGATATAGAATTCGAATTTGCAGCATGTACAATGTTTTTTTAGGACAAAATTTAATGTATGCAAAATTATAATGTCATGCTGATGTCATAGTGACATCACTAAGAAATGCACCCAGAAACTTTTGAACACTATTAACTGATATAGAATAAGTAGTCGAACAAAGTGCAATGCTTTATTGGCCAAAATTTATTTAATGTAAAATTATGATGTCATGATGATGTCATAGTGACATCACTAAAAAATGCTCCCAGACATATTTAAACACTATTAACAGATATAGAATAAGAAGCATAGCAAACAGAAGGTTTAGTTTACTCCAAACGGTTTCCAAAGAATCCAAAATATTTGCTTTTAACTGCCCGGTTGTCATAGCAACTAGAATGTATATGTATGTATATATTGAATAAGAAGTCGTACCTAGTGCAATGCTTTTCTTGGCCAAAATTTAATTTATGCAAAATTATGATGTCATGCTGATGTGATAGTGACATCACTTAAAAATGCTTCCACACACATTAAAACACTATTAACAAATATAGAATAAGAATTTGTAGCATGTACAATGCTTTTTTGGGGCCAAAATTTAATGTATGCTAAATTATGTCATGGTGATGTCATAGTGACATCACTAAAAATGCAGCCCGACACTTTTGAACACTACTAACTGACATAGATTAAGTAGTCGAACAAAGATCAGTGCTCATTTGGTTAAAATTTAATTTATGCAAAATGATGATGTCATGATGATGTCATAGTGACATCACTAAAAAATGCTCCCAGAAATATTTAAACACTATTAACAGATATAGAATAAGAACTTGAAGCAGAGAAAACAGAAGGTTTACTATCAACCATCCAGTTGCTATAGAATTTAACTGCCCGGTTGCCATAGTAACCAGAATGTTTATTATACACTAACCGGATGCCAAAGCAACCTGAATGTTTATGATCAACAGCATGGTTGCTATGTCAACCAGAATGTTTACTTTCAACTGCCCACTTGCAATAGCAACCAGAATGTTTCCTATCAACTGCTGATGTCATAGGGACATCACTAAAAAATACAACCACACACATTCAAACACTGTTAACAGATATAGAATAAGAATTTGCATCATGTACAATGCTTTTTTGGGCCAAAATTTAATTTGTCATGCTGATGAGCTTAAAGGAGAATAAAAGTCTAATAACAAATATTCCCCATGTAACTATAACTATCTGTTAGATGTTTTAATTTTTTAGTGCTAACAAATACCCTTAAACCTTAATACGTATTATTAGTGCTTCCTTTAATCCTGTTCCCCATGGTCCTTTGCTGGTGGTGATGTAAGTCCTATTCAAGTCTACTGTGACTGAACCAAATAAGCTTTTGGCTCATAGGTAGAGATGTCCGAACTTTGAAAAATCCGGTCCGCGCGAGGATCCGCGGATTTTCAAAAAAATCCGTAAATTCGAAAATCCGCGAGCAGACCCGTTAAAACGTATTAAACTGAAAGTTCAGCAAAATCCGCATTAAAAGTGGTCTAAATAGCCTTGGTAACGTACACTTAGTCACTCAGGGACCTGGGTAATGACCTTAAGAACACGTATCAATGCCTACAATACCTAAAAATTACAGTCCGCTAGCGTGAATTTTAAAAAACGGTATTTTCGAAAATACGGGGATTTCCGTAAAAACGGGGATTCCCGTAAAAACGAGGATTTTCGTAAAAGCGAGGAACCGGAACCTTCTGCCTGCACAATGGCGAGTTCTGTAAGGCAGATGTATGCCACACAGTACCTCCTGGGGGTACGATGATTTCCCCCCTGGCACCTATCATGTGCGGCGCCAAAAGCGCAGGATTATGGAGGGGCTCCTGCGCCGCTTTGGCTACCAGACCACTGTCTCTACCCTCCAGAGACAGTGGTCTGATCTGAAGAGGCAGAGGCCTCATTATGTTCAAGCCATGCAGCAACTGATGGAACGCAAGTATACTTTTTATTATATTACTGTATTGTAATAAGTAGTAAAATATTTTAATTCAATTCTGACAAAAACATATTTATTGTATATACCTTACCATTAATGCCATTACACACACCACATTGGCCACATTCCCCTATATAGTAGTTTGCGCACAACAAGGAAAAAAGGCAATGGGGGTACTGGGTTACATAATGTCCACTGCGGTTTGCCACCATTGTTGTGGGGCCAGGCAGTATGCTTCGTGCACGGGAAAGCGGGTGAACGGGTAGGAACAGCACCATTGAGTTACAGCAGGCCCACTGCAGTTTGCCACCATTGTTGAAGAGCCAGGCAGGCTTGGCCCCTCTGGACATACCCCTCACCCCACTGGCTTCTCTCCCTCAGAGTATGCTTCGTGCAAGGGAAAGCGGGTGAAAGGGTAAGGCTTCGTAGGAACAGCACCATTGAGTTACAGCAGGCCCACTGCAGTTTGCCACCATTGTTGAAGAGCCAGGCAGGCTTGGCCCCACTGGACATACCCCTCACCCCATTGGCTTCTCTCCCTCAGAGTATGCTTCGTGCAAGGGAAAGCGGGTGAACGGGTAAGGCTTTGTAGGAACCGCACCATTGAGTTACAGCAGGCCCACACTTTGTAATATGGAGTACTGCTCTAGTGCCAGGCAGGATTGACCCAGAGCTAAAAACATTAGCCACAGAGTAGCTGTTGGGGCTGTATGAGATGGTCAGAGTAGGTGACACCACAAAGGTGCCTCGTGGAGAGAGAAGGAAGAACAAAGTACTGCTCTCAGCCAAGTAGGATTGACCCAATCTTAGAAAAATTAGCCACAAAGTAGCTGTTGTTGCAGAGCATTTGTTATTTCACAACTTGAATGCAGTAGAGCAAGGTAGGACCATATATGGCCCTGCCAATAAGAAAAATTTGCCATTTGCCAGCTAAGCTGGCATCAGCTAAGCCTCTAGGCGGAAAATGAGGCGGAAGGAGCAGTACGGGTGGCCAGGGGCAGGAGGCCTTCAGTCACGGGCATCAGCATCAGCAATAGGAGTGTTGTAATGAGATGTGATCCACGCCTCATTCATCTTGATGAATGTAAGGCGGTTCACATTCTCAGTGGAGAGACGGGTCCTCCTCTCCGTTACAACAAGGTTAGTCCTTAAAAGGACTGTTGGGTCTCAAGATGTGTGAATACAGGGGCGGTTAACAACAAGTGCTAAACCACCATACTGAAATCCACACACAGAAAGCTCAAAAAAAGCTCAAAAAGCACAAAAAACTCTCTCCAACTCCTACACTGTCAGGTCTCCACTAAACACACTCCAACACACTGACAAAATGGCGCCTGTGAAGCAGCCTTTTATACCCAGGGGGCTGGCAATAATCATGTTAGCTGCCATTAGATAATTTGGGACATGTGGCTTGCTCCGTCTTCAAAATAATCCCCAAAATGCAGAAATTCCGCGAATTTATAAGAATTTCCTGTTTTTCGAAATTTTTCGAAATTACAAGAATTCTCGTAATTACGAGGACCTCCGTTTTTGAAAATACGGAGATCCTCGAAATTACGAAAATTTTCGGAAAAAAAAAAATCTGCGGTTCGGAAGTTCGGAAGGCGGAAAATCTGGAATAATCCGCCGTTTGCGGACGGGATAAATCTGCGGCGGATCCGGGTTCGGGCCCGCGAACCGGCCATCCCTACTCATAAGTAGCTGCAACTAGAAGGAGAAGAACATGGGATGAAGAGGAAGAGCAGCACCAAATATAAAATACATTTTTCGGCAACAAATAATAGAGATGTTCAAAATTTTGAGTTTCATTCCGTTTTCGAATTTTCAAAATTTTCGCTAAGTTCAAAAGTTTGAAAAATCGAGTTTCTATTTTCGAAAATCGACAACTTTCTATTATCAAAAAATCGTCTACTTTCGATTTTCGAAAATCGTTTATTTTCGAAAATCACCTACTGTCGATTTTCGATTCTCGAAAATCATCTACTTTCGATTTTCGGTTTTACATAATCATCTAATTTAAAAAAAAATTTAAAAATTGTCTACTTTCGATTTTTGATTTTCGAAAATCGTCTACTTTTGTTTTTCGATAATTCTCTACTTTCGATTTTCGATGATTGTCCACTTTTGATTTTCAATAAAAATGGAAAATTCGAAAAATCCGGGTCCCGTGAAATTCGGGAGTTCGGTCTGGACTTCAAAATCCTCAGATTTGATTTGAAACTGGGTTCTATTTGAACCAACATTACATCTCTAACAAAAAACATTTTAAATGTTGAAAATCAAGTAGTTTGGATCAAATTATATGCAGAATTAGCTGAATGTAATTTATTATATTTCATATTCCATTAAAGGGCATGTCCACCCCTTTTCTAAATTTTGTAGTTCTTCCTCCCCCAGCCCCAACCGCATTATAATTATTTTCAGAAAGTCCCCCGATCTTTACTTACCTTCCCTCTATCTTCCACCGCACTGCCCGGCCTTCTGCTTGCATGAAACTGCAAGCAGGGGGCAGGACTGGCAGCCGTGTACGTATAATAATCAATGGCGGACTTTGGGACAGGTACTTTCCGAAAAATGGGATATCTTAAAAAGTGATCCAGTACTATCAGAACTTGTACCTAAATATCCACGTTTGACGGCTAAGCGAAATAGAAATATTTCTGATAACCTTTGTAAAAGCCATTTTGAGAGATCAACACCTAGATCTAAAAAAGGATTTTCTCTGGTTGGGACCTTCCCTTGTGGAGGGTGCAAATTTTGCTCCTTTATGAATAAAGAAAAAACTTTCTTTAATACAGCTAGGAGTGATCAATTTACCATCAAAAGATATTTTAATTGTAATAGCAAACTTGTGGTTTACTTACTTTCGTGCTCCTGTCCTGTTTTGTATATAGGAAAAAATACACAGAGACTTAAAGATAGATTGGGATCACATCTCTCGAATATTCGCAATGCGAGTAGAGATAGATCGATGGGTAAACACATCACAGGGGTGGCAGATCATTTCCTTAGGATGCACAATGGTAAGGCAGATACCCGTAAATGGCCCAATGGATTTTTCGGTTAGACACAATGTCACCTAAGGGCCTGAATGAGGAATGGGACTTAACCCCCTTCATTGCAAATTTACTTTTTACACATTTCTTGACTTCTCAAATTCCCCTCCCTTCATTAGGATATTTGGATCCTTGACCCACCCACTTTTCTGCATGCAGGGCTGGGACTCTTCAGATATATATTTCCTGCATGTTACTGATTGATGCCTCATCCTGCCACTCCCGCAGCTTTGATGTGTGCAAGACAGGGACCTTCATAGATGATCGCCTGTTTGTCCTTACAAACTCAACTTTGGAGTTTCATTCGTAAGATATGGATGGATTTTTACAGTCGATATATTCGCGATTGTGTCCTTTCCTTTGGATTCCTTATGACAATAAGTTTTGGGAGGTCGGCTTCATGGTGTGGTCCCTTATTTATATTTACCGAAAGAAAAAGATGTGAGCACCTATTGATATTTACCGTAAGGATTTTCCATATATCTGACCATGGGATTTTTGAGATATCATGTTTATCACCTCGGAAATATGTTTCTACTAGCCTCACAATCTGGGTGTTTTTGGATACTTACCACAGGGATTTTTTAGGCCCTTTTTTGACTGTGTCACTTTGGGCTATCGACTCTGTTATCTTTGGAACACTTACTTGTTCATGGAACCTTTGGAGATGTACTATGTTGCGATTTTCCTCCTTCCCCTTTTTTGAAGTAGCCTTATTTGTTCTTATGTTTCAACTACACATTATATCTTCCCTACCCAGTTATACTGACGAGTATACATAGGATATGTTTGTATTCCTATGATTTCAGAGTATTATGAATAAGGGGACATATTATGTTGCTATTGGAGTTTTTACTCCTGGCACTAGTACCTTTATATCTCTACCCCCATATATATTATGGGAGTAGATGTATCAGTGTGTATATATATATACTTGTATCTATATCTATATGTTTTTTACACTTAATACTTTATAGATATTATGATCTGCTGAGTACTGCTATTTGCCCTTTATTTTATAGGGTTTATCTAGTATTTATAGCTTCCCACTGTACTATTAGTTACCTTTTGGGGACCCTATATATTTAACCTTTTTCCTCCCCCCTTTTTCAACAGTTGCCATAGAGATAGCAAGGGAGTGTTTGGAGGGAGGAGTTAGACTAGAGATAGTACGCCAGGGAATTCCGTACACTCATTGGCCTTAGTTGCCATGGAGACAGTATGTGGGAGTGCCCAGGGGAGGGAGCTGCGCCCGGGGCAGTACCTCGCGAGATATTTGAGGTCACCTTGTGTGTGACGTATCTCTATCGCAACCAGGTGTGTAAGTACCCCGGATTATATGATGCGTATGCGTCCTATTCCGCTAATGAGAGTTAGTTCACACGTATGTTTATCATTAAGGGTTGTTTATGAGGGTTTATAAAGGGTGATGTCTATCATTTATTCCTTGCTACCGATGAAGTCTGTTTAGACAGACGAAACGAGTCTAGCCTGCAATTTTTAACTGCTCCAGCTCTATGGATGTTCACACTGAGTGCTGATATTGGTATCGTATTGCCTACCTGTGTTATTCATTTGGGGATTTGATCTGCCATATATTCTATACTCCTTTATTAAGGGGAGAATAGGTACCATGATAATAAGGTGGTTATTTGTATTTATATTTTTCTAATACACAGATAGGACAGATGTAAGGATGTTCACCGTGTAGTTAGGAACTACGCTGTAAAAAATATATATATGCCTTTTTTTATTATGTGATTCTTGCTGTATTTAGAAGCTACGATATACCAGTATATCTATTACTGCATTAATACCATTTTATAATGTTAAGCATCCATTGGAGCTGGATGTGATTTTAACTGTGTGCTCCTTTTGTATACCCTTACTCCTGTTTTCTGTATTATAATAAAGGAGTTTTTAACTTTGAACTTAGACTTAAGTGGTGTGCCCACTTTATGTCCACTACTTTTTTCTTCTTGGTGCATTATATGCTTAGGGGATAAGAGTACTCCCTTTATGTGCATGGTGTTACTCCTAACTTGACACTAGTGCCCTTATATGCTTTTTCTGTGGGCGTGATTGGCTGAGAGGCAGCCTATCACTTACGCGGCTGCTGGTAGTTCAGAACGCTGGAGGAGAGAGAGAAGGAAAGTAGAGATTGGGGGAGTTTCTGGGGGAGTCTGGGGGAGTTTCTGGAAATAAGAATAATGCGGTTGGGGCTGGGGGAGGAAGCCCTACACAGTACACTATGTCAAAAGGGAATTACACTAGGGGGAGGGAGATGAAAACGGGTGTGAGAGGGAGGAGGGCTGCTCTGAGCAAGCCAAAAACCTCTGAGAGGAAGTCTCCTGGTGGTCAGTTTTTTGGACTTTGGAGGGACATTGAAGGAGAACCATTTGGAGCAGGGATGTAACGTAAGGATCTTTATACACTACAGAATGGGGCCAGTAGTAATGTGAGGGCAGTAACGTGGTGGAATGCCCAGCATGATAATATGATCATGAATACAGGGATATAATTAGTTAAAGGCCTGCATAGATGCCTAAATAAATACCAGGATATAATAAGTTGAAGGCATGCATAGGTACATAAATAAATACAGATATAAAATTAGTTAAATACATGCATAGGTTCATAAATAAATACAGGGATATAATTAGTTAAATACATGCATAGGTTCATAAATAAATACAGGGATGTAATTAGTAAATACAGGGATATACAGTAATTAGTTAAAGTCCTGCATAGGTGCATAAACAATAGATCTACAAATTTCAATGTCTTAACAGAGATCTAACTAATATGTAAAAATGCAGATAAGAATTAGTGATACATGTTTATATATAATGGGGAAAAGGGTACAGGTTGTATGCATGATGGATATTTGGGTCATTGAGATTTACATGGAGGTACTCTATGGGGTCTATCATAGTTTACAATGATTTTATAATACAATACAAACAGTTTACAATACAAAAAGAAAGTGGCTTTGTTTACTAAATACAGTAAAGCCAGGTAAATTGCCTAAAAAGTATAGTAATGTCTATTTATGGATCATTATTAAAAATTTAATCTAATTTTGATATAATTGTAAAGAATGATCATTACCAAAAAAGTCTACAGTAGGATATAGCTATATAAAAGAGTGAGACTGACTGACAAAAACAGAGGTAGACCTTTAGGATTAAATGCTGGGTAGGAAATAGCTTGCTGGTTAAACAGTAAGAAAGCCTATTTTTTCCTTAGTAATTTGGCTTGAAAGAGATAAAAAAAAACTATCTTCTCCTTCTTCTTTTCCTCTTTCATTCCACCCATTTTTTGACCCACATCTCCATCATCTTCACCCACAGTTTCCAAGCTAGAAACATAAATGTGCGGGGCATAATTCAGAAAAGTGTGCTTTCTTCTTAATTTGTTATCTCTTGATTGCATTCAGCTGTTTCACAGACCTAATCAGCTATAATGATGTATTCTGGTTTAGAAATGAACCTGATTTCGATTCTACTTGATGGTTTCAAAAATCAGCGGATCCAACAGATTTTTAAAAATTTTCAAATCTCAAAACTTTTCATAGAAAATTCAAAAAACGAAACAGAAAATTACATAAAAAATTTCTGATCAAATCAGATATTTGGAACTTTAAAAGGTTCTGCAGAACCACTATAAGAACTAAACGTACCATTTTATTCAGCTCTGACTACCTGTCTCTTGATTGCACTCAGCTGTGTCGCATGCATAGGTTTTAAAACTCAGCATTAATAGTTTTGGCCTTTAAAGCCAAATTTAAACTTTCCCTTTCTAGTTTATGTTCTGTAAACCTTCATATTGTGTTTGACTTCATTAAATACATCAGAGCTTCACCAATCTTGTGGGAAAATAATCTAGGCAATAAGGGAAACCTTTTCAAAGATGCTATACTTTTAAAGAACATTTTTCAGGAAAAAATTTTTACTTTAAAGGAGAACTCAAATACATTATTATTATTATGGATTTATATAGCGCCAAAATCTTCCATGGCGATTTACATTTACATAGTCATACAATACATATTGGGTAATATATATTATATATAGTCATATATATTACATACACAGGTAATACATAATATAAGTACACAGAGTGATGAGTTACTTACAGCAATACCGTGATACAATAGGAAAGAGGACCCTGCCCAAAGAGATTTCCCTTCTAGAGGAAATGAGGGTGAGACATAAGGTAATGGGAATTGGTAGGCTGTAAATAGATTGGCAGTGGAGTGTAAGAGGTGGTTAGGATCAGGTTGGGTCAGTGAGAGAGTTAATGTCTAGGCCAACTTGTATTCTTGCCTGAAGAGGTGGGTTACATTTGAAGGTATTATGGGATGGTGAATGATGGACAGAGGAAGGGAGTTCCAGAGCAGACGGGCAGCACAAGCAAAGTCCTGAATGCGGGCATGGGAAGAGGTGACAAGGGTGGATGAGAGGAGGATATAATTTGCAGAGTGGAGGTTGCGTCTGTGGATCAGCTCTGAGATGTATGGAGGGGCTTTGTTGGACAGTGCTTTATAGGACAGGTTTAGCAGCTTGAATTGGATCCTTTGTGTGAGGGGGAGCCAGTGGAGGGACTGACAGAGAGGAGAGGCATTAGAATAGCGAGAAGAGAAGTGAATGAGCCAGGGTAGCAGAGTTTAGGATGGATTGAACTGGTGCCAGGCAATTGTTTGCTAAATCCGCAGGATTGTTTTATTGATTGTTGCAGTAGGATTTTGGTCACTTCTTTCAAGAGGAAGGGACAAATGTGGGAGATGTTTTTGAGCAGGAGTCGACAGGAGTTGGCATGGGGTTTGAAGGAAAGATCAGAATCTAGCGTTCTTCCCAGGCAATGCACATGAGGAGATGGGGATATAATACATATTTTTCTTGAGTAATAGTACAATAAATGCATACTTAAAACAATAAATCCCTTTATAAGACTTTACAAGAATGTCCTTGTAATAAATGGCCGGGAGGCCGGGGTACTTACAAGGTGCTGCTGGGAACTGTAACAAGCCAGGTAGGTATAGTTACTAGAGCGGGAAGGTAAGTAGCTGTAGCAGGAGAGGAACAGGATCCAAGGCAGGTGAGTACAGGAGCCGGGAGGTAGCAAACACTACTATCGGGCACCGGGTCCAGGAGGACGCCGGCTTTAGAATTCTCCCGCCGCCCGGCGTGTCGGCGTCGTGACGTCATGACGTCTACAACGACGCCCACCCGGAAGTGCAGAGCGGCGCAGGACCAGAGCGGCAGGTAAGTTTGTGACAGTACCCCCCCCCCTTCCGGCGGGCCACAGGACCCAATGGGCCAGGTTCCCTGGAAAACTTTTGTGTAAAGCTCTGACTAGACGAGGAGCGTGCAAATCAGAATGTTTAATCCAAGCTCTTTCTTCAGGACCAAAACCTTTCCAGTGGACCAAATACTGAAGAGACCTCCTCAAGAATCTAAAGTCCAAGATCTTCTCAACCTCAAACTCCTGCTGACCATCAATGGAAATTGGAACGGGAGGTAGTAAAGATGTGGAATACTGATTAGAGCATACTGGTTTGATGAGAGAAATATAAAACACGTTAGGAATCCGCATGCTGGAAGGAAGTTGGAGGTGAACAGCCACTGGACCGACTAATTCCAGGATAGAAAAAGGACCAATAAATTTGGGTCCCAGTTTGGAGGAAGGAACCCGTAGGTTAATATGAGCAGAGGAGAGCCACACTTTATCTCCAACAGAATAAGCTGGGGGTTCTCTACTTCTCCTATCTGCTGCAGTTTTTTGTACCAAAGCAGATTTCTGAAGGCTGATTTCAGTAGCATGCCAGATAGCGGTCATCTGGGCCGCAGAGTCATTGGCAGCGGGTACTTGTGTGAAAAGAAAATCTTGAGGAAAACATCTAGGATTCGTCCCAAAGACAAATAAAAAAGGAGATTTCCCAGTAGAAGCATGAGGTGAATTGTTATGGGTGAACTCAGCCCAAGGCAGAAGGTCAGCCCAATCATTCTGAGTATAGGAAATGTAACAATGAAGATATTGTTCCAGAGACTGGTTAGTGTGTTCAGTAGCCCCGTTGGACTGTGGGTGGTAAGCCGAAGAAAATTGTAACTTGATGTTCATGGATTTACAAAGTGCTCTCCAAAATTTGGAAACAAATTGAGTACCTCTGTCAGATACTATTTCAGAAGGGAGTCCATGAAAGCGGAAGATATGTGAAATAAATAGTTGAGCTAACTCCGTTGAAGATGGTAGTTTGGGGAGGGGAACAAAATGGGCCATTTTGCTGAAGCGGTCTACTGTCACCCATATAACCGTGTTTTTCTTGGAAGGCGGAAGTAACACAATAAAGTCCATGGATAGATGGATCCAAGGTCTGGACAGAATGGGGAGGGGTTGAAGAAGACCACAGGGGAGGGTTCTAGGAGATTTGGATTGAGCACAGCTGGTACACACTTGAATAAAGTCTTTAACATCTTTTCTCATTTTGGGCCACCAAAGGGAACGGGCAAGAATATTAAAAGTTTTGTTAACACCGGGATTCCCGGCTTGCTTGGAACAGTGAGTATGAAGAAGGATAGTTTTCCGAAGTGAAACAGGAACAAAGATTTTGCCAGAGGGTGTGTCTGGAGGACAGGAATCTTGTGCTGCTTGAATCTTGGAACAGAGTTGAGGAGATATAGAGGCCAAGATTTTAGTGTTTGGTATAATGGATCCCTTATCTTGATTAATACAGTTGGAAGCAACAAATGATCTGGAAAGGGCATCAGCTTTTTTGTTTTTGGAACCAGGTTGGTAAGTGATAACAAAGTTGAATCGGGAAAAGAATAAGAACCACCGTGCTTGATGGGGATTTAACCTTTTAAGATTCTGGATGTATTCGAGGTTTTTATGGTCAGTAAGGATGGCGATAGGTACAGAGGTGCCTTCCAATATATGACGCCACTCAAGGGCCAGCTTGATGGCAAGAAGTTCCCTATTTCCAAGATCATAGTTTCGCTCGTTGGGTAGAAACTTCTTAGAGAAATAAGCACAGGGATGGAGTTGGTTTTTAGTGCCTTGTCTTTGGGAAAGGACGGCTCCAGCGCCCAAGTCTGAGGCATCAACTTCGATGTAGAAGGGAAGACTAGGATCTGGATGTACTAGAACAGGAGCATCAGCAAAGGCCTCCTTGAGTCGTTTGAAGGCTTCGAGGGCTGCAGGGGTCCATGAATGAGGCTTACCACCTTTACTGATGAGGGCTAATATCGGGGAAATTATAGAAGAGAACCCTTGAATGAATTGTCTGTAATAATTGGCAAAGCCAATGAACCTTTGAATAGCTTTGGTTCCCATAGGAAGAGACCAATCTTGGATGGCCGAAACTTTAAGAGGATACATCTGGAAACCTTGCGCAGATACGATGTAGCCCAGAAAGGGTACTTGTGAACACTCAAACAAACACTTTTCCAGTTTGGTGTATAGGCTATTCTCTTTCAGACGTAGTAACACCTGTTTAACATGGAGGCGGTGTGAGGGCAGATCTTGAGAAAAGATTAAAATGGCATCAAGGTATACGACTACAGAGATTCCCAACATATCCCGGAAAATGTCATTCACGAATTCTTGGAACACCGCTGGAGCATTACAAAGGCCAAAGGGCATTACGAGGTATTTGTAGTGACCGTCCCTAGTGTTAAAGGCAGTTTTCCACTCGTCACCTTTGCGTATACGGATCAGATTGTATGCCCCCCGAAGATCCAGTTTGGTAAATATTTTAGCCCCTTTTATCTGGTCAAACAGTTCAGAGATGAGAGGAAGAGGATACCGATTCTTTATTGTGATTTTATTTAAACCACGGTAGTCGATGCAGGGTCGTAAACCTCCGTTTTTTTTCAACAAAAAAGAACCCAGCTCCAGCAGGGGAAGTGAAAGGTTGTATGAAACCCCTAGACAAATGTTCAGTAATGTACTCTTTCATGGCTAGAGTTTCAGAGGGAGACAGTGGGTATGTGCGTCCCCGAGGAGGCATAGTACCTGAGAGAAGATCAAAGGGGCAATCGTAGGATCGGTGCGGTGGTAGCTTCTCAGCTCGCTTTTTACAAAACACATCAGAGAAATCATGATAACATTCAGGGAGATCTTTCTCAGATTTATTTTCACAGGTAATGGTGGTGCAATGAGTAGAAAACCAATTTTCAAAACAGAAAGGACTCCAAGACTTGAGTTCATTGTTAGACCAATCTATAACTGGGTTGTGTAATCTGAGCCATGGAAGTCCGAGAATCAGGGGAGCGGAAGGGCTTTGGATGACAAGAAAAGATAAACGTTCCTGGTGAAATATGCCAATGCGGAATAGGACTTCGTAAGTAGACTTGGAGATGAATTCAGAAGCCAACGGGTTATTGTCAATAGCCAGAACTCGAAGAGGTTGCTGCAAGTGAAGGAGAGGAAGCCCCAATTGTGCTGCATAGGTAGAATCAATGAAGTTTCCAGCTGCACCGGAATCGACAAAGGCCTGGGAGGAAAAAGTTTTACCATTACAGGTGATAGTAGCTGTTATAAAGAGTTTCAGTGGTTCAAATTTGGCAGGAGACTTAACGTTACCTAGAAGGAGCTCCTCCTTAACATCTAGGTCATGGAGTTTCCCGACTTCTGGGGACCATTTCTTACAAAGTGTCCTTGCCCAGCACAATAGAGACAAAGTCCATTAGTACGTTGGCGGGACTTTTCCTCAGGAGACAGATGAGTGCGTCCAATTTGCATCGGCTCTTCACCCAAAGATATTGGTTGCGGAAAGGTCTGAGCAGGCCTAGGAAAGGTCTTAGGGAAGCTGGAATGAGCTGCAGACCTTTCTGCCTGCCGTTCACGAAAGCGGGTATCAATCTGGATGCATAGCATAATCAAGTCTTCCAATGGGACAGGTAATTCCCTAGATACTAATTCGTCCTTGAGGTGATCAGAGAGTCCCTGCCAAAAGGCTGCTGTAAGTGCCTCATTGTTCCAAGAAGTCTCCGCAGCAAAGGTACGAAATTCAATAGCATATTGACCCACGGAACGAGACCCTTGGTGGAGCTGCATCAAACGGGAGGAGGCAGCAGAGGTTCTTCCTGGAGCATCGAAGACCTTGCGAAACATACTCAGGAAGTCAGTAACATTATAGACTAGAGGATCGTCTTTTTTCCCATAAGGGAGAAGCCCAGGCCAGAGCATTGCCCTCCAACAAGGCGATGATGAAACTAACCTTTGCACTATCCGATGCAAAATGAGATGGTTGAAGTCCAAATTGGATTCGGCACTGATTAATGAATCCACGGCAGGCTTGGGCATCACCATCAAACCGTGAGGGCAGAGGTATGCGGGGCTCTCTCCGAAGAGAAGGATCACCGGATCCGGACTTAGAAGGAGGTGGCGTAGAACCCGGAGCAGAGGCAGAAGCTGGAGGTAGCCGGACAGCGAGGGTATCCATGAACTGAGCCAACTGGCCCTGATGATGTTCAAACATGTCCATGCGTTTGGACAAAGCTTGGAGAGTTTTACTCAACTCTGCCATAGCCCCCTCAGGCGTTTCCATGGCCCGATAGTACTGTAATAAGTGGGCAGGAGGCCGGGGTACTTACAAGTATGCTTTAGGAGGAGGCAGATAGTCCGGAAACTGCGGGACACAGAGGCTGCTGGGAACAGAAGGCTGGAATCTGGAACAAGGTGCTGCTGGGAACTGTAAGCGGAATACTGGAACAAGTGCTGCTGGGAACTGTAGGCTGGATACTGGAACAAGTGCTGCTGGGAACTGTAGGCTGGATACTGGAACAAGTGCTGCTGGGAACTGTAACAAGCCAGGTAGGTATAGTCACTAGAGCGGCGCGGGACCGGAGCAGCAGGTAAGTTCGTGACAGTCCTAAACAAAAGATATACCTGGAGCAGTCCAGGACAGTCTGGCAGAAGTTTGAATGGTCTGGTGGTGTAGCCAGGCCAGTTATGGACAGTGCCTTCTTATGTTGGTATTTATCCAGTGAACTATTGCTATCTTCCCTTGTTAAGATAAGTAAGGGCATTAGAAAGTGAAGGTATAACTGTAATGTATGTGATATATCATTTTAATCAGCTGTTTCTGAGCCATTAGGTACTTTGGGGGAGATTAAATATTGTTGATTTGTGTGACACTTAAAGGGCATGTCCACCCCCAAAACTAAAATGTAACCCCATACTGGCTCCACTGTGTAGTTTAAAAAAATCCTTACCTTATATTTCTGATCCTTATGGTTCTCCTGCTGTGCCTATCCAAATCCCAGGAAACTGAAGAGTAGGAGCTGTCTTCCTGCAAAAAGTTTTCTACCTCCTCCTGCGACATGCGCAGGGGATCCCTTCCCTCCCCTCCTTCCAGATCCCTCCATGGCTGCCTCACCCCCTAGCTATAAATGTATTTTCTGTAGTGTAGGGCACCCCTGCCCACCTGCAACAGCCATGTTAGATTACTAAAAAAAGCATCAGAGACTTACTTACCTTGCTTCATTCCCCTGGCCTCTCAGCTTTGCAAGTATAGGAAAACAGAGGGCCGGATCAGAGCACCGCAGGAACGAGGTAACTGTAAGTAAATTTATGATGCTTTTTTTTCTTGTATTGCAGTAAGAAAAGCAACCTCAACTTGTGGGGTAAAGCAATAGACGTTAACTGTAGCACAAAACTTAATTCAATTGTTATTGCGTCTGGTGCGATTCGCACAGACACTGAAAAAGTACTAAAAAGGTTTTTTGTATGCCAATTTGCTAAGATAAGGAAGGGCTTCCCATCAACCAAACGAAAATAACACGGCAGCGCACTCCGGTGAAGAAATGGGTGCTAGATAAATAAAATGAATAAATAAATAATACTATGTAACTCCGATCGTGGATAGTTCTAAAACCCCATATCAAAAACCCATTGTGTGTGGGGGAGTTTGATATGGTTGGTAGACATTGGGTTAATTTTCACTGAATAGGAGTTTGCTATTGTACTCTCTCTCTCTCCGTAGTGAGACACGGTGGTGGGAGGGAGCTTTAAAAGTTTAAATGACCGTCAGTTGGTATCCCGGTTTAAGCCTATGAGTATGAGCGGTCTGCTCGAAACGCGTAAGGCTATCCGTTTGTTGTACATACGCCCTGTGTAAGAATGTGTTAAATAAAATGTAATTTCACTTTGAAAAGCTGCCGATTTTCTTCACCGGAGTGCGCTGCCGTGTTATTTTCGTTTGGTTGATGGGAAGCTTGAATCTGGACTAAGCGAAGGGTCCAGGGCATGCAGCACCTGGGCCACCCAGGAGTACGGGTGAGTCGATAATTTGTTCATGTATAACGACTGGGATTACCATATGGAAGGATCTCCGTTGTGATTGATTCGGGGCATATGCACCCGGATCATTTGACTTACTAAGTGAGTCATATATGTGTGTTGATAACAAATATTAGTCAAATATTGTTTTATTGTTATCTAAGCACTTTATTAGTGCTATATAGGAAAATCCAGTTATTTATAAACAAATACTATTAAGATAAGGAAGGGCATTAGAATGTGAAAGTACTGTAACTGCAGAGCTTCTTTGGTATAAGATTGTACTTGTTTCACATGGGTATAATTTGTTAGAGATTTCCCAGAAACACAAATGATGTATCATTTCAATCAGATGTTACTAGGCCATAAATCAGGAAATATGTTTATTTTAGACACTGATGGGTTATGAGGAGTTATAATCCAAAGGGTTACGTCAAAAAGGTATGATACCTTGCAGACCAGGCCTAGCATGTGTTATGAGTTAGCAAGGAATTTGTAACCTGGAAAGCTACAAATGAGTTACACAGCTGTGAACATCCCAGAATGGTGAAAAGTTCCAGAAACCTTAATAAATGCAATCTGAAGAACTGCAAACCAAGCACCATCTGTTGATTCTTAATAAATGATAAAATCATAATTGCATGAAAAATGTTTTATTAACAATGGTTTATAGGCTATCTTATCAAATAGAACGTTCTGTTTTACTGGATGCTTTCAAGCACATGGCTCGTTTCTGTTTTCTGCTAATACAGAGTAGTTTCTTTAATCGTTACCATTTGTGCCAATTTAAATATTTGTAATAGGGTTTCGGATCCATCGCAAATGCCTTATGTTTTATTAACATTCGTCCCCAGCCAACAAGTTTAAACTAATTACAAATGTAGCACAGCCAGTTATAAGATCTCATCTTTAGGAAACACTGGTTATCACATTTTTCAAGGGAATAGATATATATAATACAGAGTTTATAGCATGTTTAGAGTGAAATCATTCAGTGTCGGACTAGACTGTTGGGGCCCATGAAGAAATATGAGACCAGGGACCCACCAGGACGTGTTAAGCATCGGTATATTTTTAAGTATTTTAATAAAGATTGTTCTTTAATCTATATTTGCCAAAATGATCAAGATTTATACAGAGCTTCATCTGTGCCGCAATAGATTGTATTTTGGGGGGTTAAGCTAATCAAATAGGCTTGTGAGCCAATTAAAAAAATTATATAGTAGATATCTATACAGAAAATGTGTTAAAAGGGTAACTATGGTCACTAAAAGAGCTCTCTTATACCTTTCAAATAAGCCTAGGATGATGTCTCTATCTTCTCATTATCTTAAAAGGTATTTCCACTTGAAGAATAGGAGGTAAAGGAGCTATGTCTAACCTCCCGTTCTTCAATTAAAAGATTAGGAACAAGCAGGAAAGACCATCAGCTGGTTTTAAATAGTTGAGTTAAAAGTGGCACAAATCTTTTAATAAATACATTATACCGATTGGGCGGGTGTCCTTTGCGAAAGTCGTGCAGCTGGCGCAAAGAAGGAATTAAACTTGTGCTAACCTATTCAATATTGTTTAGTGCCAGTTTAAATGACAACTCCACCCTCATAAGAACATCTTTTAGAAAGAATGGCCTCTTTAAAATATGTTGATATATCATACTTTGTCCTATGAATCCATTACTGTATGCCTGCTATGCTTCTGGATGCCTCGTGGAAACTGAGCAATTTAGAAACCTGTACTGAGCCTGTACTGAGCCTGGGCATGCTCAGAAGAGGCAGACAGGGGATTAACATTCAGTCATTGGCTGTGATGTCAACTGTCAAATCCATAACTGACAGTTACTAACTGGAAAAACCAGGAAGCAGAAACAGGGGAAACAGGACATTGTGCAGGATTTCAGGTTAGACTTATATATTTCACATTTCAAACTATTACCGTTTAGGGTTTGGGTGATTTACCTGTATCTAAGTTTTCATTTTAGGGCTGGACTTGCCCTTTAACCCCTTTTTTTTACCACAGTGCGCGTGAGTAAATGAGGCCCTATACAGTTCAATCATTATTAAGACAACTGTACATATGCAAAGAGATGACCTAGTGCAATGAAAAAGTAAAGCATTTGTTAACACTAGTGCCTTTGCCATTTAGTCAGTTCAAGATATAGTTCTAGGTAGAGAAATTTAAATATCCATTAACTATGAGAATTATCCATAATATAAGGGATAATACGCTACCTACAGTGTTATATAAGGATATTACACCACTGAGAAGTGACCATATAGAAGCAAGAGGCCGCAGGCCATGGAACTCCGAGGTGAAGTAAATCTGTATATTACACTGTAGGTAGCGTATTTTTTCTTATAATACAGAAGGCCAGCCAAAACAAAAAACCCAGCACAGACAACTCTCCCCCTACCCTTCCACTATCTTTTCACCTCCATGTATTATTCATTTATATAGGAATCCCTGTTTAGTGTAAAAATAGTTAATAACCATTCCTATTGAAAAGAGAAAGAGGGACTGAACAAGGTTTCCTATCTAAATGACTCTCCACTTGCTTTGAATCTTTGATTCAGTCTCACTCTTCACCAAATCAAAGATTCAAAGCAAGTCAGGTGCTGATGGAGATCGGGACTGAGTTGCTACTACGCTAAACAGTTGTTGGAGGTGTGTCCCAACATGGCCGGTTCCAGCATGGTGTGATAAGTCCGGGTGAAGAGGTTATAATGCTTGCTAACCACGTAAGTCCCGGTATTTCAGCACATTTTTGTTATTTGCTATTTGCACTTCCCTCATTTGGAATATGCAGTGCAATTTTGGAATCCTGTGTACAAAAAGGGCATCTTTGAAATGGAAAGGGTTCAGAGAAGGGCAACTAAATTAATAAGGGGATTGGGGGAGCTTGAATATGAAGAGAGACTGGAAAAGTTACAATTATGTACGCTGGAGAAAAGGCGCTTGCGTGGGGATATGATTACTGTGTATAAATACATTAATGGGCCATACAATAAACTATCTGGGGCATTGCTCACCAATAGAACATGTCAGAGGACACGTGGCCATCCCTTAAGAGTTGAAGAAAAAAGGTTTAGGCTTCAAGTTCGGAAAGGGTTTTTCACTATGAGAACGGTAAAGCTATGGAACTTTCTTCCAGTGGATGTTGTTATGGCAGGTTCATTGGTCAGTTTAAAAAAAAAGCTGTATGAGTTTCTGCAAACAAGGAATGTTGCAAGTTACTGGTATTGATACATAAAGTAGAGTTGATCCAGGGAAATTTTCGATTGCCCCTTGGAGTCAGGAAGGATTTTTTTCCCCCTTCATAAATTTAGTGGGGTTTTTTTGCCTTCCTCTGGATCAACAGTTAGGCAGGAAATGAGGATATTGCTAGATGGGTTGGAGTGGATGGGCATATGTCTTTATTCAACCTCCTATACTATACTAAGTGTTTCCTAAAACACGAAACGCGTCAGGTTTATCATTTATCATCCTTTTTATCATGTATCTCTCTATGCAACGTATTTTGTTTAATAAAGAACCTTGTGTATGGAACTGTTTCAACTGTTCGTTCGGGTTGCATGTGTGAACCCTAGCTTTAAGGTGCCCAAACACGATGTCCTCACCTTCTGACATTTCCAGTTCCCACAACCCCCGAAAAACCGCCTGAACCATTATTTTTTGCATTCGATTAGTCATCTAAAGCTAGGTACACACTGTAACAATCTTTAAAAGATAACAGAGAGAATCTTATAGATCTTTCAGAGATGTGGATACAGACAGTCCCGAGTGTTTTCCCTATATAAGGTATAGTTAGAATGTTCAGGACTGAAACATTCCCTCCGACCGCTCCGACTGCCTGACCATGGCCAAGGAAAATTTTTGGCAAGGTCCGGGAGTGATAATTTCTGCAATATTTACTTTAAGGATAAGGGGGTTATTCCATTAGTTTGTGAAAGTTTCTGTTGACAATTACTGTACCTCAACAACACCAGTACAGACAGACTGCTCAGCAATAGCTAGACTGGATCATTTGGGATTCTCCATTAACAATAATCTTGCATCTAAATTCACCTTTTAGACTTTGCAACAGAAAGACAGTGGAATCCATGTTTAGTTACAGTGAAAAGGTTTAACTGATGAAGATACATTGCAGAGAATTCCTCATTTGCTTTTGTGTATAATATTGACAGTCAGTTACCTATTGCACACAGGTTTATCTATATCTGAAAAATTCCCCAAATTTTTTTTTTTTTAAGTTGAAGCTACGATGGACATAGGAAATGTAACATCTTCACAATCGTTTCACACACTGCTAGAGGTTTAATCAACATTTTCCATTTGATCTCCAAGACTAGTGCATCTTGTGCTACTTGATGTGATGTTAAGTGATCTCCAATAGATGTCAGTAAAGTTCTGTGTGTAATATGGGTAAAACTTGAAATTTTCTCTTTTTTTACTGTGATCCTTATTCCCTAAAGGGGCCTATCCACCCTCTCAGCAAAAACTGTTGTATAGGTTTGGAACCCCCCAAAACCTTGTTTTTGTTATACTTACAGAACCTTACAAGAGCCGGGGAGGGGGGTCCAGGTTCGAGCTGCGGGACCTCTTAAGTCCAAAGGGCCCTTGTCAGGGCCACAAGGGTCCTTCCAAGAACAGCAAAGGCCCTTCCAAGGGCCGCAAAGGTACTTATAAGTGCTGAGGAGGGGGGTCCCGGTTCGAGCTGCGAGACCCCTTAAGCACCAATGGGCCCTTTTCAGGGCCGCAAGGGCCCTGATAGGGCCAGGGAGGGGGGTCCCGGTTCGAGCTGCGGGACCCCTTAAACCCTAAATGACCCTTGTCAGGGCCACAAGGGCACTTCTTTAGTGCCGCAAGGGCTCTGATAGGGCCAGGGAGGGGGGTTCAAGTTGCGGGACCCCTTAAGCCCCAAAGAGTCATTGTTGGGGTCACAAGGGCATTTATAAGTGCCGGGGAGGGGGATCCTGGTTCAAGCTGTGGGACCCCTTAAGCCCCAAAGGGCCCTTGTCTTGTAAGGACCCAGGAGGGGGTCCTGGTTTCGAGCTGTGGGACCCCCGAATGTTGCCGGCCGTTTGGAAAATTTTCGGAAGCGGCCATTTGAGTTTTGCCAAACGTTTGAAAATTACCGGAAGCAGATTTTTATGCTTTTCCCCGTGCACGGATGTGTTTCCCAGACCATCTCCCAGGTCCCAGGGGCCTGTAAGGTAAGTTTACACTGCAATATTTCAGAAAGTTAATTCGAACTTTCTGAACTATTTAACCCCCATTGACTTTAATGGGTCCGTTTTCGGACTTTCAAACTTTCGAACTTTTTTAGAAGTTCGAAAGTTTGAAAACAGACCTAATTTCTAAAGTTCGCCCATCTCTAGTGGAGAGGTAATTTAGTGTTAGTTATCGATTATAACAGATAGTAGAGATTTACTTGCAGAATGATCTAAAATTTGTAATAAAATGACTTTGTAAGTTTTGGTTGCACAATGATATTGGTTGTTTTAACTCAAGACCCTACAGTATATTATCATTGTAGACTCATCTTACTCACCCAATAAAGCAGCACTGATATCTTTAGGTTACAGTGGTTGGCAAAAGTATTCAGCCCCCTTGGGGTTTTCCACATTTTGTCACATTACTACCACAAACTTGAATCAATTTTATTGGAATTCCAAGTGAAAGACCAATACAAAGTAGTGTACACCTGAGAAGTGGAACGAAAATCATACATGTTTCCAAACATTTTTAACAAATCAATAACTGCAAAGTGGGCTGTGTGTAATTATTCAGCCCCCATTGGTCTGAGTGCAGTCAGTTGCCCATATACATTGCCGGATGAGTGCAAATGAATAAATAGAGTGCACCTGTGTGTAATCTAATGTCAGTACAAATACAGCTGCTCTGTGACAGCCTCAGAGGTTGTCTAAGAGAATCTTGGGAGCAATAACACCATGAAGTCCAAAGAACACACCAGACAGGTCAGGGATAAAGTTAATGAGAAATTTAAAGCAGGCTTAGGCTACAAAAAGATTTCCAAAGCCTTGAACATCCCATGGAGCACTGTTCAAGCGATCATTCAAAAATGGAAGGAGTATGGCACAACTGTAAACCTACCAAGACAAGGCCGCCCACCTAAACTCACAGACCGAACAAGAAGAGCGCTGATCAGAAATGCAGTCAAGAGGCCCATGGTGACTCTGGACAAGCTGCACTGCACAAAGTTGCCCTTTATGGAAGAGTGGCAAGAAGAAAGCCATTGTTAACAGAAAAGCATAAGATGTCCCATTTGCAGTTTGCCACAAGTCACATGGGGGACACAGCAAACATGTAGAAAAAGGTGCTCTGGTCAAATGAGAGAAAATTAAACTTTTTGGCAAAAATGCAAAACGCTATGTGTGGTGAGAAATGAACACTGCATCTCACTAAGAACACACCATCCCCACTGTCAAATATGGTGGTGGCAGCATCATGCTCTAGGGGTGCTTCACTTCAGCAGGGACAGGGAAGCTGGTCAGAGTTGGTGGGAAAATGGATGGAGCCAAATACAGGGCAATCTTGGATGAAAACCTCTTGGAGTCAGCAAAAGACTTGAGACTGGGGCGGAGGTTCCCCTTCCAGCAGGACAACGACTCTAAACAAAGCCAGGGCAACAATGGAATGGTTTAAAACAAAACATATCCATGTGTTAGAATGACCCAGTCAAAGACCAGATCTAAATCCAATCAAGAATCTATGGCAAGATCTGTAAACTGCTGTTCACAAACGCTGTCCATCTAATCTGACTGAGCTGGAGCTGTTTTGCAAAGAAGAATGGGCAAGGATTTCAGTGTCTAGATGTGCAAAGCTGGTAGAGACATACCCTAAAAGACTAGCAGCTGTAATTGCAGCAAAAGGTGGTTCTACAAAGTATTGACTCAGGGGGCTGAATAATTACGCACACCCCACTTTGCAGTTATTGATTTGTTAAGAATGTTTGGAATCATGTATGATTTTCGTTCCACTTCTCACGTGTACACCACTTTGTATTTCATGTGAAATTCCAATAAAATTGATTCATGTTTGTGGCAATAATGTGACAAAATGTGAAAAACTTCAAGGGGGCGGAATACTTTTGCCAACCATTGTATATTGTTGTACTCTTTAGTGACTAAACCAATTTCCATTTTGCTTTTTAATTGTGCTAATTATAGTAATGCCTATATAAAACCACAAATAATGCTAATTCTGCTACATTTATATTAAAAGACATGCAAGTAGTCAGTGGAGAATAATATGGTTTTACTAATTTTAGACAGACATAAGAGTTCTGTTGGTAAAAAGACACTCAGATGACCCCATCATGCACGTAAATACAGTTTCAAATATATATATATATATATATATATATATATATATATATTTACAGATCTTTATATAAAAATCTATATGCAACATTCTAAATAAAGTTGATGAATCTGAATGATAAATTAAAGGTAACAGTTATTACGTGAGATTTCCCTTCTTTGATTCTCAATGCCCCTTGAAAATGATATTGTAAATATAATCTACAATATATCTGTTGTATTTTAAGTTTGATCAACTGGTCTTGAAGTTTAGTTCTTGAAGACGTTTCGCTAATCATCCGACTGGATCTCTCAATTCAGAATGACTTGTACAAGAATCTGTTGGCAACTAAGTACCCTGGAAAGTCTCAATTCACATATGACAGCCAGGTGTTCGTTCTAAGTTTTCAGTTGATCTAACTGAATATAACAGATATACCATGACCTGGATGAATGAGAACTTTCACAAACATAATCTACAGTCTTGTAATACTTACCCAGTAGACAGCCTTATGTTTTACTACCCTTCCTTGAAAGGTTGCCATCTCCTCTTTAAGCTGCACAGGTAAGGAGGCTCAGGAAACAGCAGTCAGTCATTGGCTGTGACATCAGCTGTCCTCGCCATGACTGACTTCTGCTACCTAGAAGAACAGGGAGGGAGGAAGAGGAGAACCTTGGCTTGCCTACTGGGTGAGTTATATATCTTAGACCTTTGAAACTTTTGCAGTGTTTAGGTTTGGAGGGTGATCTATGTGTCATTTTTAGTTAGGTGTTGGACATGCCCTTGAAATGTTAATACAGTATATCCATTCACAAACTCTAGTATCAAATTAGAATATGACTACCTCACTTATCCTGCCCCATCTATTTATATTTTTATGGCCACATTTTCTGACACATGACACTGTTTATCCTGATGGCACAAATGTACTGTTTTGGTAGTATGCCATTCAAAGCACAAGTTTATTGTAACACAAAAAAGTTACACATATATAAAAAAAAATGTTCCTCTTAAATTAAAATTATAATGTCATTATAAATACATTAGGAATTATACTGTATTTCAGTTACATACACCTTGTAAACTACTACTTTTAAGTAGTTTAGGGAGGAGACCGTTTTGATGCTAGAAAAAAAAATTGCATTGCACTCCAACTTGCGGCATATCCCTGGGGCCAACTAGGCATGCGAGGGACAGGGCCTTTAGGCGGGGGATGGATAGAGGCACTGTCCATTTTAATCCTGGTCCCTTCTCTTTTCGAGCGCACCTTTTATTAAGTCCAAATCCAGTTCTTCGGTCTGTGCGTGCCTCATCGTGGTCAATGTCACTGTAATGCAAGGTGTCTCCTTGCGCAAAAGAGAGAGTGTGCGTGCTATGGCATGCACAGGCAGGAGAACAAGATTTGAACTTAATTAAAGGTATGCACCGAGAGAGAAGGGGCAAGGCTTAAAAGGGTAAAATAGCTGTGCTGTGCTTCAGCCTCAGGTATGAAAACTGGCTTATACCGGCAGTCACTGAAGGCAAACTTGATACCAGTCACTGTGGGCATAGCAAAATGATAAAAGTCAGAGAGTGGGGGGAGTATTTGGAAAATTTCTCAGGTGCCTAAAAGTCTAGAGACTGCCCTGTGTGTGTTGCTGCATGCCTTCAATCCAGTACTTGATTTGCTCAGTCTCAGTATCCACCCCTCCCTCTCCACACCCAACACTTTCTATGAGGGCAAGCATGCTCAATACATCAAAGTATTGAGCATGCTTGCGTATTGAGTAAGTATCCTGGAAAGCCCCAATTAACATATAACTTGGACTTTCCAGGGTACATAATTGCCAACAGATTCTTGTACAAGTCATTCTGAATTGAGAAAGCCAGTCAGATGACTAGCGAAATGTCTTCAAGAACTAAACTTTAAGTCCAGTTGATCTAATTGAATACAACAGATATACCATGACCTGGATGAATGAGAACCTTCACAAGCAAATGTTCATATTAAATATAATAATAAAGAAGACACTAAAAGCCATAAGGATAAATTTAACTACATAATTTAAACTATTTTCAAAACAAGCAAGTCTGAATTAAGCATTGACAGGTAACACTGAATAAAAACTTTACATTTTCTTTTTGTTTTGTCTGAATTCTTTTTATTTGATGTAATACTTATAAAGCTCAACTGTTTGTTCTTTCTTTTATGAGGATTATTTCTACAATGAAGAGCCCAACATAAGGAGTCCTTGTTTGCACTGAATACCCAAAGAGACTACACATTTACAGCTTTGCAGGAAATGTTGATTTTACGAGAGGGTTTGTTTATAAAGCTCTAGTGAATTCATAGGATGTTTTGTATTCTGCTGTACCCTCATTAACATCAAGTTAATAGAGCACTAAACATTATTAATTGAATGTTACCTTTAGCTTCTGAAATTACTCTTCTTGGAAGATATTGCTATGAGCTTACTGTGTATGCTTGGAATAAAGCTAATGCTTAGTAACCACTTTGACTATCAGAACAATTTCTACAATACTTACAAACTAAGGTTTACAGAACTTTGATCCTTATAAAAGTTTTAATGGCTAGATATACACAGTGCTAAAAAGAAATACAAATTCTTTTTCCTCAAGAAAGCTGAACTAATGCACCGGTTAATACATCACAATAGCGTTTTAAATCAGAGGCTTTAATTGCTCTCTGGCAATATAAAAGGGTACTATTTAATATCATACATAGAGATTAAAATGTAACTGCATAAATAACTAAATGTCAACATAAACTAAACCTCTAGGTTTTATATTGTGGTAGAGAACCCCCTCAACATTGCATTAGTAAGCATTGTCAAAGATACCTCTAAAAGGACTTACCTAAAGAGATCCCTCACCGCCCCTCTATGCTCTGTAGCTGATGTCATGCCCAATCGCCTGACAGCCGCGAGCAGGGGGCAGTGCCCAGGCGTCAAGGAACCGCGTCAGTTAAGTCCTTTCAGAGGCATCTCTGACAATGATTACTAATGCGGAAATTGGGTTTGGGGGGTGCTCTACCACAATATAAAAAGGTTGAGGATTTTTTGGACATGCCCTTTAATATATGTTTGTAATGTGTATAGCACCAAAATAAATTATCAAGATTCAAAATATGCACAACACACACAATATGTGTCTTTCTTTCTTTCAATCCTGAAAGTGCTTCATTTGCTCATATTTAGCTAAAACTGGGCTACATAAACAAAATTCTGAGTTAAAATTATAACTATTTTTGTTTATATAGTTTATTTAAAAAACAGTTTAAATGAAAAGTACTTGGGAAAGGGGTATAGGATTGGTAATTCCTGCCTCCCAGTACTGTTTCTGTGAGGAGCACCAACCCAAAGAAAAGTTTTTGCCAGTCTTCCTCCTTGCTTCAGCTCTATCTTTAATAATGCAATTGTCTAGGACTAACCTGGCAAATGAAAACTGCACATGCTGTAGCTCAAAAAAACAATATTGTTCGGTTGGAATAATCAATTCCTCCTCCCTGCCCCAGGTACTTTCTATTTTTAAAAAGTAAAATTTTAGAGTATATAGTTATCCTTTAATTAGGAATGGAACTAAAGCCTGGTACACTCTGGCCATTATTTCTTGCCCTATGGATCATGGTCTAATAATTTGATTGGTTTGCCTTGGGATCAGAAGAGAATTTACCAGTCAATTGATCATTCTGAGACACTTTTTAACATTATAAGTTCTATGCAAACAATCAGATGTGTTGATAAACCTTGATTGTTTAAACATATTTCTATGCACCAAATGATTTGTTAGACTCCAATCTTTGTCAATCAATGACAAATTATGTTTTGTTATATTGATCCATATAGGTGAGGAGGTTGGGCTATGCCTACCAGGATTGAGGGTTAATGTAAATTATGGATACCTTTTATATAAATACTTTCTACCCTTTCATATATTCAATTTTGAATATGTTAATTATAATTATTAAACTTGATTGAGCACGAGTAGTATTTTCAAACTGTACATTTCTGTTTATAAAAACGTAATATTTCTTTTGAAGCTTATAATTAATAATCAGAATGAAAAGTATCAATAGACGTGTATGTTCAGATGTTCTAAGACCCGAACATGTTTAAAAGTCTGAATTCAATCATTTTCCAGGTTTTAAACCTTCTTGGAAATTTTCCACTCAAAAAAAGTCTTCCTTCCACCTTCACTAATCTCATACATTTGTATTTGTTTAAAAAGCAAACAGCAGCACCATGTATTAGCACAAATGAAAGCACCTTTAGATCTGGTTTGATCCTTTTTAAATAAGTTGGTGATGCATTCAGTTCTGCTGTATTGTTATATAAATACACCCTTCCTGCTTTCGCAGCACACAATTGCTATCCTTTGTGATAAGGATAGTGACAAATAATAAGTTCACTTAAACCAGTGTAAATAATTTGATGTTACTCCTGGGAAACACTGATTGTCACTACAGGAACCTCCATAACTCGGAGGACATGCAGAGCAAGGCACTCCAATTGAATATGGGGCTTCTCCAATCCAATTCCCTCTAAAATAAAAACAAAAAGAAATTAACTGTATTGTTAAATTTTATCTTGAAAAGAAAAAAAGCAGTTTTGATTTATATTTTTTTCAGTTTAACATCCTTAAAAATCCTTCAGTGTTTTTCTATAAACTTCCATCAACAAATATAAACAGAAACTCAGTCCTGCAAATTATGATGTCAGATTGATTTCTTTTTCTTTGCGGTCTTGATTCTTGGAGTATGACTGCTTTATTTATTTCATGGCCACAATCAACTTAAAATTTTCAAAGGCCAATTATACCCTTTTCATTCTACCATCACCCAGTTATTAGTACCCAGGGTGAGGAACTAGACCATGGGGTACTCCCCCCAGGGTCTTATCTTGTTATTGAGAACGAAGTCTCAGGCTATGGCAGGGCTGACCAATGAGAAGACACTCCTTGCAGAGCATGCCTGGTTCTGGAGCCGGCTTTCACAATACAAATCAATTTTAGTAGCAAGTTAAGACCCGTGGGTGAGGACCTAGCGGAGGCTAGGAGAGGGGATCATAATTGTCCTTTAAAGTCACAACTTGCTTTCCTAAAGTACAGTATTCCTAAAAATGTGTCACCTTAAAATAATTTGTTTATTTTCCCCACTTTGAAGAGTATAGTTTAATCAGCAGTCTGAGCTAGAATAGTTTTTTTTTTTTGTCAAAAGAAAATATAAAAACATTTTTAATGATTTTTCTGATGCACCTAAAGGTGCATACACATCATGTGATCATGGGGCCCAGCGGGTGCTCAGTTGGGAAAACAGCCATTTGGTCGGGGTTGGATCATTAATCAGGCCCAGTACACATTAGGGATCATGCTCCCAATCACATGTGTGTACGAAGCTTGTCTCCAGTTAGTTTAAATGATTATGGATGTGGTGCAATATTGTTAGCCAGTATTCCAACTGCGCTACCACAATACAGTATTCAATTTAAGTTTTAATGCAAAGTGTATTTCATTGGGGCGTTTCATACTGATGAGTCCTGGTTTCGAAGGAACCTTGTTTCGAGGCCGACCTGTGCATTTTAAAATTTTGCAGATCCAGTGGAACTTTAGTAGTTTCCATAGGTGAAACCTTGTGGAATTTTAATCATGGTGTTGAAAATTCACGGTTGAAAAGTCAAAAATGAATTGCTAAAAAGGTGAAATTCAGCACCAATTTTGGCCTTTTTAACAGTGATTTTTTTTTCTTCTCTAGCGCTGCATAATTTCCAAAACCTTTTGATGAGCAAAAGTACTGCAAACCTGGTATTCCATTGGGTAGCATAGGTTTTACACAAGCTCACAATGGGGTCCTCTGCGCTCCTCCAGGAAATCCAACCCTTAAATGGATATATCATACAGGAAACAGCAAAAAGCGAGGGTAGCACTCCAAATATAACTTTAATTATTGTAGACCACACAACATATCACTGTGTGGTCTACAGTGTGGTCTATAATAATTAAATTTATATTTGGAGTGCTACCCTCGCTTTTTGCTGTTTCCTGTAGCATAGGATTTACACCCATTCCCTCTTTTCAACAACTGCTAATGTCACATAGGTCCTTATTTAGAACTCCATGGTATTCCAACTGCTTTACCTTGGGCTTCAATAGTGATAGCACAAGTTTGTAGCTGCCTTGTCTGCAAAGGTGCATTTGTTCCTTAGAAAAATAAAAAAGGCTGAGGATCGCACTCCAACCTGCTATAGGTTTATTGTGAACCACACATCACATTTCTGTGATATTTCTGGTTTGAGGGAGAACCATTTGAGGTATCTGCACCCCCCAAGAGTGCACCTCCACTATTGTTTCCTGCTGCATTTGTTCCTTACACTGCATGGTTGCCAAAAAAGTTCAAAAGTTATAGAAATATTTTGTAACACAGCAATTATTTTATGATGCAGTGGCAAAGTACCAACTTGGCTGTGAAATACCAATACCATGTGGTATTTGACAATGTAGCGATTTTGGTAAATATGGCCCAAATTACATGATTAACCCTCTCAGACTCAGATATAAATATAAAGAATTTGGCTCTTACTTTGGGGAGTAGTTGCACACTAAATAGACAGCTCTTCTCCATACGCTTCCCCATACATTCATGTTGTGGCATGTGTGTATAGCACATCCTATTCTATTGGTTGTGGCCCAGACCATCTGAAAATCAATATGGATGTTTTAGATTCATAAATATAACAAGGCAGCATTTACTAAACATGTACAGGCAGAGAAAGAAAATAGAGACATTAATTAACCTGTGTATAATGTGTACACATTGGTCCATAACATCGCAAAGGACATCTAGGATTACATTCTTGGGGATAAGGAAAAGCATAGTCCTTAACTTCTTCATACCATGGCTTCACTAGCTGTAGTATATTTTGATATCTAAAAATAAGAGAGACAAATAAATCATTTTGTATTGTCATGTTATATCACGGACATATATTAATACAATTATATACTCCACAATTACACACACAGTTCAACTTACCTTGCAGGTGTTCAGAACATTGTTTCTGGAGGGGAGATGCAATACATTATACACGCAAACTTACCTTGTTGAGATCCCACATAGTTTATAGTTGGCCATACACTAGTTAAACGTTGCAGCTGATTTAACATTTGATCTGAAGAGTTCTTGTCCCATTGTGATGGGAATGTGATGTTCCCCAGTCAGATAACGTTTTTTCATATTATTTTATGCAGGAAGGTCAGCTGGTAAGATGTAGTGTATGGCTACCTTAATTTAATTTAAGGTGGTGTTTTGGTGTAAAGTCCCCCATTAAATATATCCCTTGTGAAATTTAAAATGTCAAAAATCTTAAAAAGGTTTCTCCACCCCCCAAACTAAGTTTTTCCGTGGTGTAACCCAGCCCACCCCCAACCACCATGTTAGTATTGTAAAAAAAAAACAAAAAAAAAAAACATAAAAACAAACTTACCACCGTTCATTCCCTCATCTCTCTGCTACTGGCTTTCTGCTTGCCAGAGCTTGGAAACAGGGGCCAGACCGGCAGCCGCGTCTGTGATTGGCTGAGAGTCAGACAATCACAAATGTGGCTGCTGGCAATGCAGAGAGCCTAGGGAACAAACGGTAGTAAGTCTATTTCTGCATTTTTTTTTTACAAAACTAACATGGCAGCTGGGGGTGGCCTTGGGTAACCTACACTACAGAAAAAGATTTTAATGGTAGGGGCTAAACAGCATGAGGGGATCCGGAGGGAGGGAGGAAGGAAGAGCTCCCCTGCACATACCAGAATCCCCAGGGAGAACAAGGAAGAAGCAAGGACCAAATGACACACAGATAGCTCCTACTCTTCACTTTTCTGAAATTAGAACAAACTCTGCAGGAGAACCATATGGAGCAGAGGTGTAAGGAAGGTTTTTTTTAACACTACACAGTAGGGCAAGTAGTGGGTTAAATTTTAGTTTTGGGGGTGGACATGCCCTTTAACTATGTTTGCAATACACTTGTGTTATATTTCTTTTCTTTGTGTTACATTTTCGCTAAATTGCATTGCGTTCTGTAGTAATTTGTTGACAAAAATAGCTAATAATATAAATAATATCAATGAGGGGAATCATATCACAGTTAGTCATATTTAGATCCCATCTATGCAAAGTAGTAAAAACCATTGCCCAACATAATTATTTCAGCATTAAACATGCTTGTGTAGATTCTCTAAGCCCATACTTGGTAAGCCAAAATGGTTAACCAAATTGTTCTGTCAAATCTATGTATTGTTGTTAACAATAAAAAACAGGCATCTAATTATAGTAAGTTCTTCTTTAGAATCAGAAAACCCACCAAACCCAGAGCCTGTATCTTGTAAAATGATTTATAATTGTTCCAAAATATTACTCACTCCAAAGAGATACAGTGCTATTTTACTGGGTTACTGTAGTTAGATACTACAATGCACAAGAACTACACAACTTTTTAATTGTCCTTGTGTTGCGGTTAATACCGCGGTGTGAAACCTTACATGGTCCCTAGAGGGCTACGTATTCGTTTGTCCCTGGGTAATAAACAGATTATTGGGTAAATCTTTAAATCTGAATGGCAATCAACATTATCGAAGCTTCATTAAAATTAATGACATTAATTGTAAGTGATGATACAAAAGCTTTAGTTACATTGAATAAACAAGTGGAGGATATTTATGTCTCCTTGGAAAAGTTTAAACGAGAAAGATTTTGAGGGGTTTATTTAGAGTCTGTGAAGGGAGGTAGATGCTGTTCAACATGAGATTTAAAAAAAAGAAAAAAACCCTGCAAGTTTGCAAGTAGAGATGGCTGAAACTCACCAGTTTCGGTCCGTTTTCCGATTCATGGATCTCAGGAAAATCCCAAAGAATTGAAAATTCCTTACATTTTCGAATTTTCAGATATTATGAACGTTCGATAACCCACAAAAATACGATCGGAAACTACTTTCGAAGATTATCGAAAATAGCCTCGAACATTCGATAATAGTCGAAAATGCACTCCGAAGTCCCGAAATATGGACAATCCGTCAGGATTCAGACTGACTCATTCGGATTTCAGAACCGATGGGTCTGTGTCTGACCTGGAGAACATCTCTATTGCAAGGGATTGTGATGATTATACTTGGTCAAGATTTGATGTAAAGGAAAGCAGAGTAGGTACAGATAAAGTCAGGGAAAAGAGATCCCTTTAGAAGGAAGAAAAGGAGGAGGTGTAGAAGGGGCCAGAGTAAGGACAAAATATCAAGATCGGAGAAAAGAGTGAGCCAGAAAGAGCCTGCCGTGGACATTGAGACAGACGAACAACAAAAAAAAAAATGAACAAGTGATTAGAGGTGATAAACCTCTCAGGTAAAGAACTGGACATTCACACTATATCAGTTCTATCCAGGGGTCTTTCCTTTGCTCCTTCCAAAACTAGATAAGTTTGAATTTATTAAAGATTTGAATCTATTTGGGAGGAAATTGGTGGTTTCTAATATTGTTGACATGAGGGAAGAAAGTTTGACTGTCTCCTCCTTACAAAATAAGTCAAAATAGGAAGTTATACCTCCCTGACAGCAAAGAGAGTTCATAAAGGCTAAATTATCCAGGAGACACTTTGTGGCATCAAAAACTGGAGCCAATGTTTGGTTGGGGGAGAGTAGAAGGATATCTGGGAACTTTAAATGTGTGTGATGTGCCAATATATGAAAATACAGAATGAGTGTTTTGGGACAGACAAAAGTAGATGGCGTGTGGAAGGAAATATTACTTGTCAGTCAATCCGAATAGTATATCTTCTAGTGTGCAAATGTGGGGGAAATTATGTAGGGAAATCCTGACAAAAGTTAACAGAGAAAATACAGGGACACTTCAGGGCCCTCAAAAAAGGGAGGGAGAATGTAGTTCCCTATCTAAGCATGCCATAGAAGCCCATGTGGGTAAGATGGCAAAATTCTCTGTTATGGGTTTGGAAAAAATAAGTCTGGAAATTAGAGATGTTGACTGATATATTGTTGCTGCAAAAATACGTAGATGGGTGAACTTACAATCAATGGTCTGAATGATAAAATGAGTTACAGTTGGGCTAATTATTAAGCATGGTGTGTGGGATAGCTTTAAAATGTATGTATTATATTGGTTATTTAGGTACATGTATATACCAGTTAGTGGCTTAAGGGTTAATAATCTAATAGAAAGAAGGAGCAAAAGAAGCTTAAACTCCTTACAGAGAATAAGATCGAGTGCTTGCGAGACCCTGAGGAAGCCCACGTGGTTTGGGTGAAATGATTGTTGGTCCGAACGGAGTTGTAGCTTGCTAACGAACCACCAACAGAGAACTTAGCGGTAAGAAGCAGAGTTGACTTATTCACAACATGAAGTGACTGAATGTGATGAGACCAAAAAGATCACTGGACGGGGGAACCAGGTGAAGAGCTCCTGAGACTTTTTTGGCAATTGGGACTTTGGGTAAGCTATCGTTATATTTGCTTTATATTCCGCAATAAGTGTAATTCCTGGAGCAAAGCAACCCCCACAAGTTATCATAACTTAAGCCATGCAGGCCGGATATACAACTCCAACTGGTAATCACTGGGAATTAAGTTTTGGCTTTGCAGAATGTTTCTGTATCTACTGCTATACGATGTTTGGCTTAAGGGGTTCATCAGCACAGAGAGTCCTCTGGTAATAAGCCACTGTTGGTTCTAACCACCTATTATGTTCCACCATCCCGGGGACACCCGGATAGTTTCTCCGCTCGCTACAGGGGATTATTTGTGTGTTTTTTCTACTGTGTATAAATAAAGTCTTGTTTTTTACTGGATTGATATTTCCTGTGGCTTGACTTTAGATTGGTTAGTATTAGCCATGGCTTGCGTAAAATAGTCCTATACTAGCGTGTGAGTGCCCCATAAGGTGCTTTACCTTTGTTAGGTATAAAACTGTAGTTAGATAACATCTGATTGATTGCTGTAGATAAATGAACAAGCAAACTTTTTAAAACATTTTTTTTTTAAAAGTAAAGTACCTGAAGCGGTAAGATTTCTACCTCCCAACAGTGTTTCTATGAGGAGCGCCAGCTTCTGCCAGGCTTCCTCAGTACTTCAGGGCCTCTAACCTGGCAGGTGAAAACTCCTCAAAGAAATGATATTGAGAGGTACAGTAGGAACAATCAATCCTAGCTCCCTGCCCCTGGTACTTTTCATATTTAAAAAGTAAATTTGTACACTGGTGTTGTCCTTTAATAGTATTCTGTGAGCATTTAACACTGATGGTTCAACTTAATTATCACACAAAGCATAGCAAACTACAGTATACAGTTTAAAATATAAATCAAATGACATATTTGTACAAATCGTTACCTTCCTGTTCTCACAGATAAATTTTGACCGAGGAACCTTATTAAATAAGATGGTCCATGATCCCAGATACACGCTGCTGCCCAGGCTTCCGCTGATTTCGCCAGGTTCTCATCCCAGACCTGTATGTTACAGGATTGGAAGGATTAAAATATTATACATTGTCTAGTGCAAATGAAAGTCTGAAACAATAAAAAAAACTATGATATAATGTTCATATGCTTTAAATTCAAGGTCATTGAAAACAGTTGGTTACTGCAAAACACTCACTTTCAGGGATTGCAGCAGGACAGATTGTAGCAGGAAAGATTCAAATGAAAAACTGTATATAGTTAAATTAACCCACAAACTCCAAAACTGAAATGGTTAAAAGTTGAAAAATTAAAAAAGGAGAACTATAGAGTGTATGAAGTAAAGTAAAGACAGTTACAATGCCTGGGCCAGGGATTTAGAATTGTTACTTTCTACCTCCTAATATCAGTTCTATGAAGAATGGCAGTGTTAAGAAAACTAAAGATAGGGTATCACAAATTTGCAGTACTGAAGCTTTATAAATATAGCTCTTTAGAAAATGAGTGCCTCGTGATTAGTTTCAATACTGTATAGTAGTATAGGTGTTGAATACAGACATATGTCAATATAGTCCAACCTACTCAGCAATCAGCATTAGGGATGGACTAGAACTCGAACCCAAGTTCAAGCCGAACTTTATGTTGAGAGCCCCAACAAAGGCACTTATCAGTGCGGCAATGGCCATTACAAGAGCCGGGGAGGGGGGGTCCCAGTTCGAGCTGCGGGATCCCTTAAGCCCCAAAGGGCCCTTGTCAGGGCCACAAGGGCCCTGATAGGGCCGGGGAGGCGGGTCCCGGTTCGTTCTGTGGGACCCCTTAAGCACGAAAGGGCCCTTGTCAGGGCCACAAAGGTCCATGTAAGGACCCAGGAGGGGGTCCCGGTTTCGAGCTGCAGGACCCCCCAACTTCTGGCCGTGTTGTCCGCCGTTCGGCAATGCATTATCGGAAGCGGGCGTTCGAGTTTTGCCGAACGTTTAAAATCCTTGAACGTTTGATCGAACGTTCAAGGATTATCGAAAGCGGCATGCGGAAACCGGAAGTACAGGGGCCTGTAAGGTAAGTTTACACTGCAATATTTCGGAAAGTTCATTCGAACTTTGCGAACTATTTACCCCCCATTGACTTTAATGGGTCCGTTTTCAAACTTTTTTAGAAGTTCGAAAACGGAACAAACTTTCGAATGTTCGGCCATCTCTACTCAGCATCAATGCCCTCATTTCCAGCTTAACAGATCATCCAGAGGCAAAAAATATCGTAAGAATGATGGAGGGACTTCCTGACTCCAAGTGGCAATCGGAAACATCCCTGGATCAACTCCTACATTATGTATCTAATGAACCTGCCATCACCATGTCCAATCAGGGGTGCTCCTACGGTTTTTGACACCTGAAACATTTACTTTTAAATGCCGCCTATCGGCAGACAGGGGCAGCACGTAAAGTGGGCATGGCTACATTAGGGAACATAGGCGTGGCTTGTAGAGGTGGGGGTCATGTGCTGACTAACACTGACTGGTGAACTGGAAGGCTGACTTAACACTGATTGGTGGACTGGTGCTAATGCAGTATTGCAGGAAGGAGGACATATTTTTAGTGTTCCACAAGGGTGCACCCTGAGCAAATGTTTCAGTTTGCTTCATGGTAGGGGCACCCCTCTGTCCAATGGAATAGTTTTTCTGTTCTCACAGTGAAAATGCCCTTCTGTACTTAAAGACCAAACTTTTCTTTTTTTTTCTTCCAGTATTAAGGGATGTCCACATATCATCTGAATCATATCTTCTTGCAAGAACCTTCTCTCTATTTATAACATATCAATCTGTGTTCATTTTCAAGCTCCCCCAGTCCTCTTATTAATTTATTTGCCATTCTCTGAACACAGGATACCATATTTCAAATGATGCCTTACCAGTGCTTCGTAAAAAGGGAGAATAATATTTCATACAAGACAATACCATGCTGGCTCTAGCTGTTGCTGCCTGGCACTGTTTGCTAAATTTAAGTTTGTTATTCACCAAAACTCCAAGTTCCCTTTCCAACAGGTTTTCACTTAACACAGAGCCATTTATAGTATAAACAGCACAAGGATTTTTAAGTTTAAAATGCATCACCTTACATTTATCAACATTGAATCTCATCGGCCACTAAGCAGCCCAAATTTACACTATTTACAACTACTCTGGATCTGATCAATTAATTTTCTATCCAGGGGCGTAACTACCAGGGGAGCAGAACCTGTGACCGCTGGGGGGGGGGGGGCAGGAGCCAAGGGGGATCCATCTTCTTACTTTCCCTATGACAGATACAGCTTCCCCACCAGTAAAATGCAGTAGATTGAGCAGGGTAGGGGGCCTTTTCATAGTTTTGCTGGTTACTACCTAAAAGATCAGTCTTTCCAATTTCTTCCCCACCACTGAAGTTAAAACTCACAGGTCCATAATTACCCCACAGGGAACGACTAAATTTTTTTAAATATTGGAATTTCATGAGCTTTTTTTCAGTCCAGAGGCACTTTTCCAAACATGAGGGAACCTGAGGAAATAAGAAACAATGTCTGAATAAAACAGAACTTTGCTCCCTAAGGACCTGAGGATGTATTTTATCCGGTCCAGGAGCTTTATTGAAATTAACTTTATTTAGGTCTTTCTGAACCATATCCTCAGTTAACCAAAGTGCACTTGAATCCTTTATACCATTACTGCTACAATACTCTATGCTATCTGTACTTGGATGTTCTATAATGTATACAAAGGAAAAAAAGACATTTGCTTTATCGCCATCCACTTAACTAGCTTATCCTCGTTATTCAATGGCCCCTTTACAGATGCTAAAACTGGAAGTGCTCAAAGTTTCTGGTACTGGACGGTGTGTTCTGAGTAGGCGATGGACTAGATTGCGGATTCGAATCCGGTTCTGCAAATTCTGCTTTCCGGATTTTTTGGAACCTTTCAAATTTTACAAGTTCACAAATTTCAAAGATTTTAATTTCCCAAATTTGGGAAATTTCTGCTATTTTTTATCAATGCCAATCCCTTGGGTATGGTATCAAAGTAGAGGAGCACACTACTGCAAGTGAAAATTTCTTTAATAGTGCGAAAACAACAAACTACAACGTTTCGGGACTCTGCGTCCCTTCCTCAGGTATAACTGGTATCAAGTGTTACACACAACTATATACCCTTAGGCTCCACCCACATGCCATGTGGCTAGTTGATTGATGCCCCAGGGTTCCAAAGTGAGGCTATCCATACAATACAAAGTGCCAATAGTGCTATTCATACAGTACAAAGTGCCATATATTAACAAAGTGATAGTGCATCAATCATATCCATCTACGTGAACATACATTGGTTAAAAGTATACATGTAAAAAGCATAAAAGGTATCTAAAATAATCTAAAACCTTATTGCAAAGGAAAATCCTCCAATATCAAGTGCATATACTTTAAGTGTATCAATCTTAACATGTGAAGGTAAAAGATAGTGTTACATATAATTAAAAACTTATTCATATTCTAGAATAAACATAAGTAAGTAACATTTATTTTGTAACTTTATATTGGAGGATTTTCCTTTGCAATAAGGTTTTAGATTATTTTAGATACCTTTTATGCTTTTTACATGTATACTTTTAACCAATGTATGTTCACGTAGATGGATATGATTGATGCACTGTCACTTTGTTAATATATGGCACTTTGTACTGTATGAATAGCACTATTGGCACTTTGTATTGTATGGATAGCCTCACTTTGGAACCCTGGGGCATCAATCAACTAGCCACATGGCATGTGGGTGGAGCCTAAGGGTATATAGTTGTGTGTAACACTTGATACCAGTTATACCTGAGGAAGGGACGCAGAGTCCCGAAACGTTGTAGTTTGTTGTTTTCGCACTATTAAAGAAATTTTCACTTGCAGTAGTGTGCTCCTCTACTTTGATACCTTGCTTGGTTATGGAGCCCTGGAAGTAGGGGGCTGAGAGGATTGCACCTACCTATTTGTCTGGCTAAACCAGCCAACAGCAGTGTGCCTAAGTACACTTGAAACTTTTGGAAAGCAATCCCTTGGGTATACAAGGCAGCTAGACATGTGCCATTTTGTCAGTTTGTTGGAGTGAGTTTAGTGTAGGAGTGGTAAAGAATTCCCCCCCTGCTTTTTGAGCTTTCTGTGTGCGAATTTCAGTGTGGTGGACCAGTACTTTTTGTTAACCAGTCCTGTATTCACACAATTTGGGACTAACCCCCATATACTGTAAGTCCTTTGGACAAATTTAGTGTTAGGCCTTTTAGATGTCTACTGTAGGTGTCTTGTCTTTGTGTATGTCTTTCTGAATCTGTGCGAAAGCTTCTGTGTTTCTGTATAGGTATCGGTGCTGCCTTTTAAATGCATGTGTCTGTGTGGGTATCGGTTTGCATTTATGAGTGTAAAAGTAACTTTGTAATGATTTAATATTTGATGTTAGTTACCCTTTAAATAGGGCCGATATAGTATAATATTGCAGACGAACACTGGATCAGTGCATCTTTACGGCTGACTGCACAAGATCGGTCGGGACAAAATTATTTTTTACTGAGACATTTACCCTACATTATCATTAGTGTCTTTCAAAGTCAGAGCTGTGACACTGACAGTGCATCTGACAGAATTTGCTGAATATTGTTGGTTTTGGGACCTATCGGCCAAGATCGAAAATTTCCATTACCAGTTCCCTTTATTGCAGTAGAAGGAGACAATAATATTGCAACGACTTTGCCTCGGTGCCGAACCTCATGAAACAATACAACTCACCACACTCGAGGGCACTCATAGGGCTTCAAACAGTAACACCATAGTCTCAACTTGTGAATGAAGCCGTCATCAGGATCGTCAGTTCCTGTTGCTTTGCACCATTTTAAAAAGCCGAGGTGACACGCCCCTGGATTCATTAACCCTTTATTAAAAATACCACACAACCAATGGAAATATGAACGGCAAACACAAAGTAATAACAGCAAAATAGTATAGGCCATAATACATTAGGATCTGCACACCTACACCCGCTACACGGAACTCCAAACACAGGAGAGTGTGTTACTGAGCTAACTTCCGCTGATCACCGGTCCTTACCATTCCTGTAGGATTACCCGACAACGACCGCCCACAACATGGCCGAAACGCGTTGATGTTCACGGTAATAAACCAATATATAATACTCTGTGGGTCCCGCACTCACGCTCACAGTTCACATGCCCCGGTGCCTCTGTGTAAATTAAACAAAAATTCCAATGAACAGAGCACTCGCGGGTCTTTTATACTTCAATGTTTATTGGTGCATCTACGCGTTTCGGCTGACACAGCAGCCGTCCTCAGGATGTGACATCAATACAGGTAAGTGAAATTTAAAACCTTAGGTAAAAACCAAACCTCCCCCTGTGCTCCTCCCACCATGTGTTAACCCTAGATATACCAACTGCAACAAGATAACTTGCACTATCTCCAATTACTAAAACCACTTGTGTCTGGGGAAATGTTAATACTCAATATATTTTATAAAAACTTAATACAATCCCCACATAAAAGTTAAGATAAAAAAAAAGTAATAAAAACCACCTGTGTCGTTCATGGTGTAAATAGATAAATAAAACCCTATGTACTAAACATACTGACATAATGTTTCTAAATCTCTGTTAGCAATTGAATAAGCAAACCCTTGTTAAAGAAATACAATACAAAGTGGCAACCTGTTCCCCCCAATGTATAATACTGAATACAATTCCTATATTTACTTTCTAGTCCAGGATTAACCAAATACGTCTGCTTCTTGCCCATGCTTATTGATGGCAAGACAAAGACGTGCCATCATGGCTAAACAAGTATAAAGATAATAATAATAATAATAATAATAATAATCTCATAGATCCGTATGAGATCATGTAGCCCATTCGTATATACCATACCGAACGTGGTTATCAAACCACAAGGGGAATAAATATTTTTTTTTTTACCACTTGTTAGCTCTTACGCCCTCATGGTCATAGTAAACCAACCTAGTCATTACACCATTCAAATAAGATATCCATTTTCATAGGAAAATTGATAGGCTATATTGCTCATTGAGCCCCCTAGGTGATAAAGTGCCCAATTTTTTAATCCAGAGGGCTTCGCTTTGTAATAATATTTTACCTCTTTCAATGGGGTTTTTTATACCAACCACCTGGTCGATCGCCATCCACCTAAAGGTGGCAAGCGAGTGGCCCCTTTCCCTAAAATGGCGTGCCACTGATTGTTCCCCATATTTCTTTTCCTTTACTGGGTCCCTGGGATTACCAGTGCACCCTGTTGCCAGTGCCGCCCGGATAGAGGAACGATGGTTAGCCATCCTTTCCCTAAGTGATGTTGTGGTTTTACCCACGTAGTACATAGGGCATATGATAAGATATATGGCATCAGTGCTGAGGCAGGATAGTTTAAATTTAATTTTGAGTCGGAGGCCGGTATGAGGATGGGGAAAATCCCCACCCAAAATCATATGATTACAGGCTTGACAGCCCACACATTTGAAACATCCTTCCTTTTTTTGGGTAAGCCACGTAACAACAGGCTTACTTTTTTGGGGGTCCAAATCTGTCTTAATTAGTAGGCTTCGTAGGTTCCTACCCCTTGTATGTGCGAACATCGGCTGTAACTCTTTAAATGGAAGGGAACTATCTCTCTTTAGTAGTTCCCAACGTTTCCTAATGCTACGCTTAAATCCTCAGTTAAATATTGCTTGCATTATTCAAAAGTTTCCCCACTTAAAGTGTTAGTGCTTAATCGTGTGTAAACTTCATCAGCTCTCTATTATAAGCTGTATATGTGCATTTAAAAACCTTATTATAATAATTTGGCTATTACCTGTGTTTGCATATTATAAATAAAGGATAAACCTGGTTATCTATCTTCTAGAAAACATTTAAGTGATATATATTCTCGTTTAAACCATTGGGGTGGATAGTATTTAGCTGGAGTATCCACCATGCCTCCTTTTGGAGTAGCCTCTTGGACCTATTCCCCTCCCTTTGTTATAAACACTCTTCATGTTGTCTTGGATTGCTAAGAGTTTATTTTCAGTTACAGTTATAACAGTGCAGATACTGTAGGTACAGACGTGAAGATGCACCCATGATGCCGACTACACAATGAACAGCCATTTTGGGCAACAATTCATTCATTTATTCGGTCGGGAGCTGTTGTTAATCTGCCAGGTTGGATCACGGGAGCATTTTTGGGTCTGTACCTAGTTTAAAACTGGGTACACACCTTCCAGTCCTTTGTCTCGACCAAATGTTTGGCTCTTCTGGCCGGGATGAAGGACTGCAGGTCACAGATAAATTATTTTCTACATTTTTCTACATGTCCGATCATTTGTTCATCCGCAGAAATCTTCCAATACTTCAGCCCGACTGGCTGATACACTGAAATGTCGGTTGGGCTGAATTATTGGATGGTGTGTACCCAGCTTTAGTGTTGATTATTACAGACAGATCTCTCTTCTTTATACACAGGAGCAATCTGTAATTCTGCTACCTGACACATTCTACCTGAATCTTATCTGCAATTGATTCAAGCTCAATGCAGTATACCTAACCTACAAAGCCAGATACAGGACTCTACCATGTTTAGAGCTATTTTAAACTGGATATAGTAAGTTGGTGACAAGTGAATCTATAAGTCACAGGACGGCAGGATATCTTATTGCTACCTAGCTCTGTGAAATACAACTAAACCACTTTCAACTTGCCTATGAGTTCCATTCTGCAGCTTGTAAACTGCTGATTAGTTTGCTGGCCTGACTTCTCTCCTTTCTCTTTATAAGGGCGCAAATGCACAAAATGGTCATCAGGGCAGGGATCAGCTGTTAAAAGCTGCAGCATGGCACACTTAGTTGCCTATAGGATTGGGCATATTTATAAAGCAGCAGGATCATAAAATTGTGATATTATGCTCTTGCTTACTGCCATTGTAAAATACTGCATGGTACCTGCATTTTGCACTGCAATTGTAAAACACATCCATGGTGCAAAAAAAACAGATATTGCCAGGCTGATTTATTTATCACTGACCCCATTGGAATTATATGTCAGGGATTGTAAAATAATGGGGAAGGCCAAAAACTATCAATTATGCTCAGTAATTTACAGCCTAGTTGTAAATTTCCATAGCAGTCAGTAAGAACCTGTGCGGTTAGTAATGACTATTATTGCGTTATGTGAATATGCCCCTATATTCTGACTGAGACAGTCTCTGCAGAATAAGTAAATGGCTACAATACCTTACTATAAATCCCAACCCCATGGTAACCAATACTGTAAAGATATCTATTATCACATTACATGTTCTGTATGGATGGTGGGGCACAATGTGTTTCAGCACCATAATCAGCACCACCATCATTTCAGTAATCATGTACCTTGCGAAATTAAATAATCTGAATAATCATCAGCATTTTCACTGCTGTCTATTAGGGTCACTCCATAAACATGAATTAAAAGGGGATTCCCATACAATGATACAAAGGTTTGGAAGTTTCAAGTTGTTGGAAAGTTGAGATGACTGAATACAATGTAGTTAAAGGCCACAGCAGTTAGAATTACACACGTGGTAGAATGAGGTTGAAAGAGTGCAATTGTCCTGTATATGGTATTAACTGTTAAGGTGGCCTTACACACGTGTGGAATTTGTCAGCAATATGTGGTAATAGCCATATGCATAGACCTGAATGACCTCCAATACAATGCATTGGGATCAGTCAGCCATGCCCCAATAAATGGTCTGATCGGATTTGTTTCTTCTACTTAATCACCAGATTAGACCAGATGTCTGTTCTAAGCAAATGATATGTCAAAGGCAGTAGTTCGCTGGCAATGTGGTTGGTTATTTTACATTATTAGATAATTATGGTAGCAAAATTAATATAGACCCCATACAGGATTCTCCTTGTCTGTTTTCTTTTTCTGTCTATAAAAAAATGCAAATAAATATAAAATAATCAAATCTAATAGCTTCCCACAACCACTCACCATTGATAAAAACATAAAGAGCTGGGTTCATACAAAATATACCCTCACTTGAATAGACATCAAACAGGTCTCATGCACCTTTGCACATACAGATATACACATGTACCTACAGACATTTATACTATTGTAGGGACTTAATAACATGCCTATATATACATACATGCAAAAAACAAGGGTTCCTTTTGTAATTTGGAAATTTATAACATGGATTTACTAAATGCTGAAAGACTCTTCCTTTCTCATCACTATTACCACCAACCATCATTCTGTGCATTATTCCAAGCACCTGCAAGCATCTGTTTGGCAGTAAATTACAGTATGATTGCATGTGTGCTGCAGGACAGAGTTCAGCTGGTGAGTTTATTTGTTCAGAGAACCTATTACGTAAGTACCGTTGACTGTGTTCCTGCAGGGAAATAACCAATTGGAACCCTAGTAGACTCATTACTTTTATGTTTTTCACCTTTGCCCTTTTCATTTCCGACAAACTCAAAGCAAGAGTGGAAGGGAGAAGTGTAGTGACGAGTCCGAATTGTCACCCATCTGTACTGAGCAGGCCAAGTTGGTGGTCTGTTTCTGTAACCTGCTTGCCAGCTGTTGTCACTATATGGGCTACTCATATTCAAAACATTGTAAAGATGTCAAGGGAAGCTTTAAAATATTCCTAGACAGGTAAGAATGCAGCATGTGTGTGTGTTTTCATGGTAGTATTTTTACTAACATGTCTATGTGACTAAGTACTGAAGGAAACTCAAACCATGTTTGGAAATGTTTTCCCCTTGCCAACAAAAATAGTCACTGACAGCGAAGACAGGCCAGTTCATTAGCAGAACAAAGTATGTCTGACAGTCAGTAATTTGTGTGTATTACATTGAAAAAGAAGGCAGAGCAAAAGCTGCACGTGCACATCATTGTGGTATACACCAGAAAATCAACTGGTTTAATTTGTGTGTATGTGTATACGATATATATCCTCTATCCATACATATATACAATGTGGAATAATATAACAGTGCTGTGCAGTGTCTTTTCTAGGTACCTTTATCAAGTAAACTAATTATCAATAGATATACTGTATACACAGGGAGATGCAATATTCTAAGTAAGAAGAAAAATAAGTGCAAAACCCATGCTAACCGATGTAATAAGAGGAGAGGGAGAGACTGTGTCCTTATTCTGGTTGGTATATGGGGGATGTTGGTCCTGGTGGGTGGAGGAAACTGTACTACTTGTTGTGTTGGGAATGCTGGGTTTTGCATGGAGGGGTTGAACTTTATGTACTTTTGTTTTTATCAACCCCCTCCCTAAAGTAACCACGAGAGGCAGAGATTTAAATATGACATACACTTATGACAATCTTATGTCATTAGATAAAGTTAAGAAAATATACCTTCACAGGTTATAACATTTTTAGCACTTTTTGTAAATAATCCATTAAGAATGGTTGCAGACTCACAATAACCCCCACTCCTAGCGTGTCTATTATAATTTGATGACATTGTGTTTATGATAAGCTGCCCCACTTGCTTTCAGGGAAATCTATCTATCTGTACATGACAACCACAGACCACAAAAAAAGGAATAAGTATGAAAAAGTAAAAGGGTTTTATAATTATTCATGGTGATAACTTTATATTTGGGGGTTTAATTCACATTATTATTGAAATAACCAATGCTCCGGCCTTTTCTTCTGCAGAAATATAGAACTTATGTAGGCCTTTCCTGATAAAGCTAGGCCTATAGATTAAAGCTTATACAAGGGTGCAGTCCGTACAAAAAAGGGACAATTAACATAACTTCCACACGTTGGCTCATTTAAACTGAAACCAGGCACATGCAAGTCACCATACAAGTTTTTAGTGACCATGGAAACAATCTCTACAGTTATTCCCATTAGTGAACAATACAGGGCCAATTTGTGGGGGGCCCTGAGAAAAACATGGTGGTAAAGGCCCCCAACAACCATCCAATGCCTATGGTCTGAGGGGCCCCTTAGGAGTTTGTCCCCTGGGTAAATGTCCTGTTTACCCCTATATTAAAAGCATCAATGGCTCTATGGTCTGTATTATATGTACAGTGTAGTCATTAATACGAATGGTGCCATCCATGAAAGCCTTTTGCAGCACAATTGTGCAGGAAACCAACTTTCTGGAGTAACTGGCCATCTCTATTGCAGTGTTAGTTGCATGTCTAGAACTAATAATGGAAGACCGGATTATTACTTTTAAAATGGTGATCTTAAGATCTGTACCATATTTTCAGTAAATTGTGCATTTGTTTAGAAAAAAAACTGGGCCACTGATTTATGGCAAAATACTTTCAAAGGATTATACATGTCTGCACTATTGTGAACAACATTGGAGACAATTAAGTACCCCAGTTTTTATCAACTTGTTTATTGCAAACCAATCAATGGGGATTGGGGAATGCAAAAGCTAATAGCTTATAGCTATAGCTCCTAAAAATGGCCCAAATATTCCAGAACATGTTCCATCCTATTTGCAGCTGCAAATTTCCAGCTGTTCTATAAAGATGGGTTTAGGCCGTTAAATTTGATTGGAACTTCCAATTTGGATAAGAAGTACCCATTTTGCATAAATGCTAATGCCAGGTGGCTGATCAAGGCATCAAGTTGATTAAACTGTTACTGCTGTATTACCCCAACTACATATTTAGTAATTTATCAAGAGTGTTGTCACCTCTCTAATTCAAATCATCATATTGTAAGAGAAGCAGCAGAATAAATGCAGATGCAGCAATAAATCAACATTGTTCCCCCAAATTATCCCCAAGTTATTGTTGTTTTCACTCACCATATATTCCATGTTGGCTGCAGGTGGGAAGACTTTACTCCTGACTTGGTTATGATAGTCAATGATGGCGATCATGTCATTCTGAGAAATGTAGCGCTTTCTTCTTGCCTTGGGAGTTTTTGCAGAGTCCAGTGAAACGCTGAGATCTGGCTTTATGGTGCTGTAATTACTGGCTACTTGTGCTAAGTCAGATGACTTAGGTAATACTAAACCACATGTTTCACAGAGAAGGGAAAGCAAGAAGGCAGCACTGATTGTAATGATGTCTAGCATATTTCAAAAGCCAACGGCAGCCTTTAATATATATATATATATATATAGACCCTAACTGGTTATAATTATTTCCCTGCAAGAAAAAGAGAAAATAAACACATTTTAACTCACACAACTATCCCAAGTGTTTTCATTGATTTATGTATTGTTTCAAATACAAACAAGCAATTAAAGCATGATAATAACTTTACAACTGACTATATACTAGACTATATATATATATATGAACACTATCTCTTCAGCCTGTAGACATAAACCATATATATATATATATATATATATATATATATATATATATATATATATATCTAATATTCTCTATTATAATAAAGAATTATTGATCTAAATACATATAATATATATTTAATTTGGATATTATAACTAACCAGTTTATTTAACTTACCCTTGAAATTGTAACGATGCCCCGAAGCCTTCAGTTATAGTAATTTGTTTTTAAGCAGTCAGGGAATGTCCCGTGAAGTATAGTCTGTTAGTTCTTCAGTTAGAAAAAGAAGGGGAAGAACCTGCTTGCTTGCTGGACAACTTGCTAATGATAACAGCTTGATTTCTGTAGCAAAAGCAGTCTATTTAACAGCAAAGCTGGTGTAGGAGGAGTTAAAATAATCTGATTGGATGGCATCAATTCAGGTCCAGAGAGAGGAATGCACATAGTGTACACTTGAAACAACATATTCCACAACAGATGCAGGAAAATGTTACCTGTCTAGTGCCCCCCATGTCCATCATTTACAGAACATACAAATATAGCAAGTTTGCTCTGTAATTCTAACTCTGATTATATTCCAGGTTACTCAGAAGAAACCCAAACAACCAATGGAAGGCATACAAACATGCATACATACATACATAAACACATACAGACATGCATTAATACACACAAACATCCAAGCACTCATACATACATGCAAACATTTATACATACATATATTTATGTGTATATATATATATATATATATATATATATATATATATATATATATATATATATATATATATATATAGAGCTTCTCCCTCTGCTTCTTCACCTGTAATACAGCACATAGGGAGGTGGTAATAAAGGGACGTGGTCTCCTACCTCTCTGCGTATTATAGTGTCCTCAATCACTTTGTTGAAAAAAATATTTAGAATAGATTAAAAAAGGGTGTAGATGGTTCCTTGTTTGTGGCACTTTGACCTCCAATGTGAGGGATAGGCAACCGGTAGCACTCCAGGTGTTTGGAAAACTACAACTCCCTGCATTCCTTAGCTGTCCTCTGCTGTTGCACAGTGATTTTAGGGGAATGCTTGGAGATGGAACATTGGGGCACAATCATAAAGCCACATTTACGTCTGGTATTATTACGACCAATTATGGTCAGTGTGACAATCACAATTGTACAATAACAATGCGGTTCTCTACTACCACATGGTATTGTACAGCTGTCCATAAATGTGCGGCCATACTTTTACACTAACCCGTGGTATTGGAGGTTTTGATACCACTGATTACAAAATATGCCCCCTTGGGAGACTACTGATTGGTGAAGCAATAAAGCTATGATTATGCTTTCCTATATAACATTGCCACAAATCAGCAATAACCATATCGCCCCTTTGTGTTGGATTGAGCATGGCTGTTAGGGAGATCCACCCAGAGTCACAGATGCAGTAGATAAATCTCCCCGAAGAGGTTCAGTAGTGGATGTGTGACTCTGGGTAAATTTTACCCAGTGTAAGAATTAAATGCCAGCTATTAGCTGTACTTCTGAACAGCCATGCAAGCTATTGACCAGCGGTTGCACGAGTGCCTGGCAATACTCGCGCAGTCACTGCAAGCAAAGTATGTGTCTGTAATTTGAGATATTCTAAATGGCAGTTCAAGTTCTTGCTGTTTGCCTCAGTTCTGACTGCTTCAATGTGGAGCATTTTTAAAGGTGTAGATGCTATATAGAAAATCTAGGTGCTCTATTACAATTTAAAGGGCATCTATAATGATTTTTTTAAATTGCCAATTACTGGATACTATAATTATTTCAAATTATTTTTTAATGTGCCTGGGGTCCAGATGCCAGGGGGGGGTCTGAAAATGCCACACATTTTTGGGAGGTGCTGTCACTTTAAATAGCAGGGGAAGCCATGAATTTGCACAAACAGAATGCAGCTATGACTCCTCCCCCTCCCTTTTGACTGGCAATTTATTTAAAAACACAGCTCTAACTTGCCCCCCTTGCACACATTTTCGTTCCCTTGCTTGTTCCCGGCTGTTTGGCGGGGAGCTGTGTTCAGTGTTCATTGCTGGTGTTAGCCCTGCAAATAAAAAATCAAGGTTGGTAGCCCTGCAGATCCAAAATCAATGTTTGCCAGCCCTACAAAATAAAAAAAATCAATTATTTCAGCTCAGGGTATCAAAAATCAATATTATCAGCCCAGCAGATCCAAAATCAATGTTGTCAGCCCAGCAGATTAAATATTAATGTTGTCATCCCTGCAGATTCAAAATCAATGTTTGCCAGCCCTGCAGATCAAAAATCAATATTGGGCATTATTTACCAGTCACTGTGGGCATCTAATACCAGTCACTGTGGGCACCATTTACCAGTCACTTTTGGCATCATTTACCAGTCACTTTTGGCATCATTTACCAGTCACTGTGGTCATCTAATTCCAGTCACAGTGGGCATCATTTACCAGTCACAGTGGGCATCATTTACCAGTCACTGTTGGCATCATTTAGCAGTCACTGTGGGCATCTAATACCAGTCACCGTGGGCATCATTTACCAGTCATGTGTATAAAGCCACTCCCACTTCTGGACAAGCCACACCCCACTCCTGGACATATCACCACCCGCTTTCATTTATAAAACCACACCCCCAGGTGCCAAAAAGTCTAGAGAGGGCACTGACCTCCATATTATCTTGCCCTCATAGAAAGTGTGGTCAGATGGAAAGAAGGTATTGGTATAGAGAGGGAGGGGGGATACTGAGCCTGAGCTAATCAAGGTCTGGATTCAAGCAATGCAGCAACACACACACCTTAGAGTAAGGGCTAATTACATGTATTCATTTATAGATTTGGAGATGAGGAAAAGTAATTTTTTGTTGTAGTTGCCCTTTAAGCTGCTGACATCTTAAAGGGCATTTGTACACACGGAATTCCAGATACAGGCCAATCAAATACAATTTTTGATCACAGAAAAGTTACAGAACATTATGTGCCACACAGGAATAAAGATTTTTCTAAATTTCAATGCCACAAATCTTGTCATCCCACATGTATAGCTTTATATAAATATGAGGCTCCCAGGGACCTGCAATACAAACAGTACATTAAAAATGTTCACATTTGCCAAAGAACACTATAGCGGATTTATGGTTTACCTGTGCCCTTAGCAGTAAGGTTATCCACACTATTATGCAGTGTTAGAAACCATACGTGCCAATGAATTTAAATAGCTTGACCTGTCATTCAATAATAAACAGATAACCCACAATGCTTTAGAAACATATTGGCATTTCTGAAAAGTTGAGAAATCTTCAGACTACAATGTTGTATACACAATGCCCATAGATTAGCTAATGATAACTAACCTCTACAGATAATTTCCACATAGATTCTGATTACTGGAACCTCACATTCTCCATAAAACACTGATTTTTTGTCACATTACTTAGCTTGGCTGTAGTCAGTCAGTCAGTGTCGGTCTGGACTTTTGGGGCCCACCAGGAAATCAGAGACCAGGGACCCACCAGGACCAGTTTAGGGGCCCACCTAACATTTCAAATCTCTATTATTACTGATTTACATATATATCTTATGGTGGCCATAGACACTAAGATCTCGGTTGTATGATATTGGGATATCCTGATATCGTATGATCGTTGGATCGACCGAACTTGCCCTTTAAAGAAACACCATACTTGTACCATAACTGAAAGCCATGTGGCTTTTCAACCAGTCTGCCCCCCTTGTTTAAAGGGCAACTTCACTCCTCAAATGACACCCCCATCATTAGGGGCTCTGGTATAAATCTGGTCAGTCACTCCGCCCGTGTGCCTGAATTTAAAGTGGATTAAAGTCAAGACTTTCCAGGAAACACAGTAACTTTCTCATTAGAAGGTTCTGGTCCAGAAGAAAATTCTTGGTAAAAGATTCTAACTTGAGTCTAACCCACACCGGAACCCTTAGTGACTGACAATTTGGTCCTGTAATATTATTGCTCTTTTAGTTATTAGAAATGAAGGTTCCCCCTCTATGTTTCTCTCTATATAGTTTGTACAGCATATATATGTAAATTTGAAGAGTATCCAACAAATCTGGCTTAAAATTGCAATAAAACTATTCCTTGGATCACAACTCCACCGTATATACTAAAAATATCAATAAACTTATGGAGTTTTTTGGATTTGGTAAAATACCTCAAAATATTTATTGCATTTGGCAGAACAACCTCTGGGAGTGCATACCACAGCTTTACCACCCATTGTAAAAACATTGTCAGCAGTTGGAAATTCAATTTCCAACCTTCTAAATTCATATATTGATTAGTAACAAAATATATTCACGAAAATCCCTTTGCAAGGCCCCACATTATATCTCCCTTTATGCACCTCTTCCCTAATGTATAAAACCCAATCGTGGACAAAGTAAAAAAGCAAAACTAGAATCTTCGTTTCTTCTAATCTTTTCATTTTCATCGTGTTTTTTAGGAATAGGTTTTCTGATTTAACACGAGGCCTTTAGTATAATAATGCTGATTTCTAGTTTCACTTTTGGTAAGCGCAGTTCTTTGCTTATCTTAGCCAAAGTAGGTAGAGGCTACTTACCTCAGTTTGTCAATAGAGATAAATGAAACTTGTGATGTGTTGGGAAAATCTGCTTAGCAGCCTCCTTTTGCCATCGATATTCAACACGATTTATGAGTTCTGAATCTTTTTACACAGATTTACACCTTTTCGACACCGAGATTTGCAAAGTTCCGGCAGGATCGACCTCGAAACCAGTTTTGCTTCAAAACTGGTATACACTAGTTGACATCTTCAAGAATCCTCAAATTCACTTAAAAGACAACAAAATGGTTGCAGACCCACCCGCTCCCAGGACTACTCAGGGTGAGGATGTAAACTTTTTTTTGACTTCACTCTGTGAAACAACATTTATACATTTAGACCAACTAGAAAAATAACAGAGTATAGCTGCTTTGTTTGCATGACGACTGTGCACCGTATTCTTTTTAAAAATCCATGTACATACTGTTTATTAAAGGGAATGTACACCCCTAAAATTAAAAATGATATAAGGGATAATATGCCCCTTATACCTGTGATGGTTATAGACGGCCGAACTTTCGAAAGTTCGGTCCATTTTCGAACTTTCCAACTATATGGAAAGTATCAAACTATATGGACCCATTAAAGTTTCAAACTATATGGACCCATTAAAGTCAATGGAAATCAAATAGTTTGAAAATTTCTAATGAAATATAATTAAAATATCAATGGTAACTTAATGTAAATGGCTGTGGGACCTGGGAAATGGTCTGGGGAACATTTTCCATTATCCAGGACTTTCGAAAAATCAGTTTTACTCTCACTCGCGCTATTTTCGAGCTCGACCACGCCTAGGTACCATGTACATTTTACTTGCAGATTCGATGCTCGCGTATAGGCTTTAATGGACACTTTACTCGCGGATTCGATGTTCACGCCTAGATACCATGGACATTTTACTTGCGGATTCGATGCTCGCGTATAGGTTTTAATGGACACTTTACTCGCGGATTCGATGCTCGCGTATAGGTTTTAATGGACACTTTACTTGCAGATTCGATGCTCAAGTTCGCGCCTAGATACCATGGACATTTTACTCGCGGATTCGATGCTCGCGTATAGGTTTTAATGGACCCTTTACTCACGGATTCGATGCTTGCGTATAGGTATAATAGGCATTTTACTCGCACATTCGAACGGTCGAACATTCAATTTTTATTGAAAGTCCGAAAATATCGAAAATCCGGGTCCAGGATAGTTCGAGAAGTCCAAATTCGTTCGAATTCGAATAGTATGGCTCGAGATTCGAGTTCTAGTCCATCTCTAGTGATGGTGGAACTTTTAGAGACAGTGGTTTAAAGGTTCGTACACACGTCCGACGTACACACACCCCGGCGACCCTGAGCACAAGAAACAGGCACACCGAACGGCTGTTGTGCGTGTTCAAACAACGACGCCCAACTGAACACATACACAACTGCGATTATTGTCCAAAATGGAAATTTGTCGCGCTCAAGGGTCGTGCAACTCATAGATAAACAATTAGACAGATAACCCTTACATTACCACACACAGGAGTTTGAGATAGAAAACAATGACCATTAAGTGAGTCATGGCTGGAACTGACACTTACTGGAGAAGAATTTACTCGGTGCTGCTTCAAGCTATACAATTCCATTACCCATGTCTGTGCCCTATGCTTATTAACACTACAATTACGGAATGTATTTGTATTTGTGGGTGACAGGCTGTGTGTAAAGGGAATGTGGTGGTGCAGTGGGATATATTCATATTAAAAAAACTCTCAGCTACGTAGCTGAGAGGTTTTAATAAGAAAATATTCTACTGCACCACCCCAATCAAAGTCCATAGCCTTATGTATTGTAAATAGATAAACCACCCCCAAATACTACAACAGTTAGAAATCTGACAGACGTAGGGATGATCTATTATATAGCAAAAAACAATGTTCTCCCCCTTCACTTTGCCTTTCAAAAGTTTCCACCTCCTCAAAGTTTTTCATGTTCAGAGGAGGCAGCTAGGGAAACATCATTCATTGGCTGTGATGTCATCTGTTACATCCATGGCTGCCAGCTGCCAACTGAAAGAACCAGGAAACAGAAAGAGAGATAACAGAACATATGTCCGCATTTCAGGCTAGATTTACATCCCCTTCTAACTATTGTAGCTTTGGGTTTCTTGAGCTGATATAGCTACAACTTGTCCTATAACTTCTAGACCATGATATACATCTAATTCCTTATGCAAAAAATAAACAGGGTTATTCAATAAAAGTTCTTATCGTTAAAATTGGTGCTAATTTTGCCCCAGCCAATCAGATATTAGATTTCAAATGTTAAATAAGATCTGATTGGTTGGGGCAAAATTAGCACCAATTTTCACAACTTTTATTGAATCTCCCTAAATCTCTTTTACTGCTCCCAACCCCCAACCCCACCCCCCCCACACACACATGTAAAAATGGCCAGGTTTATACCTTCCAGATTGAGATAATTGGGGAAATTTCACCTAAAGAATCAGCGTCATCTAAATTATTGGCTACATAATCTGCAGCTGGAAAAGGGGGTTTGATATCAAGTTGTTTTCTTGTTTTTCATGTCACATAGATCTTGGCTAATATGGAAACATTACAAACAAAGGCAACAAGATTTCAACTCTTTTTTGGGAGGGGGCAATTACGTCATTTGTGACAACTGAAATGTCTACACAGAAATGCAAATTCATATTAAATTTTACAGTTTACTGTCCCAGTATTACTTTTATGTAAATGCAAAAAAGAGACATTGCTAAATGTCTAATGGTTCTGATTTACGGATTAGTGCCATCATCTCAGCAATCAGGGCAACGTGACCTTTCGAAATGAAATCAAAAGCAGCGGATTTTCTCATCTGTTCTAAATCTTTGTTTTGTAGTAACAACGTTGAGTCATTTATAAATGACTCTGCATTTCAGGCAGTACACTTATCTCACAGCTCGAAGCAAGACATTAACCATAAAACGTCTTGTAGATTGAACTTGGTCCAAAAGGCAGAAATTGCCAACTTGTTAACGCAACTTAAGGGAAGACCAGAAACAGAGCATGGGAACTACAAACGCATGGGTTTGCTACATTGTTGAAAGATATCATCAGTTGTAATGAGGAAAAATTAGATTGTGAAGTAATCTGAAACATCTTACTAGGCAATTAACATGTTTCCACTTGATTAACAGCCACAAAGATTTTATCATTCTGAAATGGCAAATTTCATGGGCATAAAAAACTTGTTAGACTTAAATCAGTTTATTTGGGTATGCCAACTTTCTGGGCCTTTTTTTGTAATGTTGAATTATATGTATTAATACCAGTTATTTTTAATGTTTTTTAGTTTTAAAAACATTTCCAGACCAATTTTAAAGCTATTAATCATTAGCACATTCCACAGTTTCACCGTTCTCACTGTAAAGAAACCTTTCCTAACCTGAAGATGAAACTTCTTTTCATTATATGGCCCATTAATATATTTGTATATTAAACGTCACTCCAATGTAAATAGCCTCAACTTGTCTAATCTGCCTACATAGTCATCCCCCTTCATTCTCCTCATTATTTTTGCTGATTCACTCAGCATAGAGTCATTTATGGTGTCGGTGGCACAAGGATTGTTTGTTAAATCCCAAATGCATCACCTTCCATTTATCAACATTGAATCTCATCTGCCATTCTGCTGCCCATTTTGATAATCTATCTAGGTCTGCTTGCAACACTTGCAGATCATTTGAAGCCTCCAAAGTTTTGCATAGTTTAGTGTCATCAGCAAACACAGAGACCTTGCTCTCAATTACCCCTTCTAAGTCATTTATAAACAGATTAAACAGAAGCGGCCCCAGTACAGAACCCTGAAGTACTCCACTTAGAACTTTAGCCCTCATGGATGTAGCTCCATTGACCACCACCCTCTATTTGTGATCCAATAACCAGTTCTCTATCCATGTACAAATGTTTTTTCTGGGCCAACAGACCTCAGTTTATACATTAGTCACCTATGTGGCACAATATCAAAAGCTTTCGCAAAATCCAAATATACCACATCCACTGCTATGCCTGAATCTAAATTCTTACTTTCCTCTTCACAAAAGCAAGCTTACTATTTCTCACAAATCTATGCTAACTACTACTAAAATCAGTTCTAGAGACAAAGTCCAGAATATCATCCTGAAACAAAGTTTTCAGTATCTTTCCTACCACTGATATTATCTGGGCTGTGAACGACTACCTTTTTTGAATATTGGTATTACATTGGCTTTTTTCCAATCCAGCTGCACATCCCCAGACAAAAGTGAATCTGAAAAGATAAGAAACAGTGGTCTAGATAGAATTGAACTAAGCTCTCGTAAAATACAAGGAAGCATTTCATCAGTTCATGAGGCTGTATTAATATTAATTTTGGATTATCTATAGTGAATACAGAGGGGAAAAAAACTGTTTAGCACAGTAGATTTTTCTGCATCCTTTATATCAATTTTAGCTTTGTTACTTAATTGTACCACATTCTCTGTCCTCATCATATTACTATTTATATGCTTAAAAACATTTGGGGATTAAACCTGCTTTGTTCTTCTATCCGTATTTTAGTTTCTATTTTAGTTAGTTTAATTAACATCTGGGTGTATACGTGATAACGTCACGTGCCACAACACCATGTGTGATGTGCTGGGGAGTAATGGCCGCCATTCCGGTTGATCCACCACTGGGCCCCTGTAACAAGCTGTTCTGGACCTCTGTTATTGCCATGTGAAGAGATGGAAGTAACGTCTGGAGGCCGGAGTTTAGGCCTGTTGGCTGTAACTGCATCCTCCAAGGTAAGAGGAGCTGGTCTGCGTCTTCTGATGGGACTCAATCATGATGGAGGCCCTTAGGGCTCTGGTACTGAATAACATTTTCTTGCACTCCTTATTACAGCTTTTATAATTAAGGTTGGACTGTTCTGTTCCCTCTGATTTCAAGACTTTTAATGCCCTTTTCTTTCCATTTCCCTTTCTTAACTAAGCATTAAACCAGGCAGGAGAGGACATCATTTATTTATTATTGTTCCATAAAGGAATACATATAGAAGTGTAATAGTTTAATACCCTTACCTAAGAACATAGTACTCCAGTCAATGAGCAAGAGTGATCCTTTTAATAGCATAAAATTATCTTTCCTAAAGTTCAAAGCATTTGTTTTTTGTAACCTATATTAAAATACAATATGTCGTGATCACAATTCCTTAAGCTTCCCATCTTCATCTTCATAATGAGCTCAGGGTTATTAGATATTAAAAAATCCAACAAAGCATCCTTTCTTCGAAGGAAAATGCTCATATAGCAAATTTAGAAACTTGATACCTTTTGAGGTACAGGCCGTTCCCTTTTTCCAGTTTTGTTATTTAATTGAAATCTCCCATGACCAGAAAGTGACCCATACCTGCAGCCTTCACCAACTACATATGGTGGTAAATTTCAACCTCCTCACTGGCATTTGGTGGCTTGTAACAGATCCCTACCCTTACCAACCTTCTTGCTTTCCATGCATAGGTCCACCCGTATTGTTTCAGATTTATTGTTTATACCCCCATTTATTCCATCCCTTAAATTTGGTTTTAATTCTTGCTTAACATACATACCCCCCTACTTTCTTATTTACTCTATCATGTGTAAACATAGAGTATCATTCCAAACTTACTGCCCAGTCATGTGAAACATTTATGCATGTTTCTGCTTAACCGATCACATTATACTTTTCTTTTAAAGCTGATAGTTCTAGTTCCCAAATTTTTCCAGATAGACTTATTTCATTTGTAAACATACATTTTAAATTATCGTTATTTATTAATTTATTTCCACACTTTTGCATACATGCCTCCCTTTCTTCTATGCTCCCACCTCCCCCTCTCCTTCCTCCATTATTGTATTATTCCCCTGTTTCCTTACCCCTCTATCTACCCACTGTATTTCAAAATACCCACCATCCACACCTAGTTTTAAATCTGCTCTAACTCCCTAGCCATCTTCTCCCCAAAACAGCTGCACCATCAGTAAGGTGTAGCCCATCCCTACAAAAGGCCCTGTAGCTCACAGAAAAGTCAGCCCAGTTCTTAAAAAAACCAAACCCCATCTCCTTACACCATTCTCTAAGGGACACATTGATACTCCTAAACTCTTCTTCCATAAAAGAAATATTCGTTATTTTGTGATAAGCTCCTCATATGACACTTGTATGTCCCATCATTTTCACCAAGCAGGTCATTCACACAGCCAACTAAAATGGGTGATTGTTGAAGTTGTTGCCACACCATTAAGAGAGGGCAACATACGCAAATTATTAGCACAACGTGAATGCTATTGGATTATGAAAAATAAATTGTTTAACCCCTATGGGTTTAAATGATGCCTGTTCTGTAAAATGTTTTCTTTAATGTGTTTCATATGTGTTCACTTATACTTAAGGCCATTTTTTCCACATCTTTGTATATATAGGTTTTCTAGATCACATTGGATGTTTTTTAGGCCTCTCTCCTTATCCTTAAGGACTGTGCTTTGGATTCCTAGTTGGATTTTCACTTACCTGGAAATTTTAATTGTTTGCTTTTCCTCCTCCCCCTTAGGATGCCACTCCCCCCCACACCTGGGATTTTCACTTACCTTGGGATTTGGACTGTTTGCTCATCCATCTTCCCCTGTAGGAGGTCCTTCTTGGGACTGTATTTTTGTTGGATATGGACTTTCCCCTCCCTCCTGATGATGTCCCTTCTATTTTGCTATATATATAAAATGAGTTGTAGTTGTTGGTGTTGTGCACACTTGAAAAAGGACCCTGTGCCATTTTTTCATGCAAATAAATGCCACCCAATGGTCTGTCTACATGATCCACCAAATCTCGATCCCTAGCATGAAGTAGGCAACATACTGTTTGACATGTAAGGTCTTGACGGCAGATAATCCTATCCACCTTTCTAACAATGTCACCTACCACTCCCTCCAATGTATTAAAAATGGTGGCCAACTGGGTGCTCAAGGGATCGGTCCACTCCATGCAAGCTACTTCTAAGCTTTTCTCCTCTGATTCTTCCCATTAGATGGCAAATTTGTTGGGATGGACTATCTAGGAAGAAGTGATCCTTACTTTCCCTAGTGTCCCTTACAAAACTACCTTCCTTTACCGCCCTATTTTTCCCATTTCCACCCTAGAGTTTACTAGTCCCTGCCAATACCTGCACTCTTCCCAGGTTTGCCAAAATGAAAATAAATAAGATTATTCTATGACTGAATTTTAGATCGAGATGTTTTATACTCTTAAATCTTTTTTCAAGGTTTTACATGCTCAGAAGAGGTATTCTAGAGGAATAGTATTCAGTCATTGGCTATGATGTCATATGTTACATGCATGACTGACAGCTGCTAACTGGAATAAAATCTCTCGACTTTCTTACTGTGTTGCAGTCATGTAAAAGTGCTGACACTAAGGTGTTTTTATTTTATTTTTAGATGATAATTTCCCTCAAACTCTTGTGCTTTTGGCTGTAGACTTGCCCATGCAGAATTCATTTCCTCAGCCAGAAGATGCATTAATACATGTATCTGTCTTTAGTGTAATAGTTCTATTCTCTTGTTAGAATTGAAGCTTAAAGGAACACTAAACCCATAAAAACAACTATGTGCCATCCGTTTCTATTATTCACAGGGAGGTGAGAACACTTATTCTCACCTCCCTGTGAACCTGGAACTTACCTTCTGCCCGCTCCTCTCGCAGCCGCTTCTTCACTGAACATCTCTCCCGATCGCGCGCCCTATCTTTTGTATTGGCGCGCATGCGCCAAAGATAGGGCGCGCGGTCGGGACAGAGCGGCTTTCAGTGAAGAAGCGGCTGCGAGTGGAGCGGGGCAAAGGTAAGTTCCAGGTCCCCCGAGCGTAATATTATTCACAGGGAGGTGAGAATAAGCGTTCTCACCTTCCTGTGAATAATAGAAACGGATGGCAACTAGTTGTTTTTATGCTGTGGCCTAGCAAACAAGAATTGCTTTTTGTTTCAGAGCTTGGCTAGAACTGGCTGCTGAGTGGAAAAGAAGAACATAATATAATATTCAAATGTGGTCTGTGGGCAGAAAAAAATCCAAACCTAAGAACCAGCACATGTTGAAATGCCAGCCAGAAAATCACAGACATGACCAAACACTAGAAATCAACCTTGTTGCATTGGCAATGAATAAGAACAAAGTGAAATTTAGAATTTTTAGCACTAAATCTTCAGAAATGTATGGATATTAATCTACAAATGCACATTTGTCAACCTTTCCAGTAGTTACCTAGAATACAGTTACACAAATGGAAAAACTAAACAAATGTTCTTCATGTAATTCTGTTACAGGCTGGTAGTAAACCTGCAGTATTGAGAAATGTCCTTTACTATACAATCTTTGTCCATCATGAAATTCTATACCAATATTGTACATCTCCATGGAATCAACTAAAAACCTGGGAACTGCAAATTCAACATTTCTAATTGCTTCTCCGCTTTCTTGCTGGTGTAATTGGTTCTTTTGTTGCTTAAAGCTGGGTACACAGGATGAGATATTTCGACCCGATCGACCGATAGTTCAGGAGGAGTTCAGGAGGAAAAATCGCTAGGTGTGTACCTAGCTTTAGTTGTAGTCACCTGACAAGATTAGGTTCAATAGCTTTGACAAGGGCAGCAGAGTGCAATAATGATTATTGTTTGCATGCCATGAATAGAGATGTCTGAATCTCACCAGTTTTGTACCGTTTTCGGAATCCCGGATCTCAAAAAAACAAGAAAATCCAAAAACTGTAAGAATTTTCGATAATTTTCGAAGGTTCAAGGCTATTTTCGATAATTTTCTGAAATAGCCTTGAACGTTTGATAACACTCGAAAATACGATCCGGGACTACTTTCAGGTTTCCGATCGTATTTTCGAGGGTTATTGAACGTTTGATGCTATTTTCGATAATCTTTGAATGTTCGATAATTATAGTAAAAAGGATCCGAAGTCCCGAAATACAGACAATCTGTCCAGATTCGGAAGTATCATTTGGATTTTGGAACCAAGGGTCGGACCCAGATCCCATCTCTTGTCATGAATATTTGAGCCAGATAGAAAATCTCATCATTATTTTATTGCCATGTCTCCACTTATACTATATCCTCTTAAATTTTCCCAATCAATTTTTTTTTCAGTTCTGCCAATCCTTATAGCAGCAGAGACTTCTGGGAAATATCCATATTTCCTTGGTAGCCAATTGGTGAATGTCCAAGCATTACATGACAGACTACAGAACCAGAGCACAATTTGTACATCAGTTTTGGTTTTATTGAGCCAGTGCATAGTAGACAACTCTGGTCTACATAACAAAGTTGAAGGCAAATAAAGGAAGGAGAGACTTATCTAGATTAGTAATTAACTGTATTTTTGTCCCAAACCTGAATTTGGGGTAGAAGTACCAGTTTTAGACACATTTTAATGGCTGAAAATATCATTGAAATTGTTACCAGAAATTGTAGAAATTTAACAGTGAAAATAAGTTTGTCGTAGAATTTCAATGCAAAATTCTAGTTTAAAACTTTTCTTTGTTCTATGAACCTGTCAGTGGAACAAAACCCACCAGGTTTTAATCCTAGAAATCATCAAGAAAACTAAACCTGGGTTACTAAATATGTCCTTAGTCAGTCTGAATATGACAGGGGACCAGATATGTCTATTCTGTACTGATATATGGCTTATTGAAGCTGAAACTAGTCTTAAGATTGTGCTCTGGGTTTTCATGGACCATATTTATAAAGCGCCGTCTCGCAATTTAGAAATAAACAGGGTTATTCAATAAAAGTTCTTATCGTTTAAAATGGTGCTAATTTTGCCCCATCCAATCAGATGTTAGCTTTCAAATGTTAAATAAGTTCTGATTGGTTGGGGCAAAATTATCACCATTTTAAATGATAAGAACTTTTATTGAATCTCCCTGACTGTGCGTTATCAGTAATGTACGACAGCGGGCATAAATGTACGGCCATGGTCGTACATTTACACCAAATGTTTGTTAATTAACGTAAACTACCGCAATTATATTCTATGGGGATCGTAAATCTAGGATTGTGTTATCATAGATTTATTATCATTAATTTAGAATCGATATCGGAACCGGGTCCTCTATTGGTAACATCGTCCCAATAGAGACTGAAGAATAGTATTGTTTTCTTTTTGATGAAAAAGATCTCAAGATCATCTGTCTGATCAGCTCATCTTCATCATTGTGTATGGCCAAACTACAGTTTTCTTAAATTTTATTTTTTTGCCATATGGTCTGATCAGTCAGAAATGCAATAACCCAGCCCATGTGTATAATCAGTTATAAGCAGCACATACTGTAACTAAAATGAAATGTAATCTTTTATCATGGTTTAATAAAAAACACAATTTTTTCTGTTCCATTCGTATTTAACAGCAACTCTCTCCATCTGTGCATGTTAACAAGGACTGGTTCCATTTAGCAGCAAGGTAAACAAACTGAGCAGATGTTTAAAGCATGGTCCATTTATTTGGCTTACCATAAGCATTGGGATATTCTGCATCTTTAATAGAATTGCTAAGAAATCTAGAACATCCATTGGCCTTTTCTAAATCCATATCATTTTGAATTCAATGTTACTGCTATAATATTGCTGTTCTAGAGCAGCACCTTCCTTGCTGAGGAATACTTGTTCTTATTTGACCTTGCTTGACCAGCAAGGAGAGAGAAAAAAATATGTTTGCAGAAAGAAAGATTGGTGACTTGCTTTTAGTTTGTTCATGCGTCACACTTGGTGAGTTTGTCCAGCAGCCAATGTAAATTACAATCTGTTGGATTGCATTTTTCTTGGCACTGACTCGATTTGGCAACTAATTTTGGATAATTATATCTTGTAATATACTGAACAAGTGCATTTATGTACAAATAAAGTCAAATACAATGTATTTCCTCATTTTAAAGCATTTTAATTTTTTCTGACTGTATTTCCAATAACATTATTGGATTGGAGTGCTGGGCGTTCTCCAGAAAATATTAGACGTGAGGTCCTCCAGGAAGTATTAGGCCAGGAGCCAACTTTTTCTTTACTCAGTCTGTCTTGGTGTATTTTCCTGTTTATTCGCTTGCAATGCCTTACTCTCCCCATTCATCAGAATCTTAACTTTTCCACTTTTTAAATTTACCTTTGAATCATTAACTTCTGACATTGCTCATTAGACATTTTCCTTTGTCAATTTTTTAGTATGGTATTTGAGGTTGAATAAAGACATACGTCCATCCAGTTCAATCCATCTAGCAATATCCTCATTTCCTGCCTAACTGTTGATCCAGAGGAAGGCACAAAACCCACCAAATTTATGAAGGGGAAAAAATTCCTTCCTGACTCCAAGTGGCAATCGGAAATTTCCCTGGATCAACTCTACTTTATGTATCAATACCAGTAACTTGCAACATTCCTTGTTTGCAGAAACTCATCCAGCTTTTTTTTGAAACTGACCAATGAACCTGCCATAACAACGTCCACTGGAAGACAGTTCCATAGCTTTACCGTTCTCACAGTGAAAAACCCTTTCCGAGCTTGAAGCCTAAACCTTTTTTCTTCAAGTCTTAAGGGATGTCCTTGTGTCCTTTGACATGTTCTATTGGTGAACAATGCCCCAGATAGTTTAATGTATGGCCCGTTAATGTATTTATACACAGTAATCATATCCCCACGCAAGCGCCTTTTCTCCAGCGTACATAATTGTAACTTTTCCAGTCTCTCTTCATATTAAAACTCCCCCAATCCCCTTATTAATTTAGTTGCCCTTCTCTGAACCCTTTCCATTTCAAAGATGTCCTTTTTGTACACAGGATTCCAAAATTGCACTGCATATTCCAAATGAGGCCTTACCAATGCTTTGTAAAGAGGGAGAATTACATTTTCCTCCCTTGAATCCATACCTCTCTTTATACAAGGCAACACCATGCTGGCTCTCGCTGTTGCCGCCTGGCACTGCTTGCTACCTTTAAGTTTGTTATCCACCAAAACTCCAAGATCCCTTTCCAACAGGGATTCACTTAACACAGAGCCATTTATAGTATAAGTAGCACAAGGATTTTTTAAGTCCAAAATGCATCACCTTACATTTATCAACATTGAATTTCATCTGCTACTTAGCAGCCCAATGTGACAATCTATCTAGATCCCCTTGCAACGATTGCACATCCTCTGAAGTTTTTAATGGTCAACAGTTTTGTGTCGTCAGCAAACACAGAAACCTTGCTGAAAATACCCACTTCCAAATCATTAATAAATAGATTAGATAGAAGCAGCCCCAGCACAGAACCCTGTGGCACCCCACTTAGCACTTTAGTCCATAATGATGAAGCCCCATTAACAACTACTCTCTGCATCCTATTCATTAACCAATTTTCTATCCATGTACAAATGTGACTCCCCAGATCAACAGACCTTAGCTTATACATTAGTCGCCTATGGGGGACTGTATCAAAAGCCTTTGCAAAATCCAAGTAAACTACATCTACTGCTATGCCAGAGTCTAAATTTCTACTTACTTCCTCATAAAAGCAAAGCAAGTTAGTTTGACAAGATCTATTCCTCCTAAATCCATGCTGGTTACTACTAGAGATGTCCGAACTTCGCAAAATCTGGTCCACTCGAGGATCCGCAAATTTTCGAAAAATCCGCGAGCGGACCCGTTAAAATTAAAAATACCCTTGAAATAACGAGATTTTTCGTATTTTCGAAAATTTTCGAAATTACGAGTTTTCCCGTTTTTTCATGAATTTTTGAAATTACGAGTTTTCATGTATTTTCGAAAATATGCATTTTCGAAAATACATGTAATCCCCGTAATTTTGAAAATTTTCGAAAATATGTATGTCTGGAATTAAGAGTAATCCTTGTATTTTCGAAAATTTTCGAAAATACGTGTTTTCCCGTGAACGGGAAAATACGTGTTTTCCCGCGAAAACTCGTAATTTCGAAAATTTTCGAAAATGTGAAAAATCCGCAAATCGGAAGTTCGGATGGCGGAAAATCTGCCGTTCGTGGACAGGATAAATCTGCGGCGGATCTGGGTTCGGATCCGCGAACCGGCCATCCCTAGTTACTACTTATAATGTCAGTCCTTGAAAGATTCTCTAGAACATGTTCCCTTATTAAACTTTCCAGGATCTTCCCCACCACTGAAGTTAAACTTACAGGCCTGTAATTACCCGGCTGTGAACGACTACCCTTTTTGAATATTGGAATAACATCAGCCTTTTTCCAATCCAGAGGCACACCACCGGACATGAGGGAATCAGCAAAAATAAGAAACAATGGCCTAGATAAAACTGAACTTAGCTCCTTAAGTACCCGAGGATGTATTTTATCTGGTCCAGGAGATTTATTAATATTAACCTTCTTTAGTTCTTTCTGTACCATATCCTCGGTTAACCAAAGTGCACTTGAATCTTTTATACCATTATTGCTACTATACTCTATGATATCTGTACTTGGATCTTCTATAGTGTATATAGAGGGGAAAAAAATATTCAAGACATTTGCTTTATGGCCATCCTTTGTAACTAACTTATCCCCATTAATTAATGGTGCCACATTCTCAGTCCTCATCTTCTTACTATTAATATACCGTACTTAAAAAATTTAGGCTTAGTGATGCTTTGTTCAGCTATCCTAACTTCATTATTAATTTTAGCTAGTTTGATTGCTTTCTTACACTCCTTATTAGTTTTTATAATCCCTAAAGGCCCTTTCCGTTCCCATTTGCCTCTTTACATCAGAATTCAGCCACATGGGCGCGGATTTATTTTTTTTACATTTATTTCCCAAGGGTATAAATTTAGATGTGAACTGGCTTAAAATCCCCTTGAACACAGTCCAGTTCAGTACCTTTACCTGATAATACATTATCCCAGTTGACATTCTGAAGAGCTGCTTTTAACCTGGGAAAATTTGCTTTCCTGAAATTAAATGTCTTTGTTAACCCAGTGCACTTTTCCTTTCGATAACTAAGTCCAAATGCCACTATTTCATGGTCACTATTCCCTAAGCCTCCAGTTACCTTTATATCTATAATGCGCTCCACAATGTTAGATATTACCAGATCCAAAAGAGCTCCTTTTCTAGTAGGAACCTCAACCACCTGTGAGAGAAAATTATCCTGCAGCAAATTCAGGAACTCATCGCCTTTTTCTGTGATGGCAGTTCCACCACACCAATCAATGTCAGGGTAATTGAAGTCCCCAATAATGAGCACACTCCCCAAACTTGCAGCCCTTGCCAACTGTATATGAAGTTGACTCACCTCCTCTCTGCTAGCATTTGGCGGCTTATAGCAGACACCAACAATGACATTACCCCCTTTCCTGTTGCCTAATTCCACCCATATTGCCTCCACTTCCACCCATATTGCCTCCATATCACCAGTTATCTCTTCTTTTAAATTTGGCTTCAATTCTTTTTTAACATAAACACATACTCCTCCCCCTTTCCTTTTTTTCTGTCCTGCCTAAACAAGGCATATCCTTCTATATTTACAGCCCAGTCATGAGAACTGTTCAACCATGTTTCTGCTATACCTATTACATCATACTTTTCATTCAATGCCATCATTTCCAATTCACCCATTTTGTCAGCCAGGTTTCTCGCATTTGCAAACATACATTTTAGATTATGATCCTGTAATTTATTTGTACACTTTAATACACATGCCTCCCTATCCCCTATGCTAGCCCCACCCCCCTTTTCGCCCACCACTGGCCTATCTACACCCTGCTTTCATCCTGGGCTATCTATCCTAGTGAGACTGCTACTACCCTCCAACCCTCTAGCCATCTTCTCCCCTAAAACAGCTGCACTGCCATCAGTGAGGTGCAACCCATCCCTACTAAAGAGCCTGTAGCTGACAGCAAAGTCTGCCCAGTTCTCAATAAACCCAAACCTTTCTTCCTTACACCACTCTCTTAGCCATGCAATAATGCTCCTAAGCTCCTGCTGTCTCCCTGGCTTAGCACGTGGCTGTGGTAGTATTTCTGAAAACACTACCCTGGAGGTCCTTGCTTTTATCTTGGCCCCTAGTTTAAGGACCTCACCTCCTCCTCTAACTTTGTCATTGGCACCAATGTGAACCAAGACCGCCGGGTCACACCCGGCCCCACCCAATAATCTGTCTACACGATCCACCACATGCCGAACCCTAGCACCAGGCAGGCAACACACAGTTCGGCATGTAGGGTCTTGGCGGCAGATTACCCTATCTACCTTCCTTATAATGGAGTCCCCTACCACTGCTACACATAGGTTCCCTGGAACGTCTGCTCCAGGTTCCTATACATGGGGCACGATGCACATTGCATGGTACTGACAAAACTGTCCCTTCTAATACACCACACCAGCACAGTGACGCACAAACCTTGTTTAATTGCCCTTCTTGTTTCAATGTCCTTCTTTTTCTATGTCCTTGAGAGCAAGGTCCTTAAGAGAAAGGGACACTCACTCTAGTTCGTTTCACTCACAGGAAACTTCCTTTTGTTAGGTCCAAACACACCATTAAAGCAGGTCCTACAATAGTTCCTCCTTTACCAGCAATGTTTAATTATGGCATTAATGGTGTATCAGTGTCACCACTTTCTTATCAATGTGAATTGCCTGGTCTTGTTTTTATTTAAAGAGGTGGGATTATTTTGTGGGGCATAATGACAGTTACGAATAAAAGTGGGGCAAGTGTTGGGATCGGATGCACAAACCACCTACGTTTATTCTGCTGGTAGGTTAGCGGTTTGGACTAATTTTGATACAGAATTTTAACAGTTGAAAGTGAAATTCTGTGTCAAAATCTAAGAAGGTTCCAGAGTAAGTTTTAGAGTCAGTGGAAATGCTCTAAAATAATCAAAACTAATATATAGACTAAGAAAAATAAAATAAGCACACTTCAAAATGAGCTAGAAAATGTCCAATTACTTTATATCAATAGATCAAAAATGTTAAAAACATTTAAAAGTAAATAAAATAGTAACATAGTAACATAGTAATTGAGGTTGAATAAAGACATACGTCCATCAAGTCCAACCTATTCACCCTACTTTTTTTTTTCTCTCTCTTGAATCTATTCCCCTCTTTATACAAGACAATATCTTGCTAGCTCTAGCCTGGCATTGTTTGCTATAGCTAAGTCTGTTATCTACCAGAACCCCCAAATCCTTTTCCATTACAGATGCACTTAAAGGGCATGTCCACCCCCAAAACTATAATCCCCCCCCAGTAATGGCCCCATGATGTAGTGTAATAAAATCCTTACCTCACATCCCAGCTCCATATGGTTCTCCTGTAGTCCCCCCCAAAGTCCCAAAAACTGCCCACCAGGAGGATAGCAGAGTCCATAAAGGGACTCTGCCTCCTACCTGGCCTCCGGTAGAAGTTTGGCATGCGTACTGCAGCCCTTCTCCCCCTCCCTCTCCCTCCTGATTAGGATTCCCTCCTCCTACCATAAAACCCTTTAGGTATATCATTCCCCCCAGCCCCAAACACTATATTTGTTATTTTAGAAAGTGCCCCAAACTTTATTAACCTCCCCTCTTTCCTCCACCGCACTGAACTCCCGGCAGCCGTGTCCGTGATTGGCTGCCGCTCAGCCAATCACAGACGCGACTGCCAGTCCCATCCCTCTGCTTGCATTTTCTCGCAGTGCGGCGGAGGAAAGAGGGAAGGTAAGTAAAGTTTGGGGCACTTTCTAAAATAACAAATATAGCGGTTGGGGCTGGGGGGACAGGGGGAATGATATATAAAAAAAAAAATTTAAGGGTGGACATACCCTTTAACACAGAGTTATTTATGGTGTAGGTGGCACAGGGATTATTAAAATGCATCACCTTACATTTATCAACATTGAATCTCATCTGCCATTCTGCTGCCCATTTTGATCATCTATCTAGGTCTGCTTGCAGCACTTGCACATCATTTGAAGTTTCCAAAGCTCTGCATAGTTTAGTGTTATCAGCAAACACAGAGACCTTGCTCTCAATGCCCCCTTCTAAGTCATTTATAAACAGATTAAAAAGAAGCGGCCCAAGTACAGAACCCTCAGGCACTCCACTTAGAACTTTAGCCCATATAGATTTAGCTCCATTGACCACCACTCTCTGTTTGCGATCCAATAACCAATTCTCTATCCATGTACAAATGTTTAATTATTGTATTATTTCATGATCCCACATTCTCAGTCCTCATCTTTTTACCATTTATATACTTAAAAAACATTTTGGGGTTGGACTTGCTTTGTTCGGCTATCCATATTTAATTTTCTATTTTAGCTACTTTAATTGCTTTCTTGCACTCGTTATTACAGCTTTTATACTCCCTGTAAGACTGTTCTGTTCCCTTTGATTAAGGGAGGCAGAAGTGGACCTAATTTTACACTTGTTCCCTAAAGGTACAAATTTAGAAATGTAATATTTTAATACCCTTTAAAAGTGGTCCACATCTGCTCAGTATCTTTACCTAGAAACAATTCCCCCCAGTCTATGAGCAGGAGTGATTCCTTTAACAGCATTAAATTAGCTTCCCTAAAGTTAAAAGTTTTTGTTAACCCAGTGGACTTACTTTCTTCTTGTACCTGAAGAAGGGGATTGCCTTCCCCGAAACGTTGTAAGTTTCACATATGCAACAATAATAAAGAATCTTGGAAATTGAAATCCTGTGTGCGATGTAACACTGGTTTACTATATGGAAAAGGGTAAACCAGCTAAATTCCCATACACCAGCACCAGGACCCAATAAATTGAGAGGTGTGCAGTGTATCGTCTGATGTATATTATTATATATATATATATATTATTATATTATATATATATATATTATATATTTAAAAGAGAACAAATCTGTGCAGCACTCGTAGAAAATTTATTCTTGGTTAATCATCATATAAAAATAAAAGGCGAGTTTCGGTAACATCCATTACCTTTTCAAGCCATATGACTTGAGAAAGGTAATGGATGTTACCGAAACGTCGCCTTTTATTTTATATGATGATTAACCAAGAATAAATTTTCTACGGTGTGCACAGATTTGTTCTCTTTCTATATTCATTGGAGGAATACAGGTGTCCTCATTAGTGGGTGCACCAACCCTGCAATTTTCACTAGGTGGAGTGCTGTGTCACTTTTGTTTATATATTAATATATATATATATTATATTATATATATGTTCCAGAAAAACTGGACCCCTTCTATGTTAATTAACCTGTATTCTCCCACCTGGTGGTGAATAGAGTAATCACCTAAATTTATTGCATAACTTCCAAATGTCACAGATTGCCCAGGACAATGCTTTACTTTTCATTTTGTTCTGTTGTTGCTGTGATAGGAGGATTGTGCTGTCAATCACAAGGAGCAGCAGAAAATGTGACCACACACTTCATCTCCTCCTCTCACTTGTGGTTCATCCAGAGTCAAGATTGAGAGGTAACCTGGCCAATCCAAGATAAATCTCTTGTACTGGGTTCAAAGAAGGCAGCTAAGGAAATATATTTTTTTCCCATTGCAGTGTGCTGACAGCCATGAAATGTAAATGTGCAGCACAAGGTAATAAATCACATTTTTAAAAAAATTTTTTTATTGTTGTAACCCAATGGAGTTTTGTGTACATTACAGTATATATGTTAATTTAACACATATAATGTTTCTTTGCTGTATATTGGTTTATACATTCCATATAGTGAATGGTTAATCTTAATTTCCATTGTGTCTGCATTTCTACCTGGGCCCCGCCCCAGCCATAGCTCTCGTCACATTATTCTGCTCCCCTAGGGAGGCAAACTATCAGGATTCCATCCAAGGTGTCCATATGTTTTTAATTTATTTTCACACCCTCTATGTCTATTGATTATTTTGAGCAATATGGGGTCCTCATTAATTCATTTAATCCTCATCTTCATTTATATTTTTTTGTGAGAAAGCCTTAGGAGAACAATTGTAAGACAGTGCTGCCTGTAGAAACTGAATTTTGTGGGTAGACGGTAGACCACAGATCCATTTCAGACACACCAAACAGACACAGTGTAGGGGAGGGCTGAATGGGATGGGGAGAGAGAGGATTCAGAAATTAGATTACTTCCTGCTAGAATATGGCTAACTTGGGGCATTGCCATATAAGATGTTCAAAATTTGCATCCACTTGGTGACATTTAGGGCATTCAGGCGACCCATTGGGTCCAAAGTATCCTATTTGTCTAGGTGTTTAGTATGGTTGGTGAGGGATTTTGAACTGTATCAATTTATTGTTGACAAATGATGATGCCGTCATGTGTCCATTAATAACGTCTAACCATTGATCACCATCTACTGTATATCACCCAGAAAGCCAGTCCATTTAGATTGTAGGTGGCATGTGTTTGTTTGTGATTTTGCTTGTATTAGGCAGATGTATAGTTTAGAGATCAACCCATGTGGGCCCTGGGTGCACACAATACCAATCATGGGGTGTTTAATGATTAGCAGTATAGGGTGCCATAAGACGAATTTTAGTGCATGACATAGCTGTAGGTATCTGTAGTGCATTGTGTTAGGAATATGGTGAGAGTTTTGAAGCTCAGCAAAGGGAATCATAGCTCCATTTTGTATCAGTGTCCCCAACATAGTTATTCTATGTTTTTTCCATTGTGTTGTCCCTGGGAGTCCCTGAAGGTTCGGTATTGATTTATTATTCCATAAGAGTGTATGATTGTAAAGACATTACATTGAGAAGTTTATTTGTGAGATGCCAAATTTTGTGTGATTGCTTATGTAGTTTCTGCTCCGACGTTAAATAGTTTTTATGCCATAAAAGGCCCATTGAGATACATGGACATCATTTTGTCTGATAGAGTTGGTATGGGGGCTGGGTGTACCCAGCATTCTAGGTATTTAGGTTGTGATGCCCAGTAGTATAATTGAATATTGGGTAGTGCCAGGCCCCCCATAGACTAAAGCTAGGTACACACAGTACAGATTTCTGAAAGATGACAGACAGGATCTGCAAGATCATGTCTGCCATCTTTCAAAGATCTGCATACACACAGTCCCGAGCGTTCTCCCTATGAACTTCATAAGGAGAACGCTCGGGACTGTGTGTTTCAATCGGTCGCGCTAGACTCCTCTATAGGGAGTCTAGCGCGGCCAATGGAAATTTTCGGCCTTTCCCGAACGAGCGTTCAGCCGACCCGAACGTTCGGCGGCCGCCGTGCTCGCTCAGGGAACGACCGTACACACATAACGATAAAGCCCCGATGGTATCGGGGCTTTATCGTTACTGTGTGTACCCAGCTTTATTATACAGGGAGATTCAATAAAAGTTCTTATCGTTTAAAATGGTGATAATTTTGCCCCAACCAATCAGATCTTATTTAACATTTGAAAGCTAACATCTGATTGGTTGGGGCAAAATTAGCACCATTTTAAATGATAAGAACGTTTATTGAATAACCCTGTAGGTTTCTTGTTATTCCATCTAAATGACAAGATCAGACTGTTGAGTTTTTTTTAAGGAAGGGGAGAGGGATGTACAGTATGTAATTGAATGTTGGGTGATGTAGAATATGTAGGAAGGTTTTTATTACATTTTTATTCTGTGTGCCAGGGCTTTATATACAGGGTTATTCAATAAAAGTTCTTAAATTTTAAAATTGTGCTAAATTTGCCCCAACCAATCAGATGTTAGCTTTCAAATGTTAAATAAGATCTGATTGGTTGGGGCAAATTTAGCACCATTTTAAACGATAAGAACTTTTATTGAATAACCCTGTTAGTGTTTTATAGTTGGAATTAAGTTGTGATATATACGATCCGCACTCCATTGGATTCTTGCCTGGTTTGGGGAGTATTACTATTGCTGCTGTGTATTGTGTTGGTGGGAGAAGTCCCGAGTCGTGTGCATGTTTATACATAGAATTGGGGGCATTAGTTGTGTTTGGTATGTTTTGTATATCTCTAAGGGTAATCCATCTGGGTCTGGGACCTTAATGCTTGGCATCTCATTCATTGCCTCCTGTATTTTGTCTATTGTTATAGGGGTTTCTAGTGCTTCGTGTTGTTCTGGTTTCAGAATGGCTAATTCTAACTTATCTAGATATTCAGTGATCTCTGGCATTGAGTGTGCCAGTCTTGATTTATATAGATTTTCAGAAAAGTGTGCAAATATTGTTAAGATGTGGGGTGTGGAGTGTGTTAGTTGGCCCTGTGTGGTTTGTATTGTGGGAATAGTGTTTGTGGAGGTATAGTCTTTAATAAGGAAGGTCAATAATTTGGCCCCACCGATCAGCCCCATGTTCTTAAAATGTTTGTCTTATGAAGAATTGTTTGCGTTTGGCCTTCTCAGCAATCATGTTATTATATAGACGTTGGGTCTGAATCTATGCAGTTTGTGTTGTTGTTGTACCATGTTGAATGTGTTCTTTTTCTGTTTGTATAAGTCGTGTTGTTAGTGTATTTTCATCCAGTTGCGTTTTACACTGAATATAGGATATAGGAAATAGACATCGAAAATTACAACTTGTTTAAACATTTAAACAATTAACTATCACCCAGTTGGGAAAATGTATACTTAACTAAATCCTGGTTGTCACAAGGGTCTGTACAGCTCTCTATGAGCCTGTTCCTTATCTGGCGGGGGGAGGGGTAAGAGCAGAACATCGTAAGACATTTGGGGAGGGGCTCCCAGATAATTTAATCGTTGTCATGCTGATCGGAACTATAAATTTTATAGAAAAGCAAACTTGGGTGACAAAGTGGTGTAGGGAGATGGGCAGGAGGAAATCAAAGGGGTGAGCTCCATGGCTGTTACATCAGAGCGCAAGCACTAGGCGGTTTGCCAGTCCAAGGCATCGGCACCCAAAGGAGGTATCATCATTTGCGGTCTATATGCTCCTTCTCAGTTACAGATTGGAACTACTGGTCATTAGAGAGGAAGGGATACAGCAACCTTTGTAGACCAAAGCACAAATATATATATATATATACAAGTAGCTGCACTCCTACTTTTCTTGTAGTACCAGGGTGCAGACTGGTCAAATGTCAGACAGAGGAATGTAGGACGTTGCATTCATCTAGATTTCTTTAATCAAACTTTATTATAGTGGAAGTGATCAACTTGTCTCGGCCATCTTGATCCAGATGAAGGTCGTTGAAAGTTTCCACTATAATAAAGATTGTTTATCTCTCTCTCGCTATATATATATATATATATATATATATATATATATATATATATATATAACAAGATTACTTAATCAAGGGCTCCCTTAATCTTCATGTATATACATCAAATTATAACAGCTTAACAACAACCTTAGTCAGTTTATTTAATTTCTATAGTGTTTCCTATACCTTTACATCCCTACACGTGCATCATTGCCACCCCACAGAGGAGCCCAGTTATTTTGTATTATTGCATCTAAGCATCAGCACAAGATAGGACACCGCCCACATGAAAACCCATACGGAGAGTATATTATAATCTGTGTCCTCAGCAGCCTTGTTAGATAAGTCTAGCTATGTAGGACCAGAGGGGAAGACCAGGACAGAGGAGGTATCACTATGTACACAGTTGGTGCAAACTGCCAATATTTAAACAGTTTCCACCGCTAGTCAAGTAGCAACCCATAGCCATATAGCTGCGGTTGGAGGGGAGGGGGAGAGAAAAGGGAAGGGAAGGAGGGAAAAGCGGAGTTGGGGCAGGGAACAACTCCATTAGTATTCAGAATTGTTCATTATAGTCAGATCTTGATCATCTATATCATCATACATTCCCACGCAATATTCAGTATATACATATTTACCCCCTCCCCTCTCCCCCCAGCCTTCAGCTATGCCATATTATTCGTGAGTCGCCAGGGGGAGCGCTCGTTGTACTCGACCCTCCAGGGAGGAATAGGGTCCAGGGGGACACGAGTTAGTCTGCAATTGTTTTGTGAGGGCACCCTAAATTGGGAGATGGGGACTTAGTCTAGGCCAACGGGGTCAACCTTCTATGCACAGCCCAGTGACTGTGTATTAGTCACTGGACTTGTGTAGGGGCCTCACCAACAGGTGAGTCTGGAGAAACAGATATCGTGGCTACAAATGTCAGTTAAAAGGTTAGCAAACAATAAAGTAGCCTTGTCTATTCAAGTGTAGGGTTATACCAATTTCAGGTCCAATCCAAGTAATAACATAGGCACTCACCCAGAAACAGTTCCCAGCTCCACATATTGTGGGCCCCTCCAAGTATCTGCGGTTGCAGTATAGTAGGTGACCCAAGCTATTTCCTGTTGGGAGGGTAAATAGATGTTACATTTTGGCCTGGCTGGTGGTGGTTACATGGAAGCTATAACTGGAGAGAAAGCTCTTGGTTGGCTGAAATAGCATGGGATCTAGATATAGTACCTTGGTGTAGTTTATATTGGCAACACTCCTACCTTGTGGTGGGGCAAAATGCCCATCCAGCCAATGAGTTGAATCCACTGGGGATTCAAAGAAATTTGTAGAGCTCTCATGTTGAATGCTTAGGCGGGCTGGGTACATAATGGCATACGGTAAGTTGAGACCCCACCTTTGTTTATTAGCCATGAAGGTAGAGCGCCTCTTTTGGAGATCCACAGAGTAGTCTGGAAAGAACATGACTGAGAATGTAAAGATTCTCATTCATCCAGGCCATGGTATATCTGTTGTATTCAGTTAGATCAACTGGACTTAAAGTTAAGTTCTTGAAGACATTTTGCTAGTCATCTGACTGGCTTTCTCAATTTAGAATGATTTGTACAAGAATCTGTTGGCAAATATGTACCCTGGAAAGTCCCAATTAGCATATGACAGCCAGGTGTTAAGGACCTTATGAATGCAAGGCTAAGAGGTGTTATAGGAATGCCCAGGGTAAAGTGTCAAAACAGCATTGTACATGGCAGACAGTTGGTGTTGAACCCCCCCCCCCACCTCTATTCAAGCATACTTCCCTCTTCTCTCTGGCCAATCAGAGTATGGTATGCCTGTCCTTGGCGTTTAGTAGTCTCGCCTCCATTGACCGTGGCCCGGGAACCTGGCAGGAGAGGTCTGGTGGAGGTCTAGTGGAGTTAGGGGCATGATGTGGGCATGGCAGTTGAAAAAGGGGCATTCCAGGGCAGCACATTACATGTAAATGTGTGTCGTGGGAATTTGGGTGGTCTTGCAGGAGAACGGGAGACCATGCCAAAATCCAGGAGACTCCAGCAACTGGGTATGATAATTGGGGATGAGATCTGGCCTAGAATCACAGTAAGTTTGAATGGATTGCCCATCAGGTTCATTTAGAAAGCTGTTGGTGTGGGTCAGGACAGGTAGCAGGTCTGTTATGTTTCAGCTGCAAGTGCAAAAGTCATCATTGTAAAAAAATGGGCAACACCGGGTACACTGCTAGTATATAATAACCTAACTAAAGGGATAAAGGATGTAATGAAAGATGGAATCAAAACTCTTAGTTAAGAGGGGTGGAAGTCTCCACTACTTTACTAACATTGGTACTGCTTATGTTATGTTTAAGGAGCATGCAGGGGCGAATATAGACTTTTGTGAATGCCTAACCTGCTTACAGCAGCTGCATATTCAGAGTTAGTCTGTCTTTGTGTTTACCTAAGGTTGCCATATATGGTCCGTTGGATTTCCAACTGGATTTTCAATTGGCTAAAACGATCAAAAATTAAATTGGAAGAACCTGTAGTAATCCTGTAATTCAGCTTGAAAATTATGGAAACTAGCTTCTGATAGATGGTTTTCTGCTTTGCCGATCACAGTTTTTTTCGATAGACCGATTGATATCATAAACACAGAAAAATGTCCTTGATATTCCAATTAATTTGCCGAATTAATCAGACTATCGATGACATGTGTGGGGGCCTTACCTGATACAATTAGCACAATGCACCTTTGTTCCACAATCTTCAGGGTTATAGCTCTCCCAGTGCATTAAAGTAATAGCATTGCAATCTCAATTAGGCTTTAGTAAATGCTAGTATGAAAAATATTCTCACAAAAGCATTACTTGTACACATTGCACACATCGCAAAACCGCATATAAACTTTATTACAATGTTTAGCTTGACTTTAATATGAAATGGAGCCAGCGCCCCCTATCTGTTAATTATAAAACGATTCCCACAGAACATTCAATATAAATAAGCGTCAAGCTATTTATTCACCACAGATAGACTATTGGATGATAACAGGCGATCCTCTCAGAGCAAAGACTGGTTTAGATGCTTAGTAAGCTAATGCGTGCAGGTTAATAGCAGCTGCATGTTTTTAGTGTCATCCAGGAATTCTATTTTCCCTTACATCGCTCTTCTTGCTCCACTGCAAATGTTAAACATCTTTCACAACTAAGAGCACAAAATGAACACCTGCAACCACAGATGCTTTACTACTGCACCAAACATTGTAAATATATCATAAACATTTTACATAGATCAAGTGCATGTAATAATTTTTCCATATCTGAAACTAACTGTTCATAGTTAGAAAACAGGTAATAGAAAGAATTCATCTTAATAGGAGTGTCCATTAATCAGTAAGTAGTAGTAGGTTGGACTTTAAGATTTTGGCTAAAAATGGTTATGGGAGACTGTCAATTTCCTTCTCCAGAGATAATAATCTCAGCAATCATCAGCACTCTTGCTCTCTGCATGTTAACAAGAGAGTACTAGAAAGAGTGTACTAGAGAGACAACTAGAGTGGGTACTAGAGAGAGTACCAGAGAATCTACTAGAGAGTGTACTAAAGACAGTGTACTAGAGACAGTACTATAGAGTAGTAGAGTATACTAGAGAGTGTACTATAGACAGTACAAGAGAGTATACTAGAAAGAGTTAATAGAGAGAGTTATAGAGAGTGCACTACAGACAGTACTAGTGAGTGTACTAGAGCGTGATTGCATACTGGGTTTTTTTTTCTAATTGGTAAGTAAATGTTTTAGAAATTTTGTTTATAAAGATGGCTTCATTTATTTTTTTTTTGCTTGGGTATCGGTGGTGAACCTGACATGAATTTTTGCAGGGTGGCATATCTGTACTGCACATCAAATAATTGGGTAGGTCAATTGGGTAAATATATATGTGAGTCTGTAAATAACCCCAAGATTCCAATGTAGCCTCCCTGTTTGGATACAGTATAATTATCTTGGCAGAGTTTCTGATAATTTCAGACACTTTCTGCACTGTACAGTGAGTACACAGCGGTAATAGGATATTCTTAATTGTGCTCAATATGGCGCTGTGTAAAAACAATCAGGGTGATGCACCATGGGCTGCTATCGGCTCACCCAGTGCAACCGCTCCTTCAATGTTATATAGCGAAAGCAACTCTTAGTACATTATAATGCATCACACATTTTTGCACATTAGTTGGTGTTAAAAAAAGCCATGCAAAAGTATTTGATAACAGCATATTACATCGCTTTTGGCAGCTGCATGGTTAACTTCCACATTAACCATGCAGCTGCCACAATGCGGGAGTTGAAGGTGTGTTAAAATCAGTTAGCGTGGCTTAAAGGGCATGTCCAAAGAAAAAAATGGTTTTCTACCCGTGACCCCAAATGCTGTTTTTACCATTTTATTACATACATATTTTTAAGAGTGGACATGCCCTTTAAACTCCAAATACGGGAGTTGCACATCTTAGCCCTAAATGTGTTGAAAAAGGCAAACAAACATACAGTAGATGAAAAAATATTTTCCAATGTACTGTACAGTACACAAAGACTAATGCAAGAGCATTTGGTTTTTGGGTTGGAAGGGACTTTTAAATTAATCCAGTCTGCTATTTACTGAATGATCTGTCCTCTGTCTGAGCATGTCTCAAAAGCTCGTCTCTGTATAGATTCACCCACATATCTGGCCCTTTATAAGAAATGCAAATAAAGCAAAGTATAAAAAGAGTAAAGACACTAAGACAGTATATTTAATTCCACAGAGCTGTATAGAGCTGTCATTTAGCCATAACCAACAACCAACCATGGTGATTTTCTGAACTGCTGTAGATTGCCCCTTTAATGCAATTTGGTGTTAATGGTGCAAGCATCGTATACACCAATTCATGGGTACATGTTAAATACTTTTAGGCTCACTTGGAAGAGGAATTACAGAATCATTCTGTAATTCGACTAGGGTACAAGTATATGTGCATCAACATTCATATGACATTATCCCAGAGCTTACATAACACTGGGTTATGTAATGTATTGCCCATGGCTCTCTGGACAGCCTAACTGGTGCCAGGAATTTCCCTAATGGCCTTGAAACTAGAGTGAAACTCAGAACTCAATGCTTTTTGATTTGTTTATATTCTCACTTTTTATGCCTAACGATGCTGCCATCTTCTCATGGGCTTTGCCCAAGCCCTTTAAAACCTTTTCCCACTGTGCACCTAGTTTGTAAGCTTTCCTTGGCAGGGACCTTCATATCTGTACAATTGTATATGTGGCAGGAAAAGTAGGAAGTTTTGTCCCCTCATGGGTAGTTCTGTGGTAATTATACCGCTGATAGAGATGGCCTCTCTTCCTAAAGTTCCGTTTGTTTTAGAACTATAACTTTGAAAACTGACCCAATAAAGTCAATGGGAAAAAAATTGTTTGAAAAGTTCTGATAAAATACAGTGAAAATAGGGATGATAACTTACTGTAAATGGCTCTGGGACCTGGGAAATGGTCTGGGGAACACGTACATATCACCAAATCTTGTTCAAACAGGATCAGGCAATTGTAAGGTTTCCGCATTGAATGTTTGAGGGTTACCGAAATCAATTACCACATTCAAGGGATATCGCCTAATTCGAAGGTTACCAAACACCACATTTGAGGGTTATGGATGGATTTGAGTGTTAGCGAACACTACATTCGAGCATTATCACAGAAATTGAGGGTTACCGAACACCTCATTCGAGGGTTATGGGCAAATTCGAGGGTTAGTGCATGCTACATTCGAGGGTTATCACCACATTAGAGGGTTAGGGCCATTCACTAACCCACTAATTCAGCTATAACCCTTGAACACAGCATTCGGTAACCCTAAAATCCACCGATAACCCTTGAATGTGGCGTTCGCTAACCCTCAAATTCGGCACTAACACTCAATTGTAGCATTCGCTAACCCTTGATAATCCTCAAATGTACTGAACACCGCATTCTAGGGTTTTGGAGCTCTAAAGTCGAGGGTCATTGATTAGAAAATTTGGGGATCCTTGAATGTTTGATCATTTTAAAAAATTTGCCCACGAGTTTGGAAGAGTTCTAAAAAGTCAGACTTCCTATGAACTCATAAAATCTAGCCATCCCTACTGTTAACCAGTTTCTAGAAACCCCATATTATTAATCAGTATATTGTGAATTATATCTATGCAGAATGTGCTTCAGAAGTCTTTATTGGTGGAATAAAATTAGGGTTACTTATTTCCTTGCATTAATATAACCTTATGCAAATCTTTATCAAAATTCATTATCCACTCTTTTCACTCATAATACCATTGGACTTTTTGGGGGTGATTTTTTTTCTTTCTAGGTTAACTAGAAGGGAGCTATGGAAATTGATTTTAAACAAAGGTTCCTTTCTGCGGTATGATATTTAACTTTTCTTCACAGAGATTTCTTAAGTAAATATTCTTGAGATCAAAGAATTCACTTAAAACTTGGTGTCTCTAAGTCAATACGAAGATAGAAAGAGGCATCCGCACCTTGTAGGATTCTGAAGTTCAACAGACCATTGAGAATGTAGTCTTGACTTGCTTATCCAGCGATATTTAAACAATGTGGGTGACAGTGTTAACGATGTTCTCTTGATTTCTTTTTTTTTAATAATAGCACCTTTTGCTTTAATGGTTCTGACTTACAAAAAAATTTCAATATTTCTATGGGGTTGCTGGTTTGCCGTCCATGGGACTGGTTGCTGGAAGTCACATTAGAATGTTAATGGCTATAAAATTCAATTTGTTTGTGGCTTTGTACTTAGCAATCAAAAATCACAAATGAATGAAAAGAAAATCTCTAGTTATTCTAGATATTCAACAAAATTGATTTAAAATAAACTAATGTCAACAATATGGTTAATCAGCAAATGGGAACATCACTTGCCAAAAATAATCGACTTACTATGGGAATGTATTTTTACATGCTTTGGAAAAAGAATAATTTACCTGAATCCCTTATACTGTAAGCGAGAGCAAAGCGCATTCCTTTTACAAGCGTTTTCTATACCTTTATTAACATTTACAAAATCCATGGCAGGAACCGTTTTAAGATGCAGCAAATTTCCATTCAATGTTTCTCTCAGGTGTTTCCTTTAAAGATGCATTTCACACACTGTATTCTGACTTTTAAACCAAATAATCAAACTGGTAAGACACGTTACTGTTTGGCCCATTATACGATTACTGGAAATTGAGGACATTGGCTGCATAACATAGAGGCAATGAAGCAGAAATGCACATAAGCAGTTTTCTAAGGTAAATACAGAAGGCAGAATTTAAAGACATTGTTAGGAAAGTTTAACTGGCTAAGGCTACGTCGTTTACCCTTGGTTAGGTGATGTCAGCTTTAACAGTTGGGGAGAGGGGGTGATGTCATGACACATAGAACAACAGATCACAGATCGGTTCTTGTAAGTGAGTTTCATTTTATTTATTTTAAAAGTACAGGTTAGGGAAAAAAAGCTGCGTCTGCTATAACAAACTATAAACCTAGAATTTAACCCTAAACTCTCATGCCTTGAATTAAATCAATATTAGTATATTAACCTCTTATTTGTCACAGCTGTTTTTATTTCCAAAGCCCAATGCCCGTCAAAGTCTTAAATTGAAGATAACTGGGAAAGTCCATTTTTTACCTTTTGCATTTGCTCCTTCTTAAGTATGTCTGTATGTATAATTTTATTTATAAAGCGCCACTTGGGTAAACAGCGCTGTACATTATAAAATACAGGGGATAAATGCAAGCAATTATACAGATAAATAAATATTAAATACAATTTCATTCATAGGTTAAGAACACATATATAAATTATGTATAAGTTGATGTAAGTGCAGCATACTTTGACACATTAGGAATTAGATCAATGCCCCGAAGAGCTTACAATCTAAGTGTGTGGGACAATATACAGATACAAGTGGGGGAAGTGGGAAGTCCATTGGGCCCAGGCTGTACAAAATTGCTAACTCTGGTCCGGGAGAAATATTTGGCTTAAAAGAACGATAAAGATTGTTAGCAAATCTACAGGGTTATTCAATAAAAGTTCTTATCGTTTAAAATGGTGCTAATTTTGCCCTAACCAATCACATTGTACGATTTTCAAGACATTGATTAGTTTTGTTTCCGTGAAGTTTGCAAATGAGCTTTTCCAAAGCCATTGAACCTGTATATTTTTGCAGGGAGATTCAATAAAAGTTCTTCAGGGTTTATTCGATAAAAGTTCTTATCGTTTAAAATGGTGCTAATTTTGCCCCAACCAATCAGATGTAAGTTTTCAAATGTTAAATAAAATCTGATTGGTTGGGGCAAAATTAGCACCATTTTAAACGATAAGAACTTTTATCGAATAACCCTGAAGAAGTTTTATTGAATCTCCCTGCAAAAATATACATGTTCAATGGCTTTGGAAAAGCTCATTTGCAAACTTCACGGAAATCGTACAATGTGTTACTCATTTTGTGCTGAAGTCAAGTTGGAGTGTTTTTTTGTCTGCATTTCCCCCTTAATTTCCATTTATATTGGGACCATTGTCCAGAAAAATTAGAGTCAGCACAGAATTATCTTAGCTCTTGAAGGAGTGATCTGGCAACAGTAAAGGTTTGTAGACGATGTGTAACGAACAGCCGTATCTACCGATGTGTGAATGTGCTCGTCCATCTGCCTTTGTCCGCAAACCAGACGTGCGTACGGGCATTAAGATAATAGGGCCTTATTCAGAGGTGAACAATTTTGCTCATGTTCTGGGTCTGCAGCATCCAATCAAATGTATTCAAATGTTTTATAACTGTAAAACTTTTCACTGATAAAAAAGATTTAGGTAACACCTAGTAAAAGAAATGTTCTAAAGTGTTATTTGTGCTTCCACTTAAACAAAAATGTGTGTCCTATATTTCTCTATTAAGGCCACAAACGTTACAGTGAAAAATGGCATTGCAGCAAATTACTGTGCTTATCACTCCCCTGTGCCCCACAGGTGTAACATATATTATAAAACAACATACATTACATACAAGGGTAATACATATTATACAAAGTCATACATATTACATACAAAGGTAAAACATACATTGTAAGTACACAGAGTGATGAGTTATTTATAGCAATACCATGCTTACAGACTAGAGGAAATGTGGGTGAGACATAAGGTGACATGAATGGGTAGGCTGCATTAGATTGGCAGTGGAGCTAGGTTAGAGAGCCAGGTTATATGCTTGCCTGAAGAAGTAGGTTTTGATGTTACGTTTAAGGATATCAGGGGATATTGGTCGCCCAAGTCCAAAAAAATGTCAGCAGATATTTCAGGCTGATTGAAAAACAGAAATTTCAATTATTCTGCCTGCAATACCAGGTTGTGTGTACCTAGCCTCAGGCTAATGGGTCTCACACTGTCCATTGAGTTCACACACTGTATTGCATCAGTCTCTGAGGTTTATGGGAACTTCAAATCAAATCTTATCTAATTTTTACTAAAAAAAAAAAATGTTCCCACATATTATTTCTACACAATCTGTAAGGAGGAGATTGGGTAAACATTTCAAGTAAGAGTACTAAACTGTAAACTGACCTTAAATATCTTAATTACCTAATCACACAAGGAAAGAAGGACTTTTCTGGGGTTTATTTGTGTGTTTTAGAAACCCATGCGTAATACTACAAATAAAACATTGCTATAGTAAAGCAATACATGGTTTAATTTAAGCCAGAAAACTTGTCCAGCCCTGAATATTGACTCTGTAAGCATGAGTGCAAAGATTTGGAACATTACCCATGAGAGCAAAGGCTAAATAATTCTGCTTTCATTGGCAGGAATGTTCCTATCTTCTGATAGCATGGTTTTATGTCTATTCCAGCAATATCACATGACTTCACATGTTTAAAGAACACTCACTTAAATTTGGATTACAGTTTAAATTTTGAAATATCACACATATACATGAAAAGAAAAGAACTACACATCACTATAAACATTGACATTTGATTCACATAGTTCTTGCTACAAAGATGTAGAATGTGGTAATTCTTTGTATGCATACTTCTTTGTAGAACCGATAACAGCATCACCTATTGTTGAGTTAGAACAAAAAAAGAAACTCCAACAAACTTTGTTTGTATTTATACTCAACACAGCCTTTGACACTTCAACTACATCCCAGGTTTCTCAATGATGTAATGTAATATATATTAATTTAAATCGTTAATTTTAAGAAAGAAAAGCAGAGAAATCCCATTGTGACCTGGCTTTTGCATAACTAACATTTAACATGGCCTTTGGTATGAGCCCCTGCCTAGTGGATAAGTAAGGTTCCATTTTGTATTCATGTATATTTTTACAAAAGCATTTTACAACAATAGATAGTAGCATTTGCTAACAATTGCTATCTCTGTTTAACAATCTGTATCACTATTTTATGATTCCTCTTTGCTTGCCATTATTTAATAGCCTGTAGCATGTAAAACCCAGAACATTTAACAATAATGGCTGGTAATGTTATTTACCAAAACTTTATTTAAAGGAATTGTACACTGAAAAAATGACTTTCCCTCATTTCAATCTATAAATGAATACATGAAAGCAGCACTTCCTCTGATGTGTTTATGTTGCTGCAGTACTTGTTTTGCTAAAGCTCAGTCCCTCAGTCTCCCAGACCACTGCCAGACTATCTGGCTGGCTGTAAGGGCAAGCATGCACAGTAATCCCTATGAAGCAGCATTGGAAGAGGGAATTTCCCACCATGCAGTTCACATACCAACTGTCCTCATTCCAGCAACAGCAAAACTATACATAACAAAAAAAAATACTTAGGTACTTGATTGACAACTGAAAGGATGTTTCAGACTGACTATTAGAATATCTGAATATTCTAAATAATCAGAAAAAAATAGGGGACAAATCAACAAAAAACAATACAGTGATAGTTGGGAAGAATTATAGCTTGCAGTAATGGGCAATTTAAAAAACAAACAAACATATCCTTTAACAACTGGTATGTTATATAATATTTACTGTATGAACAAAACCAACAGTTTTGCAGAATGTTTCATCATTTCACAGAACCGTAAATCTCTATATATAGGAATTGGCAGTGGGCACTGCTTAGTAAATAGTGGGTATGGCTACGCAATCTATCTGCAGTTCTAAAAGGGTTAATGTTGAATATAAAAAGACAAAAAACTTAAGGAGATAGACCCCCTGACGAAAGAACCCTGTAACAAAAGCACAATGCCAATAGACCTGGACCACTATCTCCTATATTTTCCAACCCATCGTTCACTCCAGGACAACTAGCTCATAAATTTCTTATATGGAATAAAACAGACAATCCAAAACTAAGACATGCTATGGACAAAGGTACTATTACTCCATTAAATCAATTAATGCAAGACAAAACCCCCTCGATCTTACAATACCTGGAGTACAACCAAATTTCTCATTACATAAACCACATCTTTTGAAAAGCTTTGCAGTCAAACCTCAACCCCAGGACAAAATGTCAATGGCAAGTAAAGCACAAGAAAAAAACTACAAAAATGTATCTAGATGGTACCGATGCCCAGCTTTAATCTATAAAATCTACCCATCTACCCCAGTCACATGCTGGAGATGTCAAAAAGATGAAGAAACAATGTTCAACCTTTCTGGACCTCAATTATTGGAATATACAACAAAATTACGGAACAATCTCTAAAACGACTTTTTCTCTATGCTACCGCAGTGTCGAAAGATCCCAAAAACAAAGACATTTCTTAACAGCAGGAAGAATGGTTCTCCCTTGCTTCTGAAAAACCCCAACATGCCCTACAAACAACCAATAGGTCCAAGAACTATTACATATTATGTGTATGGAGGACCTACCCACATCAATATATGACTCACTGGAGAAATTCCTTAAAACATGGTCTATCTGGATCCTATTCATGGAAACTGACCCATACAAAACCCTATTAACCACATAAATACAAATAAAAAATACTGCAAAGAAGAATCCCCAAGGCTATATTGTATTATTAGCTTTATTTTTAGCTTATTGGTTGATAAATGCAAAAGATTAACTAAATATAAGACGTACTAATGTGTCCTCCCCAAGACCTTCCCTCCCCCTTCTTCCCTACCCTCTTACTACTCTTTCTATACTTTACCTTTAGAAAAATATTGAAAACCGCTAAACTCTGGCAGGAGTCTGCGTACTCCCTCATGTTATTTTCTTAACTATATAAAATACTACAAATAGAGAATTTTAAAAAAAAATAAAAATATAAGACTGAAAAATTAATTGACCACCAGCTAGATATAAAACCAATTATAATCTGCCCATCAAGGCGGCTAGCCTTTCCTAACTATCCTCCAACAGGGGCATCCCCCATGGAGGACTGATGGAATAAAAGTAGTTGCAGGACCTGCTCTGGTCAACTCCAATGTAAGTGCACATTCTCTAACACAGATAGTGATGTATCTCGGTTCAGGATGCATCTACACCTTGCCTTCAGAAGGTCCCTAAAACCTCGCTGTCAAATGCTCTTTGGCTCTTTGCTGGGGACACCACGGTTGGAGGATATTTGGGAAAGGCTAGCTACCCCCTTCCAGGCAGCCCCTCCCAGCCCCCTGCCCCTTACGTTCGTAATGGCCCTTGCGGCACTGATAAGTGTCCTTTTTGGGGTCCCGCAGCTCAAACTGGGACCCCCATTGGCTCTTAAAAGAGCCCTTGGGTAATGTCTTCTTTCTTCCATCCGGTGACAACCACTTCGCCGAGGCCACAGACCCCAAGAAGTACCCCTGTGGCTGCCAGTGGTACCTCCGGCACCGGTGGCCTTGATGTGGCCAATGTTACCAGCACCTTGATCCGACACGATGTCTTCGGGTTAGTAACACCAACACCACTGAAGTCGCCGATGCCAGGCAGGCTCACTGCGGCCGAGAGTTGCTAGGTCGCTTCTTTCTTCTGTCATCTACTGTAATGACTTCTGAACTCTGTAGAGGTTTGCAGCTCTTTATATAGGTTTGCAGAAAACCCTAATCCATTTCTGATTGGTCAATTTTTCAATGCTTGGTTTACATGGTTTACAGTAACCAATCATATTTTGGAAAATCTGATTAACGCAGCGCATCAGTTACCGCCGCTTTATAAATAGAAGCGAGCTGTAACTAATGCGTGAAGCGTGAAAGGTTAACGAGGCGTTAACTTTTTCCCGCCATTTTATAAATCGCGTTAATGGTGATTTTGCCGAAAACGGCGGGAAAACTGGTAAGTTACCGCTCTTTTTTAAAATGTATAGGGACAAAGATGTTCGAAACCGACGAGTTCTGTTCCGAAAAAGGATTTTTGGATTTCTAAAAAAAAAGAGTGGGGTAAGTAACCAAAAAAGGACAGACTCAATCGTCTGCTTGCATTGCTTGAGAAAGATCCTTTGAGGTTGAAACATGTTGTGCATTGCACAATAAAGCTCAGCAAGATGATGATTGAGTCCTTTTTTGGTTACTTACCTCCGCTCTGAACTTATTTTATGGCATTACACTGATGGTCTACAGTGTTTGGAGGTCCTGTAACCACAGCACTGCCTGGTCAAGTGAGACACCTTGTTTGATCCATAGAAGTCATTGGGAGTTAAAAGTTCCTATTAAATTTAAGGTATAAATAGCAATGTTCTGTAAGTGTTAATGGCTCAGGGACCTGAGAAATGGTCTGGGGAACACGTACATATAACCAAAACTTACCAAAAAATAACTTTCTTTATGCGCAAGCTATTTTTACGTTTCTACACAACATTTTAGATAATTTTCATATATTTTAAATCAAGGCTGTATATTTGTGAATTTCAGAACAAAAATGTTGATAATTTAAGAAATATTCAATTTTAAAATTCAATTATTATTGAAATTTCTAAACAGCCGGAGATCGTTAACGATCCATTTGACGGATTGTGCAATGAGCCCCAACCAAACGGTCCTTATGGAGGACAAAGTGCCCATACACGGCATGATTATCGGGCAAAATGACTGCATACACATCGTGGGTCGTCCCCCGTGATCGCACAGTCATGGATTGTGTGATAAATACAATCAATACAATATGTTTAAATATATAATGGTTTGTATGCACAGATTTTACTTTTTTCTTATTTGTATTTCCCCTACTTTCACATCTAATAAAACATTATGCTAAAAAAGGGGGGGATTCGAAAGACCTGCTTTTACATAATATATAATATAATACCAGTTCCAAGTAACCATTCGCTTTATAGTTAAGGTTTAGCCTTTGTTATTGTTTGATGAGCGACTATTGTATATTATGGGCTAGAAATATTTTTATTGATCTTATCGAGCAATTGCATGTCAAACATCACAGCTTTTGTAGAATATTACCAAGAATGTGAAAGGGAAACAGAGGATGTTTTGATAGTAGAGTTAGATCGTCGTGTCAGCTAAAATGTTTCTGTTTTGTTCTGCATTGATTAAATATCTCAGAAGAGACATGGAATGGACTTTTCCCAGTTGACTGCCATTTCTGTTTATTTAAGCCATCCTGAGACTGCTGGAGAAAAATCTGAGCCAGAATGAAAGTTTAAAATGCCGTATTTCTTATTCTCCCCAGAAACTAGAGAATGTCTAATACAGCACCTGACTCAAATAACAGAGCACGCTCATGCCAGATACAATCCCAGAAGGTTCATCTGCCTTTCAAGTGTATGGTAAAAGAAATACCATTGGTCTCAGGCTGAAAACCCTCTATTTATTTGAAAACCTTTTAACACCATTGTGGAATGGGGATGTGCATGTCAATCAAATAGAGAGTGGATATTTAAACACACTCTGTACTCTCCTCGATATTGAGAACGGAACTTGCAAGAAAATGTTAAAATATAACATTTCCAGGAGAACTTGTTCTACATAAACAGAAAGCAAAACTTCTACACTGTCTATTCTCTGTTTGCCTTTGATCTTCACTAAAACTAGGTTTGCAGTATTTACTGTCTGTGGTTTGCTACAGAAGCTCTTACATTTGTATTCACTGTACAGTATATCTAGTTTATATATAGCAGTTCATAAAAAAATCTAAAAGCACTAGGGGGCAGGGTAAAATTCTAAATGGGACAACACTACAATACATATGTTTAAGATATTTGTGTTGCTTGCGGCAGATTCAAAACTTTTTGAGATAATGAGCTGTAACCACAATAAACTGTACAGTGTGAATAATGGGACGCCAACTAAAATTGTCACCACTGTGTAATGTTAAAAAAAATCCTTACCTTTCTCCTCTGCTCCTTATGATTATGAAAGTCTTATCCTTAAGATGCATCTAAGTCTTATCCTTAAGATGCAGATACACGGCTGAGTCCTGACCCGAGGAATTGGCTCTTCTGTGCTGGGCCATACGTTGATGCAGTTGCTGTTTGGTCTCCCCCACATGTGGGGGAGACCAAAGAGGTGGGGGGGTTCGACACCAACTGTCTGCCATGTACAATGCTGTTTTAACACCTTACTCTGGGCGTTCCTATAACACCTCTTAGCCACTATCCAATCACACCCTTAACACCTGGCTGTGATATGCTAATTGGGATTTTCCAGGGTACATAATTGCCACAGATTCTTGTACAAGTCATTCTGAATTGAGAAAGCCAGTCGGATGACTAGCGAAACGTCTTCAAGGACTACATTTCAAGTCCAGTTGATCTAATTGATATACCATGACCTGGATGAATGAGAACCTTCACAAGCTTAGAAACCCTATATTAAAACGTTTCTATATCTACCCCTCAACCAGGATCTTGCCTAAAAAATCTAAAGAAGGAAGGTCGCTTCTCAGAACTAATGATATTTTAGCACTTTTATTCAATAATTGGACCCCTTTACACCATTGATTTCCTTTATTTTAAGCAGATGCTATTTCAGGGTCCTTGGAGTATCGATGTATTCCATATTTTAGTGGAACACAGTTATCTAATAATCCAATGTCAATGAACAGAAAAACCCCAGACTATCTGGCATTCAGCTGGTTAATAATCTGGGTTCATTGGTGCCTCTTTATGCACTAGAATAAGCTAACAAAATAATCAAAACAGGATATAAGAATGAGATTTATGGAGGAATGTGAGATACATGGGATATATGAATGTTTACAATGTTTTTTTGTCATCTGTCTTTTCTTAATGATATTGGCCCATTATTCTGTTATTTTACCTTACTTTCCTCATTGTTGTGTTGTCTTTGATTGTAAAGTAATTGACTCCAGCCTTATCTAGTGTGTAAAGGCAACGGGCCAAATGGTACATAGTAATTCTACCATCAGTCTGCACCATGACAGAAGATGGTTTGTCTCACAGCACAATGATACTTTTCTTATTTTCTTTGCTACATTAATAATATACAGTAGATTTTTACAGGAGCATTTAAATGAACACCCAGCTGTTTGTAAATGTCTTGCCTTGCCTTTTCTTTTTTTAATTCTAATTCAATCTTAACCACAGTAGCTAGTGATCTTCACATACATTTGGATTTTTTTCCCCAGAAGTATCAGTGCTGTGCACATTATAAGATGATTAACTTTACCTTTATATTGTGCAGTTCCCACTCTAATGACTGCAGCTGTTTTGGCTCCTACAATGCACTTGGCACCCTTTCTAAAAAGCAACAAGCACTGAAAATGGTCTAATTCTCACTGGCACATCTGAAGGAGAATTATCCCAGCCGTTTCATTCATCACCTAATTTAGCAACCCCCTTTAGTTCTTAGGGGGAACACAGGCAATGAAGGAATAATGGCACGCAAATCACCAATAAGTCATCACTTAAATAAGACATTTCTTCATGAATTATGTCCAAGACATTTCATCATGGTTATTGCGAGCCCCCTCTCTAAGAACAAATTATTTATAGCTGTTTATATTCTTTTCTTTAAAGCTCCCAGCCCATGACATCCAGTATTCCCATCTATCTATTTGAAATGACAAGTTGTAGAATAAAAGCCCCAAACAGAGCTCAGTCAATGTCTGCAACCCTTTATTATGGAGCCCCAATGACAGGTGAAATAGCACAAAACCATTTTCTGCAATTATAACAAGTGTTGGACATGGCCACATATAATATAAACTTCATTTTATTAAGTACAACTTAGCAAGTACGTACACCAGGAGAACAATACTGGTGGGATATGATGACTACCCCCATTGGCATCATGTATCATGTTCAGCCATTTTTTTCAGACAGACAATTTTCATCATACGATTGCAATGTGTATACTCACCCAGCTGATCAATCCCCATGCAGAGTGTAAAAGGTTATTCTGGTAAGTATACGTGTGTCATTACTGCTGCTAAGGCAGTCACATATGCATGGCCACCTTTACTTATATACTGCATAAACCATATCTGCCACAAATGTCTGGACTGGATTATTGGACTACAAGGCAACACTATTTTTATACACTTTTATACACACTATACACTCAGACATTTTTGTACACACTCTTACAACCACATTCCTACAAATTACATAAAACAGAGGGACTGTGGGAACATTCCTTGCACAAAATAACACTTATATACTATAGAACTATGGTATGCACAGAATATACTATGTATGATTACAACTACACCAAGGCAACCCAGTCTGGAAGGTTCTAGCTTGTGATATATCAATTTACATTGTGGAATTCTCCCTTTAGTTGTGTGTGTCTCTCAGGTAATGTGCACACATTTTAATGTATTTATGTTTAACATTGAAATACAATGAACTCTCATGCAGCTACCATGCACTCACACTTTCGCCTAACATTCATCCAATCACTAACTAATTTACCCTTCTCCACCCTCTCCTCCAGCCACATTACATCCAGATTTACAAATAATTAATATTTTTCCCCAAAGACCCATTGATAAAAGTAACAGGAAGATTCAAACAATGTCTTCTGTCTGAGCAATTCAAATTGTATTACAGTCTGTTCCTCTCAAAGGGAAAACAAATTTGTACTGTAAACTAAATTACAGGTTTAAAAATGTTTCAGTAAGTTCTATTTATCACAGATATATCATTTTCACTACAGCTACTGCAGCGTTTGACACAATACCAAAACATAGGCGTTCTGGTCTTTGCATAACATTTGCAAAGTAAATGAGAACATTAAATAGTCATAGTGGAGAGCGGCCACATGTGGTCTTTAACCTTTGCTTTTAGTACCATTTATATGGACAACTTTTTCCCAGAATGTAGATAAGGGGTAGAAAATGTGATGCTGAGCTAGAAATTCCAAAACGTAGCAGCTACAGATGGTTGAGTAAGGACCTTTGCAATAAAATGGGGAAAGGAATGTTCAAGAACCTCGTTTTCAAAAACCATCATGTCAATGCTAAAAATAAGAAAACATTAAAATGAAAATAAAGAAAATAAATCTAGATTTACTTCACTTTTGATGTCATTCACCTTAGAAATAGAACTGCAAATGCGAGAAGTTTGAAAGACAAGATTAAGACTAAATAGATAAGGACATAAAACTTCTATTTGACCCTTTTTGTCTGCTGTAAAATGATAAAACAATACAGTTATAAAAGACAGCATGAAATGCAAGTATTGTAGAATAATTAGAAGCCAGGAGAGTGCAGGTCCAAATGGATGGATAAAGTGTTTGAAGCCTCTAAGGGGAACAGACTGTGAAAAGTAAATAACTGATCTGATAAGTGGGGAACATATGACTCACAGCTGTAAATACAGGCCTTACTCCTACATAGGATACTTTAACGTTTGTGAACCAGATCTAGATACACTCAATGTATTCTATTTGGTGAACAACCAGGATCCATTCTTGGTCTACTGCTATATTACAGTTATTGGTGTAGAATAAATGTTCACCTCCTTTTTGTTTTGAGCGTTTTAATAAACTGCAATGCAGAGACCTTAGCCACACAGCTAGATGTCTTCATGTAATTACCCAAATATACAACAGGCAAAATGATAAATAGACATAAAGGAGCCTATTTATAAAAGTGCAACATTTTCATTAATAATCAAATCATATTCATTTGGACTTGTTTGATAATTGTTTACTGGTTTAATACATTTTGCTACTCATCCAAGTGGCTTCCTCAGCTCAACTTTGTGGGTCATGCACTTGCTGAAAAGCTGTTTAGACTAAAGGGGCTAATATACGAACCGGTCATATGATCGAGCAATCGTCCGATAATTTTCCCGCTGTGCTGATGATAAAAAATTGCCCATACCTATTCACAGCGATCGTACAATATTTGGATTTTACTTCCGGTATTGGTTTGTTTATGGGCCCCTTTACCAATGTCCTTACATTCTTGGCTACACTAGACAATCAAGTTGGGTTCTTTCCAAAGTGTCTAGATAATGTTAATTGATTTCAGGTGTGTAACTATATACCCAGGACCCTCACAATCATGCGGAGATGGGCAGGGACAAAGGGGACCCATATGTATGTTAATTAGCCTTTATAAAGAAACGATCACGCACCTCATCTTCTGCATGCGTGATCAGCTGTTAAAAATAACAATTTCTAGACAGACAGTACCCCCTTCGTCGAGTACAGAGGAAGGGAGGTGTTTTTTCCTGGTAGGGGAATATAGCTTATGGTATAGCACTATAAACAGAATATGCTGAGGAATATGTGAGGAAGACAGTTTGATGAGTGGTAAAACAAATTACTAAATAAGTCCAGTTAAACTTACATAATGTTATTTGATAACCAATCTGATGAAAACATTACCTGGATAACTGAAATCCTTTGCAGACCTTTTCATTTAATCTAAACTTCTGAAGGTCATTTTTTTCCATTCTGGTCATTTTTTCCCATTCTACATGATCAATGAAAATTTCTCTGGAAAAGGTTTTTTTCTGGAATTCTTTTTTCCTTTGTACAAGTTGGTCCTGAATTGTGCACTTATGGAGAAATGTCAATCAAGACATCAATAGTTTTAAGAATACATTGTAACTTCAGGATACAGTTCTTTTGGCATTTATATACAACAGTTGTTTGATTTCCAATAATAACACAGACATTTAAAAACCCCATTCTGGATTTTAAAAAAAAGAAACAATGACTGATGCTACAAGTAATTCAATACTTACAGAAAAAGGTTTACAACGTAACCAGAAGGCCACTTGTTTATTTCCTTTGCATGTTAGACTTCAGACAGAGATTAGTGACGTAAGAGATGTCATCTGTTTGAAGGATCTAATGGAAGGGTAGCAGGGTGTTGGGAAGGTCAGGTTAAGAAAATATTTTGCCTACATAGATTTCTGGTCAATGTGAATATGAGACAACAGGTATTACAGTAACAAAGCAGCATTTGGTCAAGTGAAATAAGGTTACAATCATTTAGCAATTAAGTAAGCAAATTTTTGACAACATAAGGCAGATCAGTAGGTAATCAGGCTCATTTACCCAGAGCCACTATTGCTCTGGGTAAATTGTCCTTTCCCGATTCAATATCACTTTTGCGAATGTGCTATTTGCTGGCGTTAAAATCCTGCGCTAAAATTAGCACAAACATGATATTGAATCCCGAGCGTTGGATGCGCAGGTGATTTTTGCGTAACCCGTGCATTCAATGCTAATATGGAGTTAAAGTCGTTAGCGAACCGGTTAGCACGACTTTAGCTCCATATATTTGCCCAGCGAGTCTGGGTAAATGAGCCTGAATATGTTTAACATTTGGAGTTTTCAAGTGAGCAAACAATTTGTTTTTAAGCAAATATATCTGCACAAATTATTTGTCTTATATACTAACACACAGTTTGATGGATGCACCATGCAGGGTGGGGGAGATGTGTGGTGGTTAGGGGGATTCTTGAAAGAATAGGGGGGGTTACTGGCAGGATGGATAAAAATCAATGTTTTTTTTTTAAAAATCAAATAAATCGGATTTTTTAGATTTAAATCAGATTTTTTTGGATTTACCGTAAATCGGATTTTTAAGATTTAAATTGTTTTTTTTTTTAAATAAAATGCTTTTTGAAGAAAATATATTACCACCCAAAGGTTATTCCATCATGAAATAAAGATTAGTTTTCTAATTATGTAGAATAAGGCTGCATATGTTTTTTGGTAAATAAATTCCATTAATCCATTCAAAATGTCAAGCTCTACCAGAGGTTTTTCTAAGATTATTGGTCAGTTTCTCTGCCTACAAGATATTATCATAGATGCTTGGTTTACTTTCTCAAAACTGAATTTGACTCAGCAGAGATCACATGCCTCTTTTTCACTGGAAACATGTTTTAACATGAACAGAATTGAGAAAAAGTCCTTTAGCCTATTGTTCTGCAGTCTAAAGGTGGCCATACATCTATGAGATTTTACTTACCCGACCGAGCGCTCACGCGATGTTCCTTCGATCCTGCCGGAACCGCTTCTCCCGATCGCAAAATGAATGGGATTTTGCGATCGCATGTCGGTCAAATATACGATCAGGAGAAACGGTTCCTGCAGCATCGATGAACATCGTGTGAGCGCTCGGTCGGGTAAGTAAAATCTCATAGATGTATGGCCACCTTAACAGGGAGATTCAATAAAAGTTCTTATCGTTAAAAATGGTGCTAATTTTGCCCCAACCAATCAGATGTTATTTAATATTTGAAAGCTTACATCTGATTGGTTGGGGAAAATTAGCACCATTTTTCACAATAAGAACTTTTATTGAATAACCCTGTAAGTTTCTTAAAATATTTTTTTTTTTTTGGCTAAATTAGTTTACAAGCATGGATGTTTGTTTAAGCAAATAATATATGCTGCAATGTTATTGTTTCAGTTGAGTAAATCTATTTAAATTATTATTCTAAAAATCTTCATCTACTTGCATATTAAAGTTATACCAGCAACAATTAGTCTTTATGTAGAAAACTACGATTTAAATCAAGCCTTACTGACTAGTGATTTAAATCATTATTTAAATCAAATCCACCCTGGTAACTGGTAATAATCACAATCAGGGGGTATAGGCAGGTTCTAAGGCTGAGCTATGTGTCTATCCCATAAAGCATTAAAGTTTTGACACCTGAGATTGGGCTAAATGACTAGCTTGAGGTCACATAGAGGTGATGCAGGAATAAATCAAGCTTTCCTTAAATCTTCATCCAGTACCTTATTCACCGAGCCAATCCTACTCCCTATGTGTTTAATGTGTATATTTCTATGTAGTGTAAGTTCTACATCATATAACTGATTATAAACTACGTTTTATACCATTGCTGTATATTTTTCAGGCTTTAAAGTAAATCTTGGATCTGTACATTTGGCATAAGGCATGTGATGATAAGATTTTATAGCTGTGTCATTGGCAGTGGTAAGACAACAGATGTACATTGAACTAGGTGTTTGAAAAACTGGATTTACAGATCTATTTCTTTTAATTTCTTTGTGATATTTTACTTGTTGCTAAACATCTCTGTATTTTTTTAATATGCTTAAATAATAATGTCCATTTCCAGAATATTTGGATCTGATTTTCAGTAGAGATGGCTGGAAAAATCTCTTCCACTCGCAGATTCACAGTGTTTCGGAAAAATTTGGAAATTTGCATGCGGACCCATTAAAGTCAATGGGAGGTAAATACGAAAGTTCCGCATGCATTTATGGTATAAATATCAATGGTAACTTATTGTTAACAGCTAAGGGACCTGGGAAATGGACTGAAGAACACATATAAATGCCCTAAAACACAGCCCAGTACCAGAAACTTTATGCACTTCCTGTTTTGGTATTCTGCGTAGTATTTTCGTGTTTTTCGTGATTTGTAAATATTCAGATTTTCCAATTATTCGGATCTGCGTTAAGGATTGTTTGCTTTTTCCTGTGCAAAGTTGCACACTTTTTATTTAGCCTTGGATCCCCAGAATTCTCATTGCAATGGCTAACAGGGGGTAAGCACTGCTAAAAAAAGCTGCCATTGGATGGATCATTTTTAAAAATTGGAGTAAAACAGAAAATTTGAAAATCCTTGAACAATCGAAAAATTCTGAACACGGTTCTAAAAAATCCAAAAAACGGAATTCCAAATAATCCGCAGTCTGTGATCTGTGGATCTCGTAAATCCACGTTCCGGTCCATCTCTAATTGTCAGTACAATACTTGATAATACATTATTAATAGAATAAATAGATATATCTAAAAGTCTGTGCTCTTCACTTCCACGCTGATACCCGGAAAAGTTAGTTGAGCTAATAGGAAATAGGAATGTGTGGTCATATTTATAAATGATTGATGTTGCTATGTCCTGTTAGACAACAACTCAGTTGGAAAATACCGCAGTGGTCGTTATCAATATTTTAGGGCTGCAGTGTTACTTTACAACTGTAGGTGGTATTGGTATTTGCAATGTGGTCCTAAAAATACCACTACTATCCATATTGTTTGACCACATTAAAGGATTATTATGGTTATGGGTAATTACCAAAATCGATCCTTTATAAACACTTTCAAAGCAACCCCAGTTGTGTGCTGATTAGAAAAGTTAAAAAGCATGTCCACCTGTTTTAAAAACTTTTAGTATGTTGTAGTGATACTTCACCCATCCCCAACTACTATAATCTTATATCCAGAAAGTGCCCCGATAGTAACTTACCTTCCCTCTATTCTCCGCCGCACTGCCCAGGCCCTCTGCTTGCATGGAACTGCAAGCGGGGGGGGGGAACCGGCAGCCACATCTGTGATTGGCTGAGAGGCAGCCAATCACGGAGGCGGCTGCCGGCAGTTCACAACAGTGGAGGATAGAGGGAAGGTATCGGGGCACTTTCTGGATATAAGATTATAGTAGTTGGGGCTGGGGGAACTATCCCTACAATATACTAACAGGGTTTTACACTAGAGGGAGGGAGAAAGAAACGGGAGGGAGAGGGGGGGACGGGGGGGCCTGCAGTGCGCATGGCAAAATTCTCCCAAAGGGGAGACAGGAGGCAGAGTCCTACATGGACTCTGCTATCCTCCTGGCTGCCACTTTTTTGGACTTTGGGGGGGGAATACAGGAGAACCATTTGGAGCTGGGATGTGAGGTAAGGATTTTATTACACTACACGGTGGGGCCAGTGGTGGGGGAAATTATAGTTTTGGGGGTGGATATGCTCTTTAAAGATGCCCATTCACATTCCACTAAGGTCACAAATTCCACATCAGATTCGGGACCTGCTACTGTACTAAAAGTAGCCAATAATGATCCAATGAAAATTTTCTGTCTGGAACCATCATTCGCGATGCCATTGGCAAATCCCATCGGATGACAGGACTTGTCAACTATTGCTCATGTGTGTGGCAACCTTTAATCGCCTTCTTTAACTAGTTCTGTGCTGTAACAAACTAGCAAAGTCTATAGTATTGTGTTCCCATATTATACTCAACAACAAAAGCCTGGTTAATCTCAACTGGTCACTATAGTTCCCCATTAAAATGTTTGGTAAAAGATAAACAGGCTCATTTACCCAGAGCCGCTACCGCTCTGGGTAAAAGTCTTGTTTGCGATTTAATATCAATATCTGTTGTATTCAATTAGATCAACTGGACTTGAAATGTAGTTCTCGAAGACGTTTCGCTAGTCATCCGACTGGCTTTCTCAATTCAGAATGACTTGTACAAGAATCTGTGGCAATTATGTACCCTGGAAAATCCCAATTAGCATATCACAGCCAGGTGTTAAGGGTGTGATTGGATAGTGGTGGTTAACACCTGGCTGTGATATGCTAATTGGGATTTTCCAGGGTATATAATTGCCACAGATTCTTGTACAAGTCATTCTGAATTGAGAAAGCCAGTCGGATGACTAGCGAAACGTCTTCAAGAACTACATTTCAAGTCCAGTTGATTTAATTGAATACAACAGATATACCATGACCTGGATGAATGAGAACCTTCACAAGCAGATTTAATATCAAGTTTGCAAATGTGGGTAAATCCCATCTATTTAGCCACTGCTGGATTTTAACGCCAGCTATTCCTGCGCAATTTAAAGGGCATGTCCACCCCCAAAACTATAATCCCCCCAACTACTGACCCCATCATGTAGTGTAGTTTAATCCTTACCTCACATCCCAGCTCCATAAGGTTCTCCTGTAGTCCCCCCCAAAGTCCCAAAAACTGCCCACCAGGAGGATAGCAGAGTCCATATAGGACTCTGCCTCCTACCTGGCCTCCGGGAGAAGTTTGGCATGCGTACTGCAGCCATTCTCCCCCTCCCTCCCTCTCAGGATTCCCTCCCCCTAGCGTAAAACCCTTTATCCATATGATTCCCCCTGTCCCCCCAGCCCCAACCGCTCTATTAACATTCTTAGAAAGCTCCCCAAACTTTACTTACCTTCCCTCTTTCCCCCGCCGAAATCAACTCCCAGCAGCAGCGTCCGTGATTGGCTGCCGCTCAGCCAATCACAGACGCGACTGCCGGTCCCGCCCCTCTGCTTGCATTTTCTCGCAAGCAGAGGGCCGTCAGCGCGGCGGAAGAAAGAGGGGAGGTAAGTAAAGTTTGGGGAACTTTCTAAAAGTATAAATAGAGCGGTTGGGGCTGGGGGGACAGGGGGAGTCATATATTAAAAAATCGATTTTAGGGTGCACATACCCTTTAATAATAATAATTAAATTGCAAGCATCGGATGCGTAGGTGATTTTTGTGTAAGCCGCGCATCCAACGCTAATATGGAGCTAAAGTCGGTTAGCGTGACTTTAGCTCCATATGTTTGCCCAGCGAGTCTGGGTAAATGAGGCCCAAAGAATCAATGAGAAACAAAGACAATGTAGATTTATTGCTGTACGCTCTGTACTAGGAAAGGGGAAATACATAAACAGCCACAACATTGTAGATAGACTAAGGCAACGATGTGTGAGCCGGTCCCCAGCTGTACATGAGAATACAAGGTATAGCCAGGGAACATCTGGTAATCTGAGAACTTTTTAGGCTCAGAGATGTGCAGAGTGAACTCCATTTCTATAACTGTTCGTTTTGTTCAGACATTTCAGTCGTTGTGTTGGAACAGTTCATATCTGGAAAATAGTACCTTGGCAGGCGAAACATTCTACAAATTATTATTAATAATGGGAATGGGTTAAAAATCTGGAAAGAATTATGTAATTAGTTTTTGTTTTGTGCACTGTTTTAAAATTTGGCATTCATAGATCTACCACAACCCCTTTAGGACCAAACATCTTTAAAAAGCAAAATATATAAATTAAGTAGTGTGTAATAATAATCTACGTTATTCTGATTTTAATTGTTGTAGATTAGTACCGATAGCATTTGTTCTATGTATTTGTTCTATCCAATGAAAGATGGCCAGATCATACCTGATTTAGTACTTTTTGATTGTCAACAAAAAAATTCTGAATTTATGGGAGGGGGGCTCCTCTGTGCATGTCAAACACCTCAATAAGGACAAGAAAGCAGCAGGGACCGGATGACACACAGACAGCTCCTATACTACTACTTTCTGGGAATTTGAACAAGCACTACAAGAAAACCATTTGAAGCAAAGATGTAAGGTAAGGATTTTTAAATACTACACAGTGGGGCCAGTGGTGGGTTAAATTTTAGTTTTGGGGGTGAACTTGCCCTTTAAAATGTTTTTAGTTTGAATGGTATTAGGGAAGTGGACATCCATTGCATATCTAATAGTGAGTCAGATTCCAATGGAATTGTTGTGTTTAGCTGAATTTGACTCACTGTATTTGGACTTTATTTAAAAAGGGTCGATATTGGTAAATACTGATATCAATCGTTTTAACCTCCATAGCATTATTTTACAACACGGACGTAAAGTAACACCACAGCTGTAAGATACCATTTACGTTAATTATCAACCGTGTCATAAAATATCGAAATTTCAGTGGGCCATTACTGCCTGCAATACTACCAATATTGATCCATTATAAATGCTGTATCACTACCAATAACAATTGTTATGAGACTTTATATACTTTTGTTCTCAGTAAGCAATTTTAACTCACGCCTTAACATTGCAGAGGGCACTCACATACTGAGAGTAGTGAAGGGCTGGATTTTCATCCTATTTCTCAATTAGTGAAAAAAGAAATTCTGTGTTGAAATTTCCAGCATCCTTGTTGACATTTTTTTCTGGAAACTGCAATTTTAATTTATTTACCCTTTACCAGTATTTACATTTACCAGCATTTACCATTTACCAGCTTCAGAAGTATTAATCAAAGGGCTGCAGTGACGTTCTTGGAAGAATGTCGCATTCTGCACAATAAACACAGTGAGACCCGCACAATTAATCAAATTTTCTACCTTTATATCACATTGGCAGAATGAGCAGCATGCATTGTAATGGCAGGTAATGTGTTGATTTGTATGCTCAATAAAATAAATGTATGTAATTAAGAAGTCTGGGGAGTGCGTTCCACACAGAGGAGAATTATACAGTATATTCCATATTGGAAACACACCCAGGCAAGTGATGTTGCACACTGGAATGCACAAGTAGGTGCTGGCGTTTCTTTGTAAGAGCTGTGCATAGTGCCTCTGATTTCAAATATTTGGTACTGGAGGTTGCCCTGTGCCCCAGAAGTCTGGTGAGTGCATTGGTTGTGAATGCTTCACATGGAAGGACTAAACAAAGATTATGGCCTCCACATTTTTCTGGAAAGTATTAAAGTGGGTGTGTCCATGACCATATGATTCCTTATCATACATGGTGACCCTCATGATAAAAGGGAACACTTTTCTCTTGAGAGTCTATGTATGATTAGGCATATGTATTGGATACATTAACCTTATCAAGTAGGTGAGTACCTGCTGAATATGTTTTAGATGGGTGGACCTACATTTGCAAGTAAAAGTATATGAACCCTTTGGAATTATATGGCTTATATCACATTTTATGACCAATTTGTGCAGAAATCCATATAATTCCAAAGGGTTCCCATACTTTTTCTTGCAACTGTATGTCCCATTAGATATAGCCCATTAGATGGGCTATAAGTGTTAAAGGATAACTATACTCTAAAATGTAACTTTTTAAAAATGGAAAGTACCTGGAGCAGGGAGGTTGGATTGATTATTCTCACCTCACAATATTGTTTCGTTGAGGAGCTACAGCACATACAGTTTTCATTTGCCAGGTTAGTCCTGCACTATTCCTGTATTAAAGATTGTGTTGAAGCCAGGAGGAAGAGTGGCAGAATCAGTTCTTTGGGGGCTGGTGATCCTCCCAATATTGGGAGGTAGGAATTAGTATGCACCTGAGGAAGGGGGTAACCATGAAACTTTGGGCACGCAGTATTTCACAATAAAAGCACTTATCCAAGGGTGTGCATCTCTCCGCAACTTTATTTTGAAATAGTCCTATAGCGCCACAGAAGTACCATATACAGGAGTGCAATAACAGGAATTATTAGCCCTATATCCCTGTCCCTTTTTAAAGTACTTTTTATTTTAACTGTATTTTAGAAAAACTTTATTTACATGATAGTTATCCTTTGAGTGACTTGTATGATGCATACCCTGTTTTGGTAAATGGCATTTGACTGCTAGCTTAATAAAGGTGGGTTATTTATTTATCCCCAAAACGTTGCTTTGAGAGCAGTTGGCTACAATAAAGCATGAAAATCTACTAAATTTGGTGTTGCTACTTCGCTATATATAAAGTATTATATATAATATTATATATTTCAACATTTACTGCATAGTTTACAGCTATGATGTATTTAAATATTCAGCCCGGCTGTATAATTTTGTTAACATTTATAACTATGGACACAATTTTAAAGACCTAAACAAATGATTTCACCCTGCTATGTAACAATTCCTTTGTGCTTTAATACAGAAATATCGAATCTGCCAAATTTGCATTGACTGGAATAGTTTTGAGGACATCCTGACCTACAAAGTTATTGCCAAAACTATTATTTAATATTGCATTTAGACTTGAGTTCAGCTTTCTATGTTTTCTACTACTAACGCTTCCTAATGGACAATAAACCATTTTACAACGATCAGCTTCTAAGTGGAAGTGAACTTAAATATTGCAATTAGGTATCTTGTTGGCTGATGTCAATTAAATAAATCTGCACTTTTATTTTGGGTTGCTAAATATTTACCTTTCTACTCTGCATCCATCCAGCCAAATATTCAAATGGTTCTCTGGTTGATGTGCTGATGCGCTTTGCAAGTCCTGTCAAATAGCAAGCTGATGATAGTTTAAGACTAGTTTCACTTTTGTGTGGGGGGGTATAGTCCTTTTAAAGCCAGCCATTTGATGTATTTCTGTCAGTCAATTAAGCCATTGTCTGAAAATAGACTTAACCTAGAAACAAATTATTTAAGGGTATCTCAATACACAAAAGAAAATCCTAATTACATCTCCCCACCCCCCATAAACCCCAAGATCGCAGTAGTGACTTACATGCCCAACACTCCTGAAGAGAGATACCGTATATACTGGAGTATACTTGGGTCAAGTCCTAATTTAGATCCAAATTCTGCAATTGCGGATAGTAACCAGTAGGTGGTGCTGTGTTAACCTGCATAGAAAGTTACAGAAGCTGATCTGCCTTTACACTTCCTGCTTCCTGTAGTCTGGCTGCTGGACTCACTCAGCACTGTCACCGCTCATCTGGTTGCTGTAAATCTGATGGGTCTCCTCAGTTTGGGGCAAAAAACAGCTGCTCATACAGTGCAAATGACAGCTTGAAACTACAAGTCTCAGGTGACATTTTTAACTATTGGGGTCAGAGAGTACTTTACTATATGGGGTCAGAGGGCCCTTTACAATATGGGGGAGTGCCAAGGAATTGGAGGTTACTGGTACTGGATTTGGCTATTATTGTATGGGATTCATGTATGTGAATTCTGCTGTCCATTTAAAGGGCAACTAAAGCCTAAAAACAACACAGAATCAGAAGGCACTAGTGGTGATAATTTCTACCCTCGACTTATACTCGAGTCAATCAGTTTTTATACATTTTTCAGGTAAAAATATGTACCGCGACTTATACTCGGATCGACTTATACTCGAGTAGATACGGTATTCACTTCCACTTCAGTGAGAAACTTGAACATTCACAGATGAAATGGTTCGGTTTCCAGCAGTCAGTCATTGGCCACAATGTCATCCATCCCGCCCATGTTGACTGCTGCACTGGAAGGAATATAGAAGAAGCAGGACCAGCAAATAAGACACCTTACTCTAAAGTGTCAGGCAGGTAATCATGAATTTTTATTTTGGGGGTAAACATGCCCTTTAACTATAGCTCCCTGGAGCTTTATTATTAGACGCTTGCACATGCCCACTTTTTGAAGCTTATGGCTAGAGGTATAACAATGTAGACTGCTGTATGAATGTATGAATGGTTATCGCCACCTAAATTGAATTATTTCTAGTCATGCATCTTAATATCATGCTTCGTGGCTGATAAAAATCAGAAAACATATCTTGGCAACTGGGAAAACCAATGAAAATACCCACTCTTGAAGAAGCATTTATCCACATAGATAAGACAAATGAGGGGTTAAAAATGAGAAAGCTCTTCATTAATGTACATTCAAAAATACTGATCAGTTAGATATGAAACTAGTGCTAAATGGTTTAGAGCTGTTTTATAATAAGGATTTATTTGTGCCTAAATAGATTCAGGCAATTCTTATAAACCGAGCGTTATTCTGTATAATACCTGTGGTGTTACATGCTTTCACAGAAGAAAAAGCTATCTGGATAAAATAACTGTTTTTAATATGTATCTGCTGTATATCTTTCTAGTTGTCCCTAAACACACATGGACACACATACTGTATGGAGACTAATATTTACACTGATATTTACAAAAACAATATTGTTCTTCAAAAAGGAAGTTGAATATCTGCAGTTGGACTTTCGGGGGGAATATAGTTCAGCCCCTTAACGCACTGCACTGAAGTACCTATATACTCGAATACAAGTCAACCTGAGTATAAGCCGAGGTACTTATTTTTAGCTGAAATATTAGCAAATCTTATTGACTCCATTTATAAGCTGAGGGTAATAATTATGATCACTACTGCCTTCTGATTCATTATTGTTTCTTAAGCTTTTGTTGCCCTTTAAATTGGCCCTAACTTATTGGTGCCAATTTAATAAGTCAAATCCACTAACACCCCAATTCCTTGGCACTCCAAAAGTTTGTAAACTACAACTCCCAGCAAGCTTTGGTTTCTGGGAGTTGTTGTTTCTAAACATCTAGAGTGGCAAGGTTCAACAAGCTGCCCACCACTACCCCCCCCCCAATAGAAGAAGAGGCACTCTGTCTTATCTGTTCCACTGGAGAGTCAGTCCTTCCTTTTTCACTCCTTCCAGGCCTCCATTATACAGTAGTCTGTCCAGGCTGAGAGGAGGCATAACTTCTGACATTCCTGCTGCTTTGTGCACACTCACACACTTTGTGTGTGCTCGTAATGCCTGTGACCTGAGTAAAAGCCGAGGTTAGCATTTTTAAGCTAATTTTAAAACCTAAAAACCTTGGCTTTTACTCAGGTATATATGTTAGGTGGGCCATATTTTTTTCAGCACTAGGAAATGAGCTTTCAGTTTATTTGCGATCCATATTTTTACACCATTGTAAACCATGAAGGAAGATACTGTATATGAAAATGTAGTAGGAGTCCCCGCTTGTTAATGCTAAAAATCCCAAAGGCAGATTCAATTCCAAGTACAGTACAGTTCTGTGATCATGTGAATTCAAAGTTGAGTAGTGGGTTTTTGCATTAAAGCTGCTAAATATTTCGTTTGAATTGGCACATCTTTTACAAGGAATACGATTTCTTGCATTCTTTCAACCACAGCAGTTACCTCAAAAGGCTTTAGTTTTGAATGGAAGCCATGGAGAAGTGGTCTCAGTTAAGATGGCAACCTTTGCATTGGATCTGAACAGACAGCATCAGGTCATATAAGAACACAACGTGCTACATAAGAACATTTATTTTAACATTGCATTTACAAATATATTCATAGGACAAAAGGTAAGAGGCTTTTGAAAAGCTAACAAGTTGCCATGATAATGCCCATCTATCCAATTTGGCCATGGTACATAAAATGGATTAGTTCATTTAATAGATGAACAGTAAAGTTTGGCTAGTGTATTTAATATATGTTATCACTGTGTCCAGCTAATCTACATAAGGTTTCTACAGAAATATTATTCCCTCACATAATCTGCTGCACTTTCATTATTCCATACAAATTAGAGCGAAGGAATGACTCAGAATTTGTTAACTTTCTAGACACTCATCAAGGAAAACCCATGTTCAGCCTTCATATTAACATTTTGTAAAAAGAAATGTATGGGAGCCAGTCACTATACTCAAACATTCTGTATAAACATAAGCAACACTATGTGAAATGAAACTCAAGCATTTTCATTATTATTTTTATTATATGGACAATGCAGTTTTGATGCCCTATCCTGTGAAGAGGTGGCCAAACTTCATAAAGTTCAGTAAAAGTAAAAGTTCGAAAGTTCGAATTCAGATCCATTAAAGTCAATGGGAGAATGATAGTTTGAAAAGTCTGGGTGATTTACAGCTAAATTAACAATGGTAACTTACTGTAAATGGCTGTGGCACCTGGGAAATGGTCTGGGGAACATGTCACTATCACCAAAACTTGTTAAAACATTTCTTAAACATGAGTGGAAAATTGTCAGGTTTTGTCCCAAGCTACATTCGAGGGTTAGGGCCAATTCGAGGGTTACCGAACACTACATTCGAGGGTTACCGAACGATACTTTCGAGGGTTACCAAACGATACTTTCGAGGGTTACTAAAAATAGAACCATAAATTCGTGGGTTACTGAAATCGAATGATACTTTCAAGGGTTACCGAAAACAATTGATACATTCGAGGGTTACCGAAAATTAATGATACTTTCGAAGGTTAGCCAACAAGACATTCTAGGGTAAGAGAAAACGATCCGTACATTTAAAGGTTATCGATAAAGAACGATACTTTCGAGAGTAAGCGAACAAGGCATTCTAGGGTTAGCGAAAACAATCTGTACATTCAAGGGTTATCAAAAACGAACGATAATTTCGAGGGTTACCGAAAACAAACAATACTTTCGAGGCTTAGTGAACAATACATTTAGCAAAGGAAAATATAGCTGCGAGTCCAGAAAAACTAACTAGTTCAAACACGAACTAGTTCAAATAGTTTGAGTTCGTCCGAACTCGTAAAGTTCATCTCAAACTCGGGTGCAAGTTCGGTTTTGTGTCCATCTCTAATCCTGGGCAGTTTTGATAAAACCTCTTAGATACCCCATGACCTGGATGAATGAGAACCTTCACAAGCATCACATTAATATTATCTACAGGTGACTTCCTGTGAGCACAGTGAAGTACCCTGGAAGTATTTAAGGATTTCTGAACATCATGTGCTTTTTGCAACTACTGTATAATAAATTAAACAAATGTATAACAAATGTGGCTACCTGCTACAGCTATGTCCCACACACAACCAGAAAAAAGGGAAGAACGATAATGTAAAAATGATCAAATAGCAGGTTACCACAAAAAAAAGTCAGATAGATAGATCAATAGTCCCAAATATCACATTAATACTATAATCAAATATATAGGCAAATGGATAATATTGTCCAAAGTCTCACATTCTGTGAGATCAAGAAGGAAAAATCTACCTGTAGTAGCAGCCCTGCAGATACCAAACAAGAGATGGAGGAGCCGGGAGACCTTTAGGGAACAGAGTACCATAAACAACAAATCTTCCACCCCTTTGGTCTTAATGATATAATAGAATTGTGTCCATTTTTATATCGAGTTAAGTATGTATTGTTCCATGTGGATAGATTATATTGTGGTACCAACAATGGTTTGTCCCATTTATTTAAATATGTTTGTGATTGGTGCTTTAATTCATGCCTGATGAAGTCATCTTCGATCCACGGGGAGTTCAGCTTGAACCAGGGAGTGTGGGCTGCTACTACAGGTACATTTTTCCTTCTTGAACTCACAGCATAAGAGACAATCTTATCCATTTGCCTATATATTTGATTATAGTATTGATGTGATATGCGGGATTATTGATCTATCTATCTGACCTGCTCATTTTACATAGATTTATGTTTTAAGATTGTGTTTTATGCGATGTAAGAACATTCCTTAATCTAGATTAAAATCTATTTTTGTGGTAACTATCCTGCCATTTAATTGTTTTTACTGTATAATAAAGCAAGTTTACTATCTGTTTATTTTAATTGCTCTATAGTCACTATAATTTGTTTATTATGTTTAATTACATCTGAAATAAACTATATTGCAGAGGTAAAAAAAGGAAAGTTCAGTCCCCTTATATAGTTATAATTTAGTCACTAAAAGTTTATTCTCACTCCCAGTTATGCACAGTCCCTAGTCCTCATTGTGACTATTGCTTGGGAAAGCTGTGTTCTAGCACACAATTGTTAGAAACATTCTGGGCCCTTTCCAATATCTTGTTTTATCACACTTGGTTCTCTGGCTTGCGTAGAGGACTTTGTCTGGTTCGGATCAGAGAATTCTGGCAAACTATAAAAAGGATTAAATAATCTAAACCTCTCAAAACAGAAACTGCTGCATTAGCAGACTGTAGACATGCTGAAACTCGGGAAATGTGGCTTCTATTATCTGACTTTACCTGTTTGTTATACTGAATGCATGATGAAATGCTAAACATTCAACTTTACACAGTATTTCTCATTTCTACTCTTTATCATCTACAAAAATATTTTACTTTCTTTGTAAATTCTGACTGAGTCCAGCCAAAGAAAGCACAGATATATCACTGCCAGCATGCACCCAAGGAGCATCCGTATTGTGTCCTCAAAAGAAAGGAACGCTACTGGTTCTAGTACTAAGTATACAGTATATACGGTTCAATGATTGGGATATTTGGAGACCTTCTATACCTTCCAGATTGTAGGTGAGTCCCATGAACTTACTATAGTAAGTGATGTTGAGTGATAAACATGGGGAGAATAAAAGGAAAGAATAGTGGGGGAAGTAGGCTGCATTGATACAAAGGGAAATAAAATAGATCAATAGTAAATAAAAAATATTAGATTAAAAAAGATGAAATGGATAAAACAGAGTGGACATGAAAGGACAACTGTAGTGTTGTTGCTCCCCTCCCCTTTCTGGATCAAGCAATTAGGGGCTTGGGCAATATAGTTGTCCTTTAATACTGATGGATCAGATGCAGAAAGAATCATCCAGGAAAGTATTCCAACATTTTGTGGTACAATACCATGCCGATGTAAAAATACAATAACTGATTTATGTTCATAATTGATAACATTTTCTCCTTTTCATTCGAGGATGAAGCACATTTAGTGCATTGACATTTGTGTCATTATATCAGGATGCTTATATAGGAAAGGGTTTTCCACTGTGAGAACGGTAAAAGTATGGAACTGTCTTCCATTGGATGTGGTGATGGCAGGTTCATTGGATAGTTTCAAAAAAATCTAGCAGTTTCTAAAAACAAAACAAAATGTGGGCATTGCTGAGTAGGTTGGACTGGATGGACGTATGTCAGCCTCAAATACTACTATACTATAGAAGTTTCTATTATCGGGACAGAATATCCTCTGCTCACTTTTATTTGGGCTCCACCACAGTAGAATCCCATTTGTTTACTTGATACAACCAAACATGTTGTACAGACACATTTAATAAAATATAGTATCTTGTCTTCCCACCTCTATTACAATTGGTATCACAATATCCAAGTGTGTGTGTACTATTAGATAAAACACAAGAGGTTCATTGTTTTTCAAAAACATATCGTTAGCAAGGAAAACCTAATGCAGTCTCTATAAGAAAGTCCCGGATCAAGTCTCATGAACTATAAAAAGGAGCAATCAGGGCCTTAAACAAAATAAATGATACACAGATGAAAAAAATGGGTTGAACTCACCCTAGCAATGTTTCCAGCATGAGGAGCATGGACATCGTCTTGGAACTGTGGCAAGGTAAGTACATCCACTCCAGTCACAGGGCAGGCAGCCCGAAGTAAATCCTCCACCTCTATGCATGTGCATAGAGTACAGAGTCAGTCAGGACTGGTCAGACTACGCAATGGAGGAGCGATCTATCGGGTAAGTTCCTTACCTTCTTCTCCTGGCTTCTGCAGGTTTTATTGAAGAACCGGAGGTAAGACACAGTTTCTTTACCTCCCGTTGTTTAATAAAACTAAATGGCAAAAATCTTTATTTCCAGTGGAGATGTCCTTTAAGATAGCAACGCTCCTACTGCAGATTTTGATTAGTAGTTGGAGAAAAACTGTGGTTTGTATAAGTTCAAGGTTGGATATAATGTGGATTAAATGCCAAATTTTGAAAACGAAACCCAATAGAAGTCAGTGCGAAGTTCCGAAAGTTTAAAAAATGTAAACAGTTATATTTTTAGTTAATATCAATATTAGGGTGGTAGGAATGGTATAGGGAACTGGAAAATGGTCTGGCGAGAATGTATCAATGCCCGCAACTTGTGTAAAAAATGGAAATTTCATGCCCAACCTTTTTTCGGATGTTTAAAAATCCCCTCTCGAAAATACAGTGAAAACATGGAAATTCTAAATGGACAAACTCAAAAATACAATAGAGCAATAATGTTACCCATCTAGTTCCATGTAGCATCCCTTTTGCACACAGTATAATAATCCAAAACAGTAAATCAAACATAGCCGAATAAAGATGATTCCCAGTCTCTTCAGGATTTCTAATCTACTTAAAGATGAATGCAAGAGGTGGAGCCGGCACCAGAAGAGACTTGCTTAGGGCACCAAAATGCCCAGAACTGATGCTCATATCTAATACAGAAAACAACTAGTAAACTGCATGTCTATGAATGTGGGATACAGATGGTGGACGGTTATACCCAGTTATACCCAGTTATACCCATGTGGATCGCGCCAAAATATTGCCTGAATTCTGCTTGAAATCTGTGGAAGATGGGGTTGATGGAAAATTTTCCACCTGGACCAAAATCGGTAATCAGCCATTGATTAATCGATTTCACCAGATCAGTTGAACTATTGATACTGTTTATGGCCAGATTAAAGCTTTGTTTTAATAACATAATATAAATAAAACTAATCACAAGATACTGGTATAGTCATTAAAGGGACAAATTTAAAATAAATCATGCTGAATTTATTTATTGGCTGTTGAGTAAAGCATCTGTACAACACAATTATTTGGTGCCATTTTCTGATGGAATGCTGCATGGGGTATTTATTTAGTGGCGTATTGTGATAGAATGCAACATGAGGTATTTATTTGATACTGTAATTTAAATGAGCACTGCATGGGGTATTTGGTGGCATATTATGGTAGAATGCTGCATGGGGTATTTCTTTTGGTGCCATATTCTGATGGAACACTGCATGGGGCATTTGTTTTGTGCCGTATTCTGATGGACTGGTGTATGGGGTATTTGGTGCAAAATTGTGATAGGCTGCTATATTAGGTATTTGTTTTGGTGCCATTTTTTAATGGAATGCTGCATGGGTATTTGTTTGGTGTTGTATTTTAATGGAATGCTGCATGGGTATTTGTTTGGTGTTGTATTTTAATGGAATGCTGCATGTGGTATTTGTTTGGTGCCATATTATGGTAGAATGCTGCATGGAGTATTTGTTTGGTGCTGTATTCTGATGGAATGCTGCATGGTGTATTTGTTTTGTGCCATTTTGTGACAGAATGCTGGATGGGGTATTTGTTTGGTGCCATATTATGGTATGCTGCATGGAGTATTTGTTTGGTGCTGTATTCTGATGGAATGCTGCATGGTGTATTTGTTTTGTGCCATTTTGTGACAGAATGCTGGATGGGGTATTTGTTTGGTGCCATATTATGGTAGAATGCTGCATGGAGTATTTGTTGGTTCTGTATCGATGGATGCTGGATGGGGTATTTGTTTGGTGCCATATTATGGTAGAATGCTGCATGGAGTATTTGTTTGGTGCTGTATTCTGATGGAATGTGGATGGGGTATTTGTTTGGTGCCATATTATGGTAGAATGCTGTATGGTGTATTTGTTTTGTGCCGTTTTGTGATAGAATGCTGGATGGGGTATTCGTTTTATGCCATATTCTGATGGAATGCTGCATGGTGTATTTGTTTTGTGCCATTTTGTGATAGAATGCTGGATGGGGTATTTGTTTGGTGCCATATTATGGTAGAATGCTGCATGGAGTATTTGTTTGGTGCCGTTTTGTGATAGAATGCTGGATGGAGTATTTGTTTGGTGCCACATTCTGAATTTCTGATGGATGCTGGATGGGGTATTTGTTTTGGTGCCTTATTTTGATGGAATGCTGCATGGAATGACTGCAGAAAGGAACAAGAATTTATATGACGTTTTTACATTATTGAGATTTACACCAGGGGCAAAACTGCAGGGGCCTGGTACTTTTGTGCCCCTCCTCTCCCCAATATCCTAATTGGTACCTCAATCCTCTGATATTAAACAGCTGATTGGTGGGCTATAGTTACGCCACTGGTTTGCACCTGTAACAAAGGAAAGAACAATCTTTACATTACGAGATACTATAGACATGCCGTGCTTTTATATTGTAACGGGACTTATATCCTTATATTTTATTAATTCTGGGGGAAAGGAAATTGTAAAGATAATATACTTTAACAACAAAGTGGCCTTTAAAAAGGGGGGTGTGTTGCTAAAATGCTGGTGGGATGCACTCACCACTGCTCATCATAACACTTTCAGAAATCCCTCCTTGAAAATCCTGTACTTGCCACTGAGCTTTGTGGCTCCTAAAAAATGAACCCAATTTTAGAAATGCTCAAATGCTTTAGGGTTTTGTCTTCTGTCAATCTGCCATATTCTTACTCTCTACTATTTCTTACAGATCCCATAAACATCTCGATTTTAGGACACTCATTCATATACTGGGAACACAGAAGGTCCAAAGTGCTACAGCAAGCAGCTCAGTTTTTGGCTGGAGAGAGTAAAGGTTCGATGGCTAGGAATACGGGGCATAAGGTGACCAAAATGCCTGCACTGGTAGACAAGGCAGCAGCTAGATGGAGCACACCGCATGTAATTGTAGTACATGTTGGTGGTAATGACCTTAGCATCAAAACAGGCTAAAATGGACAGGTGGTTGGCATTGTGGCCAAGAGTAAAGGTGGTATGGTCAGAGATAATGCCAAGACTGGAATGGTGAGGTGCCTTCTTAGCAGTGGATAGTGAATACTATTAGAAGAAATGTGAATAGAGCCGTAGCCCAGAAGCCTGTCTTCTTTGGAATGACAGTTGTTAGTCATCAGGATATAACTTACAATCGCTCCAGATTCTACAGACTGGATGGAGTGCACCTAACAGATGTGGGCCTTGACATATTCAATCTGGGTATCTAGACAGCTTTGGAGGAAATCATGGCAGAATGGCAGTTAAAAAGAGGAGAAAATTATTAAGTCAATGCAGGAAGTCTACTCTACTCTTCAAAGGGAAGTAAGAATGAAGTTTCCTTGGCTGACAAATGTATCTTCAGTTTTCAATGTTGTCCATTTGTTTATGCTTCTTTAAAACGCTGCACATCAGGAAACCCAAGTCTGCTTTGAGATTTTTGACAGAAAGAAAACTTGCTGATGTATTATCTGTTGTATTCAATTAGATCAACTGGACTTGAAATGTAGTTCTTGAAGACGTTTCGCTAGTCATCCGACTGGCTTTCTCAATTCAGAATGACTTGTACAAGAATCTGTGGCAATTATGTACCCTGGAAAATCCCAATTAGCATATCACAGCCAGGTGTTAAGGGTGTGATTAGATAGTGGCTAAGAGGTGTTATAGGAACGCCCAGAGTAAGGTGTTAAAACAGCATTGTACATGGCAGACAGTTGGTGTCGAACCCCCCCCACCTCTATTTAGGCTTGGTTTCTTTATTTTCACATAAATGGCCTCCTTAACACCTCTCTTGAACCAGTCACGTTCCTTCGCCAGTATGTTAACATTACAATCTTCAAAGGTATGTCCTTTATCCTTAAGATGCAGATACACGGCTGAGTCCTGACCCGAGGAATTGGCTCTTCTGTGCTGGGCCATACGTTGATGCAGTTGCTGTTTGGTCTCCCCCACATACAAATCAGAGCATTCTTCACTGCACTGCACCGCATATATGATGTCGCTTTTCTTGTGTTTTGGTATTGGGTCTTTTGGATGTACCAATTGCTGCCTCAGTGTGTTGTTCGGTTTAAAGCAGACAGGGATACGATGTTTTTTGAAAATTCTTCTTAATTTCTCGGAGACCCCTGCTACATATGGGATGACCATGTTCTTCCTCCTGTCTTGCTTTTCCCCTTCACTGTTGGTATTTGTGTTCTTTTCTTTCCTTCTACTTCTTTTGACAAAGGCCCAGTCTGGATATCCACAAGTTTTAAGGGCTCCTCTGAGATGTTTCATTTCTTTAGCCTTCGCCTCTGTGCTAGTGGGGATGTTCTCGGCTCTGTGTTGCAGGGTTCTGATGACACCCAGCTTGTGATCTAAAGGGTGGTGGGAGTCAAACATCAAATACTGATCTGTGTGTGTTGGTTTTCTGTAAACCTCTACTTCCAGTTTACCATTTTCCTTAACTTCTACCAAGCAGTCCAAGAAAGCCAGTTTGTTGTTTTGTACCTCTTCCCTTGTGAATTTAATGTTTTGGTTCACCGCATTAATGTGTTCTGTGAAAGCTTGTACTTCCTTCTGGTGGATTTTAACCCAGGTGTCATCAACATATCTGAACCAGTGGCTGGGTGCTATGCCCTTAAAGGTATTAAGCGCCTGTGTTTCTACCTCCTCCATGTAAAGGTTGGCCACAATAGGTGAAACTGGAGATCCCATAGCACATCCATGTTTTTGCTTATAGAACTTATCCCTGTATTTGAAATAGGTGGTATTCAGGCACAAGTCCAACAAGGAGCACACCTGTTCTGGGTTGAGATCAGTTCTGCTGGTAAGAGTGCTGTCTTGGCCCAGCCGTTTTCTCACATCTTAGGACCTTTGGTGGGAAGTTCTAAGCATCACATCCAGAACTCTCAGGATTTTACCAACAAGATTGAAGATATAGTACTCGGTGTAGAAGAAACTATGGTGTCCTATGATGTGACTTCTCTCTTCACTTGTATACCCACCAAGGAGGCTGTTGACATGGTGAGAAAACGGCTGGGCCAAGACAGCACTCTTACCAGCAGAACTGATCTCAACCCAGAACAGGTGTGCTCCTTGTTGGACTTGTGCCTGAATACCACCTATTTCAAATACAGGGATAAGTTCTATAAGCAAAAACATGGATGTGCTATGGGATCTCCAGTTTCACCTATTGTGGCCAACCTTTACATGGAGGAGGTAGAAACACAGGCGCTTAATACCTTTAAGGGCATAGCACCCAGCCACTGGTTCAGATATGTTGATGACACCTGGGTTAAAATCCACCAGAAGGAAGTACAAGCTTTCACAGAACACATTAATGCGGTGAACCAAAACATTAAATTCACAAGGGAAGAGGTACAAAACAACAAACTGGCTTTCTTGGACTGCTTGGTAGAAGTTAAGGAAAATGGTAAACTGGAAGTAGAGGTTTACAGAAAACCAACACACACAGATCAGTATTTGATGTTTGACTCCCACCACCCTTTAGATCACAAGCTGGGTGTCATCAGAACCCTGCAACACAGAGCCGAGAACATCCCCACTAGCACAGAGGCGAAGGCTAAAGAAATGAAACATCTCAGAGGAGCCCTTAAAACTTGTGGATATCCAGACTGGGCCTTTGTCAAAAGAAGTAGAAGGAAAGAAAAGAACACAAATACCAACAGTGAAGGGGAAAAGCAAGACAGGAGGAAGAACATGGTCATCCCATATGTAGCAGGGGTCTCCGAGAAATTAAGAAGAATTTTCAAAAAACATCGTATCCCTGTCTGCTTTAAACCGAACAACACACTGAGGCAGCAATTGGTACATCCAAAAGACCCAATACCAAAACACAAGAAAAGCGACATCATATATGCGGTGCAGTGCAGTGAAGAATGCTCTGATTTGTATGTGGGGGAGACCAAACAGCAACTGCATCAACGTATGGCCCAGCACAGAAGAGCCAATTCCTCGGGTCAGGACTCAGCCGTGTATCTGCATCTTAAGGATAAAGGACATACCTTTGAAGATTGTAATGTTAACATACTGGCGAAGGAACGTGACTGGTTCAAGAGAGGTGTTAAGGAGGCCATTTATGTGAAAATAAAGAAACCAAGCCTAAATAGAGGTGGGGGGGTTCGACACCAACTGTCTGCCATGTACAATGCTGTTTTAACACCTTACTCTGGGCGTTCCTATAACACCTCTTAGCCACTATCTAATCACACCCTTAACACCTGGCTGTGATATGCTAATTGGGATTTTCCAGGGTACATAATTGCCACAGATTCTTGTACAAGTCATTCTGAATTGAGAAAGCCAGTCGGATGACTAGCGAAACGTCTTCAAGAACTACATTTCAAGTCCAGTTGATCTAATTGAATACAACAGATATACCATGACCTGGATGAATGAGAACCTTCACAAGCTTGCTGATGTATTGTTGCTTTGCTTAGTCTTGCCATGATGCAAAAACTGTGACTTGAATCTGTCTTCCACAACCTTACCTTGGTACAATGGTTTGGCTGTTACTTACACAGTTTAAAAGAGCAAGTTCAACCTCCAACTTAAAGATTTCATTAGATGCATTTCCCCTAAACCCCAAGTTCACAATACCTTCTTCCCTGATGTTCCTGATGATAGATCTTCATTTTGATCTTCGTCTGTAATCACGGCTCCCCTGTGCATGTCACACTACCTCCTGGAGGCTAGATTAGAGGCAGAAACCTTTTGGCAGAAAGACAGCTCCTACTCTTCAGTTTCCTGGATGTAAGATAAGGATTTTTTAAACTACACAGTGGGGCCAGTAGTGGGTTCAATTTTAGTTTGGGGGGTTGTCATGCCCTTTAAGTTTGGGTACCCTTTCTCTTTTTCTAATTTTTTACCTGGTATATGGCAGGTTGAGTGCCTTAACTTTTCAGGTTATTTTGTTAATATGCTTTAATACCTGTGCCAGGCACTCACTTATTTCATTAACTTTACAATATAATGTTTGAAATATTGTTTAATTAGAAATGCAGGGTTTGTTTTGGCCCCTACTTCCACTATTTACTGGGTGTCTGTCATTTCTGGCAAGGGTTATTTTTTTTTTTTTTTGATTAATCACATGTTGGGCCTTTTAAAACCACACAATTCTCCACAATTTTCACCAATATTTAGACTCTGTGTCTAGAATGAATTTGAGTCTCTCTTGTATGGAAAGTGTATGAAACTTCAGAGGAAAATACAGAGTAGTAAATAAAGAGTAGCACACTACAGTAGCTGGGGCTCCCTTGCAGAATTCTCCTGTAGGCATTTAACAATGCTATCACATGCACCTGCAGCAGGCCTGGTGCTGCCAATCACCTGTTTTTCTTAAAAGCTGATCGCACATGTGGAAGTAGAGGATCATGCATTACAGGCCGATCACCACACCCCCTCCATCCATGTGCCACCCTGGCAGGGGTTACGGTTATGCTGCAGGCTTGAAGATAATAGATAAATAGTAGAATAAAGAATGCTTGATTGTGCAGTTTGCGAGAAGGTTGGAGAAGCCTTGAAGAGTGAAATGCTTTTCGTGTACAATTTGAACAAAGAGACACAGTCGCAATTATTATAATTGAAGACAGGTTTGGGTGTAAATAGATTGAACAATCAAAGAAATGTTTGAACATAGTTAAAGGAATACCATACCTATTGCGTAAAGGTTTGGTCACTGAAATAAGTAACGGAATTAAATCAAGGGAGGAAGGATAAATGTGAAATGTTCACTAATGAATTCCAGGAGAGAAATGAGCATATCGGGATTCACTGTGGGGCTTATTTAATAAGAGGTGCAAACGTTTGCTTGTGCTTTTAAGCTGCAATGACCAATCAAATGTTATTAGATGATTTTTAAATGTAGTAGACCAGTTAAAAGGTAACAGCTGATTGGTTGCAGTAGATTAATAGCACATGCAATGCTTGCACCACTTATTAAATGAGCCTGTGTGTCTTTTCTTGATAGTTCAAGGAGTCAGTAAACTATGCATATGGAATTCATTCATCTGTATTACGTCTTAATATTGGGGGCAAATCATCAGCTATGGGCATTGTTAAACACGTCTATTTTTCAGACAACTGGATAGCTCCAGCAGTGTGGGTTCCTAAGTGAAATACTAATACAAATGCTTTCAGAGACAAAGGAATTAGTAATAGATAGTTAAACATTGATTTTACAATTTGATGGACTTTTTGTAATGTACAAACCACAGATGTTCTGTAAAATTGTTTGTACAGACTAAATGTGTTCCTTCAGTGCTGATTCCCAAATCAGCTCCTGTTTATAGCCATGCAAACACCTAGATGTTTGCCTAGATGAGCAAGTTTTCCCACAGGACTTGAGGTGCAAGGAATCCGCACTGAGGCTGGGAAAACCTGGAAAGTGTGGTGCAACAGGAGCGAATCAGGCACAGAAGAGGATGACAAGAATAGACTGGCAGGTTAGAGGAGAATGAGAATAGATGAATATTGTTAGGAAGAGAGAATGGAGCAGAGGTTCGGTAGTAAACCATCAGCTTGGCCAGCCAAACAACAAGGTCAGTCAAGAGCAGGTCAGAGCTAACCAGGTCGAGACCAAAGTCAAGCAGTACTAGTGATGTACAGAGGGTCAGACAAAGATGTAGTCAATACTAGCTTGGTTAAAACCAAAGTCAAGCATCAGTGGCATGGCATGAGTCAAAATGTAGCAAAAGACAGGCCCAGGCAGCAAACAGAAAGAATGGTCAAGAAGAAATAATCGGGACAAAAACAGACACAAGAAGACGAGAAGCACTGTAAGAAAAAGAAGGGTAAACCAATCAATGAGGAGGAAGAGAGAAAGAAGTAAGAAAGGTGATAGGTTAGTTTAAACTAGAGGACTACATTTTGCCTAGGTGTCTGTAGCCGCCAGTGAAGAGGATAAGAGGACCTGCCGATTTGCACACACTCTGAAAAGCCGGAAATATTCGAAGATCTACAAACTTGAGATTGAAATTCGGATCTAACACACGGCAAAGAGAGCTGAGGAGCATAGATGGAAAGAGCGGAGTGATGCCGAGACCCGCGACCAGGCAGAGGAGCGGCGATGGAGCGTGAGGAAGGTAGGACATGGCAATTCCTGATACCATATACATCTATGTTGCTGCCCAGATCCAATCATGGAAAGAGTTCACATACTGTATATCTGAAAAGAAAGGAATTCTTACTGTAGTGGAAGTAACCAAAATAGCATACAATATCATATCACCAATTTATATGCTGACTTATGGGGTCTCTGTTATTTCAAAGATGCAGAAATATAGAGAGATCAGTAGGAGGGTATGTAGGTCCCAATAATTACAGAAGATATGTTGTTAGCTGCCATGTAATGTAATGTGGGCTGTGATATGTGAATGGCCAGTTAGGACAGTCTAAACCATTGCTGCATTAAATGTATAATAAACTAAATTCAGTTTTCTTTCAAGCAATATGAATGCATAGTAATATCAATAAACATTTAATCAGGCTGTCTTTCTTGGGAGAACTCAGATTTAAAAAATGTAATCCACATAATTATCCATGTACATACAGTAATTAAAGTTTCATTTACTGTACACACAAACTATGAAAGTTTATTAACAGTGAGATTTTAGATGGCAGACTGCCGACATCTGGTGGCAAGTTAGGCGTCCTGCAAGACAATGTTCTTTCACAGTAACATAGTAATTGAGGTTGAATGATGACATATGTCCATTTAGTGCAACCTTTACACCCTACTTTTTAAGTCAGAGATTCTCAAACGGTGTGCCTCCAGATGTGAAAACTACAACTCACTGAGAATACCTGCTTTAACTCTAACTAAGGGGTAGGCCACACTATCGTGTTTTTGGTGCGTTTGGGCATGCAATTGCGCATGCGTTTTTCCACGATCATTGCAATTGCGGCAACGCACCTAAAGAAAACCGCATGCGCAAATACATCAAGATCGCACACGAGATCGCATGCGATTCCATGTGCAATTGCATTTGCGGCGCAGTGTGGCCATGCCCTAACAGTTTATCCAGAGGAAGGCAAAAAAAGCAAAAAAAAGAAACAGCTAAAAATTCCTTCCTGACTCAAAATGGCAATAGGAAAGTATCTCTGTACCAACCAGAACAGTAGAATATGTATTAATACTAGTAATTCTCAGTATTATATAGTATCCCTGTATCAACCAGAACTACAGTATGTGTATTAATATCAGTAATTCTCAATATTATATTGTATCCCTGTACCAACCAGAACTACAGTATATGTATTAATACCAGTAATTCTCAATATTATATAGTATCCCTGTACCAACCAGAACTACAGTATATGTAATAATACCAGTAATTCTCAATATTTTATAGTATCCCTGTACCAACCAGAACTACAGTATATGTATTAACACCAGTAATTCTCAATATTATATAGTATCCCTGTACCAACCAGAACTACAGTATATGTATTAATAACAGTAATTCTCAATATTATATAGTATCCCCGTACCAACCAGAACTACAGTATATGTATTAATACTAGTAATTCTCAGTATTATATAGTATACCTGTACCAACCAGAACTACAGTATATATATTAATACCAGTAATTCTCATTATACAGTATCCCTGTACCAACCAGAACTACAGTATATGTATTAATACCAGTAATTCTCAATATTATATAGTATGCCTGTACCAACCAGAACTGCAGTTTATGTATTAATACCAGTAATTCTCAATATTGTATAGTATCCCCATACCAACCAGAACTACAGAATATGTATTAATACCAGTAATTCTCAATATTATATAATATCCCTGTACCAACCAGAACTACAGTTTATGTATTATACCAGTAATTCTCAATATTATATAGTATCCCTGTACCAACCAGAACTACAGTATATGTATTAATACTAGTAATTCTCAGTATTATATAGTATCCCTGTACCAACCAGAACTACAGTATATGTATTAATAGCAATATGTATTGTAGTATATTTATTAATACCAGTAATTCTCAATATTATATAGTATCCCTGTACCAACCAGAACTACAGTATATGTATTAATACTAGTAATTCTCAGTATTATATAGTATCCCTGTACCAACCAGAACTACAGTATATGTATTAATAGCAATATGTATTGTAGTATATTTATTAATACCAGTAATTCTCAACATTTTTTAGTATATTCTTTTTAATTTTAGAGGGTAGCCAGGGGCTTAACTACCAGGAGAAGAGGGGGAAGTAACCACAGGGGAGCCGGGGAGCCAAGGCGACCCCATCTTTTTTTTTCTATGACAGATATAGCCTCCTCCCACAAATCCACTGTGGATTAAGCACGGATAGAAGCCCCATCATAGTTTCCCTGGGGGGCCCAGTGATTCCTAATTAAACCACTGAGAGTAGCAATAACATCTAACTAAACAGAAGCTATATATTCCCATTCAGAAAGGGTTGTGGAGTTCTGGGTAGTTTAATTAATACAGATCCGATGTTATGAAGCATGTAATTGAAACATCTTTTGAAAATGTTTTTGTACTGTAGATGTAGTTGTAGAAAACATACCAGAGGTCAGTGAGGCATTAAAGAGTTAAAGCAACAGCTTTATTTTAGTGCTTAAAGAGCATCTATACTGAAAAAAAAGTTATTTTAAAATGACCATTACTGGAAATTATAATTCTTCCTTTCCATCACTCATTCAATCTAAAACATCTTACATTTCAGCTGTCAATCAAGTTTCTTGCTCTTAAACTATTCTTCTGTCAGTAGTTTTAATGTAGCTGGAATGGTGACAGAGTTTTGACAGTTGGAATGCTGCACGCTGTTTTCAGGTTTGACAGCTGGTTTGTGGGGTAAACAATTCAGGTCAGATGGAACTGGGAGTGGTTAAAAGAGGGAGGGGGAATACTGCTCCTGAGCAAAACACGTACTGGATTGAAGGCATGCAGAAACACATACACCTCATACACAAATAAGTGTTATTTATATTGAGGAAAAGTCATTTTTTTCATTATAGTGACCCTTGAAAGGGCAGTTACACCCCTTAAATAAAAATTTTTATATAGGTAAATAACCCCCCTTCCAACCGTAAGACTGCAATAGTTTGAAATTTTATAGAGTAAGACAATTTTTTATGGTATTGTTCTTCTCCTCCCTCTCAAAATGTTTCTGCCTACTAAAGCTTTCTGAGCCTGTTATAAGCTTGCACATGCTCAAAGGAGGCAGCTAGTTGAACAGCAAGTCACTGGCTGTAATCCATGAGTGGAAGTTGCTAACTGGAAGAGCCAGGAAGCAGAAAGAGAGGTAAATAGGGCATATGCTGTAGAGCTATCTCCCCCTCTCCCTCCCTCCATTCGGATCCATCTGCGCTGTAGTTGATGTTTAAAAAAATTCAACCTTTTCCTGTAGTGTAGGGGACCCCCTCCCAACTCTAACCACCATGTTTAAAACTTGAAAAAAGTGCAAAAAGATTTATCAACCTTCTTTCCCTCGGCTCTGACAATAGCCGGCAGCTGCATCTGTAAATGGCTGACTCCCAGCTAGATTCAGCTAAGAGAAACTTGTACTGCCTAAAAATACTTTTTTAAAGGGCAATTATAATAACTAAAATCACCCCCTCCCCTGAACCCCTAAACTGCTAAGTCCTCACCCCTGGGTTCTATGTAGATGTGGTATACCAAGCTGTCAAAGACTGCCTCCTAATGCTGGTCTACACCCGCCACCCTCTCACAGTGTGGTACTTTTTCTGGACTGTCCATGGACTGGACAATGGGAAAACAGGAACAGTCTAGACTCTTTCAGAGGCAGGTCTAGACCATCATTACGAGATGGTCTGACAGCCTGGTATGCTGTATCTACATGAAACCCAGGGGTGAAGACCTAAACCCCTAGGAAGTGAAGTGATTTAGAGAGACTTGCCCTCACTATAGCTAACTTTATACAGCCTGAACCCTTCTATTCCCATAACAGTACAAAAGTTAAGTTAAGTTACTATATTGTGATGCTTTATATGCTATAGGGGGGACAAAATGGTTTATTGCTATATATTATATAAGTTAATATACTTTGTATGATGATATCCAGTTGGTTTCCATTTTGCAGTCATGAGGGCGCTTGGAACATTTTTTAATGTTTTAAACCCTTCTGTTGAAGGGTATCTATAGTGGGTTTTATAAATTCTATATTTCTGTAGGTGGTTGAAGAGAGTACCCCTGAAATAGGGCCAGTGCATGTTAGAAATTATACATATCCCAATCTACGCATTGCTGCCCTTGACAAAATGGCAGATTGCCACAAAACACATTGGGCATCTTCTCCATTAGGTCCCTGTGTATCATGCTGTTTTTAATGTTGGGTGTATACTATGTGCCATACCTGTTCCTGCAGTGTTCCAACAACCACCTGAGCCATTGTGCAATCAACTTTGTACAATTGCAAAATGAATGGATCAGAGCAGGGAACATGAGGAGGTCCTACTGCTGCAGTGACAGATTGATTTGACAATTAAATTGAACATAAATCAAATTGAACTCTTGCAGACTTAGTTCCCTTCATTTTTATCTCTGCAACGTGGTGCTCTGCAAGTATATAGTGGGAGATCTTTTGAGCGTGGCTTTTCCAACAATAGAGTTTTATTGTTCTACAGGAAATTTCATTAGCTTCTTCAACATTCAACAAGAACTACATTGACAAATGTACATATTTTGTTATTTGTCTTTAAAAATTTGACAGAAAAATGACAGAAGCTTCAAACCCATCTCTACATAATACTTAATGGATATTTCATTTATATGCAGATAACCCTCAAAACCTTAATCGTAATACTCACACTGCCCAGAAGTGCAGGTAAGCCAAGTTACTCTGCCTGATCCCTGCTGCATCTGAACACTATCTCCAGGTGCTTCTGGGTAAACCAGTCAGTCATGGCCACAATAGCATCATAGCCAATGACTAGCAGGTTTGCCAAAGGTTTCTCCATTAAGCTCAGTGAAAGAACAACTGACTTTGTGTAAAAGTTCTCTGAGCTTTTACTGCTCTCAGTGAAAAAGGGAAATCATATGTTAGGATTGTGCAGTGTAAGCGTTACAGTTTTTAAGTTTGGAGGTGGGCATGGCCTTTAAACTATTATAATTGAATAATTGTGTTGTTTTTTTAAACCCTCTCAATGTAAAAATAGTATTAATTAAATGTTACACGTCTGTTATTCAGGTAAAATGTGGGCAATCACCATATTCAGAAAGTTTGATCCTTTCTTGACATATAGTCAGAACTTTCATAAATAACATCAAGTATTTCTACTTCCTATTTTGCTTTAAAGGGCATGTCTACCCTAAAAACAAAAAAACTGTTACCATTACAAAACCATTACCTCCCTGTAATTCCAACTGCTAGATATACCAGTTTACTACATGCATTTGTAGATATTTAATTATAAGTTTTCTTGTCCAGTGCAGGCGGCAGGGGAAACAACAGTCAATCATTGGTTGTGATGTCAGCAGTCAAAGTCTTAATTGCATGGAGGGAGTAGCCAGCTTACTGAGAACACAAATGGAGGTAAGTATAAACTTAAATATCTGATTAAAGGGAAGGTTCAGTAGAAAAAAAATTCTTAGTTTGTATTATGCATACTTAGTTATTCTACATATTCTCTCCCATTTTGAGAAATCAGTTGATTTCATACTCTTTGCTATTCCCTGCCGTTGACATTAGTGAGCTGCCATTTCAGTTTCTAATGGTCCTCCTTCCCAGGATGCACCACTTCATTAGAATGTTCTACTGATTGGCTGTTGGTCAAACATACTCAGATCTCTACTGAGCAATTCAATCAACTTGGGCATTGGGTTAAGGGCAAAACCAAAATGGTCTCTATTAGGGGTCAGACCTTATTTCAGTAGCATTTATTTATACACAGACAAAATGCTGAATGGGAAGGTTAAGGTCATTGAGATGGGAAAATACTGCTCTTTTTTCTTAAAAAGCATATTTATTTGCACTGAACTTCCCCTTTAATGATACATCTAATGATTTGATGAATGTATCAGTTGGGGGCTGGTAACAGACATGTTGGTTTAAGGGTGGACATGCCTTCAATGTAAATAAATTAGTAGAAGTTTTTTCATGAGTGCTTGCAGTTCGCAGTCTCCGTGACTGACTTCAGTCTGACTGACTACAGTTACAGTTACAAATATTGTAACAGTATTTTACCTACCTGACGCCTGACTTCTTTGTAGCAATTTTTTATTGTAGTCAGGCAGGTAGAGATGCAATAAGTATACAAATGGTTACCGCACACACAATAAGTGAAAAAGGGTCCTCAACCCATTTATTAAATGCAACAAGATAACGTTTCGGGGGACCTAGCCACTCTTCATCAGATAACACAATGGCATTGCAACACACAATAAATAACATACAATAAGTGTACGAATAAATTACAGGATCATAATCTAAAATGTATGTTTGCAAATGCGAGAAGCCTGGCTGACAAAATGGGTGAATTGGAAATGATGGCATTGAATGAAAAGTATGATGTAATAGGTATAGCAGAAACGTGGTTGAACAGTTCTCATGACTGGGCTGTAAATATAGAAGGATATGCCTTGTTTAGGCAGGACAGAAATAAAAGGAAAGGGGGAGGAGTATGTGTTTATGTTAAAAAAGAATTGAAGCCAAATTTAAAAGAAGAGATATCTGGTGATATGGATGATAAAGTGGAGGCAATATGGGTGGAATTAGGCAACAGGAAAGGGGGTAATGTCATTGTTGGTGTCTGCTATAAGCCGCCAAATGCTAGCAGAGAGGAGGTGAGTCAACTTCATATGCAGTTGGCAAGGGCTGCAAGTTTGGGGAGTGTGCTCATTATGGGGGACTTCAATTACCCTGACATTGATTGGTGTGGTGGAACTGCCATCACAGAAAAAGGCGATGAGTTCCTGAATTTGCTGCAGGATAATTTTCTCTCACAGGTGGTTGAGGTTCCTACTAGAAAAGGAGCTCTGTTGGATCTGGTAATATCTAACATTGTGGAGCGCATTATAGATATAAAGGTAACTGGAGGCTTATTTCATGAATTTCAGGAAAGCAAAATTTTCCCAGGTTAAAAGCAGCTCTTCAGAATGTCAACTGGGATAATGTATTATCAGGTAAATGTACTGAACAGAAGTGGACTGTGTTCAAGGGGATTTTAAGCCAGTTCACATCTAAATTTATACCCTTGGGAAATAAATGTAAAAAAAATAAATTCACGCCCATGTGGCTGAATTCTGAGGTAAAGAGGCAAATGGTAAGGAAGAAAAAGGCATTTAAAACCTTTAAGGCCGAGGGAACGGAAAGGGCCTTTAGGGAATATAAAAACTGTAACAACGAGTGTAAGAAAGCAATCAAACTAGCTAAAATTAATAATGAAGTTAGGATAGCTGAAGAAAGCATCACTAAGCCTAAACATTTTTTTAAGTATATTAATAGTAAGAAGATGAGGACTGAGAATGTGGCACCATTAATTAATGGGGATAAGTTAGTTACGGAGGATGGCGATAAAGCAAATGTCTTGAATAAATTTTTTTCCTCTGTATACACTATAGAAGATCCAAGTACAGATATCATAGAATATAGTAGCAATAATGGTATAAAAGATTCAAGTGCACTTTGGTTAACCGAGGATATGGTACAGAAAGAACTAAAGAAGGTTAATATTAATAAATCTCCTGGACCGGATAAAATACATCCTCGGGTACTTAAGGAGCTAAGTTCAGTTTTATCTAGGCCATTGTTTCTTATTTTTGCTGATTCCCTCATGTCCGGTGGTGTGCCACTGGACTGGAAAAAGGCTGATGTTATTCCAATATTCAAAAAGGGTAGTCGTTCACAGGTGGGGAAGATCCTGGAAAGTTTAATAAGGGAACATGTTCTAGAGTATGTTTCAAGGACTGACATTATAAGTAGTAACCAGCATGGATTTAGGAGGAATAGATCTTGTCAAACTAACTTGCTTGGCTTTTATGAGGAAGTAAGTAGAAATTTAGACTCCGGTAAAGCAGTAGATGTAGTTTACTTGGATTTTGCAAAGGCTTTTGATACAGTCCCCCATAGGCGACTAATGAATAAGCTAAGGTCTGTTGGTCTGGGGAGTCACATTTGTACATGGATAGAAAATTGGTTAATGAATAGGATGCAGAGAGTAGTTGTTAATGGGGCTTCATCATTATGGACTAAAGTGCTAAGTGGGGTGCCAAAGGGTTCTGTGTTGGGGACGCTTCTATTTAATCAATTTATTAATGATTTGGAAGTGGGTATTATCAGCATGGTTTCTGTGTTTGCTGACGACACAAAACTTTGTCGACCATTAAAAACTTCAGAGGATGTGCAATCGTTGCAAGGGGATCTAGATAGATTATCACATTGGGCTGCTAAGTGGCAGATAAAATTCAATGTTGATAAATGTAAGGTGATGCATTTTGGACTTAAAAATCCTTGTGCTACTTATACTATAAATGGCTCTGTGTTAAGTGAATCCCTGTTGGAAAGGGATCTTGGAGTTTTGGTGGATAACAAACTTAAAGGTAGCAAGCAGTGCCAGGCGGCAACAGCCAGAGCCAGCATGGTATTGTCTTGTATAAAGAGAGGTATGGATTCAAGGGAGGAAAATGTAATTCTCCCTCTTTACAAAGCATTGGTAAGGCCTCATTTGGAATATGCAGTGCAATTTTGGAATCCTGTGTACAAAAAGACATCTTTGAAATGGAAAGGGTTCAGAGAAGGGCAACTAAATTAATAAGGGGATTGGGGGAGCTTGAATATGAAGAGAGACTGGAAAAGTTACAATTATGTACGCTGAAGAAAAGGCGCTTGCGTGGGGATATGATTACTGTGTATAAATACATTAACGGGCCATACAATAAACTATCTGGGGCATTGTTCACCAATAGAACATGTCAAAGGACACGAGGACATCCCTTAAGACTTGAAGAAAAAAGGTTTAGGCTTCAAGCTCGGAAAGGGTTTTTCACTGTGAGAACGGTAAAGCTATGGAACTGTCTTCCAGTGGACGTTGTAATGGCAGGTTCATTGGTCAGTTTAAAAAAAAAGCTGGATGAGTTTCTGCAAACAAGGAATGTTGCAAGTTACTGGTATTGATACATAAAGTTGATCCAGGGAAATTTCCGATTGCCACTTGGAGTCAGGAAGGAATTTTTTTTCCCCTTCATAAATTTGGTGGGTTTTTTTTGCCTTCCTCTGGATCAGGCAGGAAATGAGGATATTGCTAGATGGGTTGGACTGGATGGACGTATGTCTTTATTCAACCTCAAATACTATACTAAACAATATACATGACATATATCATTGTACTATGATATATTATCTTTTTTCTCTGTAGATAACCAGCTGGGCTATAAAATTGAATAAGAATATTGGTACGGCTAAATCCCAGCTGGTATGACATATTTTACTTTTTATTGCTATAGCATAGTTAAATGTTTTTTCTTTTCCCTTATTTTTCCCACTTGTGGCATTATACCTCCATGGATTTACTAAAAGAAAGGCATTGAACTTTTGACTTTCTCACTTGGATCCAACCCATTGGAATGGAACCCTTTTTATTGGACACTTAACAGACTCTTATCCCATTGGACATTTTTCACCTTACAGGGGGTGGGACTTCTTGTATGTTATTTAGTGTGTGTTGCACTGTCATTGTGTTATCTGATGAAGGGTAGCTAGGTTCCCCGAAACGTTATCTTGTTGCACCAGCACCACGACTAAAAATATTCTAAAAATATTCCAGGTAGAGATGCAAGCAATTATATATATTTTTTAAATTATAAGGCAGAACATGAACTACAAATACTTGCTCCTACTTCCCAAAGAATTATATACGGTAAATGGAGGAGAGGGGGTTCTTAGGGTTTAGTGGTCCTTTAATAGTATGTCTCTTTTTCAAATATATTTCTATTTCTTTTATTTGTATTTGTTGATGTAAAAATGACATTGACCTGGTTCTATTAATGTGTCCTAAAACTAATGTAAGAAATTTAGGAAAAATGTTTTGTTTTTATAGATAGTAACGCACTAAATAATCTTTTCCTAACACAGAGAAAGAAAAGGTATCCTGCGCCTGCTATTAATCCCATCATTAATGTGGAACCAAGAATAGAGGGGGCCCGTTTTTTGGCTACCCGGAATGCAGTGGGCAAAACAGCAGAAATCAATATATTGTTGACATTTCCCAATACTTGACTAAAAGTCTTTCTCTGCAGGATGTGTTCATAATAAGCTTCCAGGTTTGGGCGCTTTCCATTTCCCCAACTTCTTCTTGCAAAGCCAAGAAATTTCAAACGATGTAAAGTCACAGCTAAAGATATATCAGCCAAGCTGAAGAATTGTCCACAAAGCCACGATTCGCTGCCTTCTTCTATTTAAAACATAATATAATAGTCAATCAATCATAATGAAATGCAATGAAACAGCTTTCTTAGATATTCTATACATTGTGTCAGAAATGTTAACCTCTCTTCTTGCAATCTGCACCCGGAAGTCAAACTAGTAACAGCCAACTTAAACCGCTAATGTTCATCTAATTCCTAAGACAGGAAAGGCTATTGTATGATGATAAACCTGTCTTGTAAGTGTTTATATAACTTAACATAGTTGATGGCATCATATATATGTGTTTATTACCACTGTAGAGATATTTTTAGTAGCCCTGAGGGGACTTCAAATATTAAAGGATAACAAAAGCAAAAAAGGAACTTACTATAAGCTAATACTACCTCCTCATCACCGTTTTCCTTTTGGCCCAGTGCCCTGTTAGGTGAGAACTGATTTCTGGAAAAGTACGGCATGCAGAATCATGTCAAAGTGGTTCCTGATTTTTCTCCATGAGCTGAAAGATCTGTGCATAAGCATCTTTTACTTTATAGGTTTCTGTGATGTTACTTTGCGTGCACTTTTCACAGTTTGAGGATCACTTTACAAGGCACAGAGTGAAGAGGAAAACTGGTTACAAGGAGGCTGAGCTAAGTAGAAATTAATATTTATGGTTTAATATGGAACTCACCTGGAGTCTCCTCACTCCTTCTTTGTAATTCAGTTTCAACTTGATCTAGAACCTTTTCTAACTCTTCAAGGATTTTTTTAAGGTATTTTATGTTATCGTGGTCCTGCAATTTTGTCTACAAAATAAAATATACATTCTCAAGCTTAAAATTAAAAATCATACAATTGCATACTTTTGCATACAAATTTTAACACCAACCAAACAGGTGTGCTTAAAATCACCCAAGTATTAGGATGGGATTTTTGTTGCGTTGGTCAAACAAGTTGATGTACTAATTACTTTTAACATTTTAGTAAGATTCATATTTTTACAGATCACTCAGCGAGGTCTCGAATAAGAGCGACCTAAGAGAAATTTTACCTTGCAGAAAGATTTTAGTGAGAAAATCTGATTAATAATTTAATATTAATGCTGCTGGTTTTCCTGGCTGTCCTGTGATGTGATGATTTGCTTCACCTGTTCAAATAATTTGTATATTAAAGGACATGTAAACTGGGGCAAATCATTTTTTAACTAATCACACCATAATTAGGATTAATTACCACCAATCTTAAATCTGCTTTTTTTCCCTCCTTCTCTGACCTTCTTATCCCTTGTTTTTTTAACTATGGAAGTTTTACTTTTTAAAGAGTGTGGGGCACAGCTAGTCTGTAAAGAACTGTCAATCACCCAGCCCCCCCCCATGACTTATTTCTCTGTCACTGTATGGTTAATTGATTCAGCATTAAGATCAGGTAAAGGAATAAGTATTATCTGTTTCTCTGTGCTTTTTCTGTGCAGATTAACCCAATCCTGCAGTTAGCTGCTGTCTGTGTTACTGAAGTCCCAATGTAGCACTGTACCTAAAGAAATCAATTACAAAGTCACACACACACACACCTTCAAACTCCTACAGCTAAAAGAAACTTTTACTTGATTCAAGCAGTGATTACATCTCCCAGTGCTGCTTATCTCCCATAGCAAGCAGTTTTACTTTCACTACAACACAAAATCACTTGGCGAATGCTATTGGGTATAGTGAGGCACAGATCATCTCCACTGCACATGCTCTACACTCTATCTGTGCCTCAGTTTTGGGAGGGGGTGGATACATAGAGAGGAGACAAGAGGAGATCTAGTGACAGGGAGCACTGAGAGCAAAAAGGGACCAAGTTCCTGACAGCAGGATAAAGGCAAGTAATTTTTTTCAGTTTAGAGTCCCTTTTAATATTTTGTATATAAAAAAAAGTGACACAATAAGTTATAAAAACAAGATGAGGATCAGTAAGTTATTAGTGATAATGACAGGCAGGCGGCAATAATACATTTTTGACCTGGTCTACAGATCTTACTTTTAGTCGTTTCTGTTTTGCTATATATGCATCTTCCAGATCTGGATTTTCTTGAGCAAGCTTCTTGAGTTCTGATTCAGTGTTGCCAATTTGAGCTGCAGTTATCATGGAAAAATAGTAGAACAGCACAATGTTAAAGCATTGGGAAAATAGAAACAGAAAACATGTTTCATTGGGATATGACTACCCTGTGGGGATTTAACATAAAATAAGCAATTATTTATTCCCTTACAGGATCTGACTCATAGGGGCATATTTATAAACAAGCGGTAACTTTTCGCAGCCGGTTTTCCCGCCTTTTTCGCCAAACTCATCATTAACGCGATTTCTAAAATGTCAAAAACCGTCCGCGAAAAGTTAACACCTCGTTAACCTTTCGCGCTTCATGCATCAGTTACCACTCGCTTCTATTTAAAAGGCAACGGTAACTGATGCGATGTGTTAATCTCGTCTGTTTCACTTCACCACCTTGAAGGTGGCGAAAATGTCCGAGATCAGCGGGGGTCGAGGCAGAGGTGTGCGCCCAACCTGCAGTGGGTGGTCGCACCCGCAACGGGAGGCACGCCCACCTCACCGCAGGTGGTCGCATTCACCGGAGGGGCACAGCGCCCCCTGCGGCGATAGTGTGGGTGTACGACCACCCGCCGCCACCCCCTTCCCAGCAGCCCCTCCCAGCCCCCTGACCCGTACGCTCCCAGGTAGGGGAAGATCCCGCTAGGGGGTGGAGGGAACCTCCAGCGGGGGCACTGAAAAGTGCCTTTTGGGGCTTAGGGGGTCCCGCAACTCGTACCGGGATCCCCCCCTCCCCAGCCCTATCAGGGCCTTTGTGGCACTGACAAGTGCCCTTGAGGCCCTTATAAGGGCCATTTGGGGCTTAAGGGGTCCTGCAGCTCGAGCTGGGACCCCCTCTCGGCACTGATAAGTGCCCTTTTTGGGGGTCCTGATAGGTATAAGTGCCGCAAAAGCCCTGATAGGGCTGGGTAAGTGGGGTCCCGGTATGAGCTGCGGGACCCCTTAAGCCCCAAACGGCCCTTATAAGGGCCTCAAGGGCACTTGTCAGTGCCGCAAAGGCTCTGATAGGGCCGGGGAGGGGGGTCCCGGAACGAGCTGCGAGACCCCCTAAGCCCCAAAAGACACTTTTAAGTGCCCCCGCTGGAGGTTCCCTCCGCCCCCCCAGCGGGCCCTTCCTCTCCCTGTGAGTGTACGGGGCAGGGGGCTGGGAGGGGCTGGTGGGAATGGTGCGGCGGCGGGTGGGCACATGCCCACACGCTCGCCACGGTCGACCCCCTTCCCAGCAGCCCCTGCTCCGTATCACCGTGAATGGATTTCAACTCCCTTCGCGGCGATATTGTACTTAGCACATTGCACAATGTCGCTCGCCATTATAAATATGGCGAAAACGGTAATTTTTGCCGCGGCAATGTGTGGCAGTAATTTTAGGGAGTTATTTTCGGCCCGTTTTTTAAATATGCCCCATAGTCCTTTATTTAATAATAAAACACACCACCAGGGCCCCTACAGTACCCTATTTACCCCCTGGGTCTACATCATTGTCCTTCAGTTATTAACCCCATCACAGCCCTTTTTGCATTCTAGTACCCTATCATAGTCTTTCATGCAGATATCCCCAATCATAATGACATAATTATTAGCAGTCTTTAAATAGCAGTCTGTGTGACCTTCTCAAGGGTATGTTACAGGCTAAATCCTGTTCAGTCCAGCTCAGGATTTCTGTTCCATGGACTGATGCCTCTGTCCTGGTCATGTATTGGTCCTGGTTTGTCTTGTTGCCCTTGTCTGGTTCTTCTGTGCTGAGTCTGACATCTCCCCATTGCCAGACTTTGGGCTGCTTCTGTACTCAATGTCTCTGAAATCTGGGTGGTTTCGACCGTGTATCTGCCTACAGCTTTCTATAAAAACTAAACTATTACCAACCCTGATTTGATATTGGATAAAGCTGTGCTGACTCTGTGTAGGCTAAATATATAATAAAACCTAAGTGTGCGTCCCTGTGTACGTGTGTGTGTGTCACTGCAGTTCCTATTGACTCACCACTAGAGGTAGTCTCTGCAGTTCCTATTGACTCACCACTAGATGGAGAGTCTCTGCAGTTCCTATTGACTCACCACTAGGGGGAGAGTCTCTGCATTTCCCACTTTCTGCTGCTTCTGTACTCAATGTCTCTGACATCTGGGTGGTTTCGACCGTGTATCTGCCTACAGCTTTCTATAAAAACTAAACTATTACCAACCCTGATTTGATATTGGATAAAGCTGTGCTGACTCTGTGTAGGCTCTACCTATCATATATAATAAAACCCTAAGTGTGCGTCCGTGTGTACGTGTGTGTGTGTCACTGCAGTTCCTATTGACTCACCACTAGAGGTAGAGTCTCTGCAGTTCCTATTGACTCACCACTAGAGGGAGAGTGTCTGCAGGGAGAAAAACAGGAAACACACGGAGGGAGAACAGCAATTAAACAGACTGCAGGTAGGGTTGCATGGGACAGGGGCCCCTGGATTTGGGACAGAGGGACCCCTGGATTTGGGACAGAAGGGGGCCCTGGATTTGGGACAGATGGGGGCCCTTGGATTTGGGACAGAGGGGCCACCCTGGAATTGGGACAGAGGGGGGGGCGGGTTGGGGTGCAGGGGGGGGGGGGGCTTGGATTTGGTACAGAGGGGGAGCCCTGGATTTGGGACAGAGGAGGGCCTCTGGATTTGGGACAGAATTAATTTTTTTGCTATGGCACTCACCATCATTGCCTTGGTTCAAACACTATTTCTTAAATCAAAACGTTGAAATCAATAGACTTTAATCCTAACAGATCTTTACTTACTGCGGATTCTAGATGTTGCATAGGCTGGTATCATAGAATCTACTGTTAGCTCTGGATGCAGAATACAGCCGTGGGTATAAGCATCCATTGGCAAGGAATCTAAAAGCTCTCTGTAGTGCTGAACCCTGGGATAATACATGCTTCCTTCTTGTGGCATGAGTCTGGCTGTTTTATCTGGTAAGAGAATATTCAAATGATGTGCTAACATTTTACACATGGAAGAGCAAACACCAGATCAAGGGAAGCATTTCAAATACTAAGTAAAAACAATTGTAAAAAGTGTGACATCATATTACCATCATTGAATGTATGTTCCACATAATCTATGATCTGGGTGGCTTCGCAGATAATATTTTCTCCATGCACAAGGACTGGGACCTCCCCCGAAGGATTAAGGCGCATAAACCATGGTTCGTTGTGTTCATTTAAGGGAAGACTGACATCGTGCTCCTCACATTTCAGTGACTTTTCTGCTATGAACAGTCGGACCTACAAGTAAAACATATGTAATACACACTTAAACATGTAAGAAATGAATCTACTATGGGGGCCTTATTAAGATTTGAATAAATTATCAACAGAAATAATATTACAAAATTTACAAATCATCACAAGTATTTTAATCTGTGTCAAAGTAACTATATATATATATATATATTATTTTTATATAAACTGCCTTTCTCATTAGGATTGATAGCTCCATCAGAAAGAAAATACAGGTTAGGAGGATGGATTTTATTACCACAATGATCAATATTACTTTTCTTCCAAATCTTCTACTCCTAATATATATAAACGGAAGTAGTGAGGAATAAAATGGTTTATCGCAATATTCTTTAGATTTTTATGCTTTCAAAGCTGAGTTACATCTATAAGAAAGTTAACCTAAGTTAAAAATACTGAGATGAAGACACAAAACAGCAGATGCATTCTGGCCACTAGGTGTCAACCTTTAGCTATACGTGTGAAACGCATTTGACTGTTCTGTTGTCTAATGTATCATTATTTATATTCACATGAAATGCTAAAACACTGGTTTACTGATTTCAAATTCAAATCTAAATAATAGGTACATTTTTGAATATTACCTATAGATATGTATCCCTTACACTGATACCAATGGGGTTAAACTATAAAACTTATGCTAATAATCGGAGTGCTACTATGTAGTAGTGCTCGGATTATACCGGAAGTGACTGCAGCTTCCCCAACTTCTACCCTGACTGAACATAACTGTGCAAGGCGGGGGGTGAATCAGGTGAACAATCATGACGGGGAATCAAGTGGGGGGGGAAATAATGGACAAAATATAGTGGGTGTTGCCACCTTTGCCTTAAAGACCCAAACATGTATGAAATCTACCCGCTGCAGTGCTAAGTGCCATTGCATTAAATACATGCTGTATGGCTACACCAAAATCAATGCAGTCTGCATCATGCTTCAAATAAAATGCCCTTTGTCATGTGAATTTTATCTGTGTTCGGGTCTTAAAGGCAAAGGTGGCAACCCTACATAGCATCTCTCCATAGACTGTGAATAGGGCTAAGCCATTCCATACCATTAACAGCAGCTATTTGCTGGCGTTAATGAATTCACGAAAATGAGCTGCTATTGGTTCAGTACATTGTACGCAGTGGTTACGCAATCGTCCTTTTGCACACCGCCTCAATAAACGTTATTCTTGTCTTAACGCCACTTTAACTCTCAGTACATCGAGATGGGTATTGGGGCATTTTATATTTACAAGCCAGTGTATACTGATGGGCATTGGGGCATTTTATATTTACATGCCCATATGTGCTGATGGGCATGGGGCATTTTATATGTAAAAGTCAGTGTGTGCTGATGGACATTGGGGCATTTTATATGAACAATCAGTGTGTGCTGCTGAGCATTTTATATGTACAAGTCAGTTTGTGCTGATGGGCATTTTATAAGTACAAGTCAAGTGTGTGCTGATGGGCATGGGGGCATTTTATATGTACAAACAATAGAAGCCTAGTGCACATCCAACTAATTTGCTTACATTTAACGTTATCAGTGAATTGCAACTTAAAAAGCCTGCCAGTGAATTAAAGCAATTAGTTCAATAACTTGGCCAAATTATTTTAAGCCCAGCAACCACGTCACGGTTTGCTTTATTCAGCTGGGTCCTAACGTTTAACCTTAGTAAATTTTACCTAAGTAAGAGACGTACAGGGAGATTCAATAAAAGTTCTTTTTTATTTAAAATGGTGCTAATTTTTCCCCAACCAATCAGATCTTATTTAACATTTGAAAGCTAACATCTGATTGGTTGGGGCAAAATTAGCACCATTTTAAACAATAAGAACTTTTATTGAATAACCCTGGTAATTCTCAAACTTTATCTTAGTAACAGTACCTTCCTTTAATAAGATGAAAATCCCTGTCGCTCATTCGCTTACTGTCTAGTGACTCTCCAGCTTTAAGTACTTGAACACATGGGCTACTGTGGGTGGAGCACACATTTCCCAGAGGCTTGGTCAAACCTCCAATGCAACAAGCAAAATACATACAAAACATGGGATAGTATACATCCACACAGAGTGCAACTAGAGACCAAAACTTTCAAATACATACAAACAATAGAAGCCTAGTGCACATCCAACTACTTTGCTTACATTTAACGTTATCACTGCCACCCTTACTTAGGTAAAATTTACTAAGATTAAAAGGGCATGTCCACCCCCAAAACTATAATCCCCCCCACTAGTGGCCCCACCATGTAGTGTAATAAAATCTTTACCTCGCATCCCAGCTCCATATGTTTCTCCTGTAGTCCCCCAAAAACTGCCCACCAGGAGGATAGCAGAGTCCATGTTAAATGTAAGCAAATTAGTTGTATGTGCACTAGGCTTCTATTGTTTGTATGTATTTGAAAGTTTTGGTCTCTAGTTGCACTCTGTGTGGATGTATACTATCCCAGCTTTTGTATGTATTTTGCTTGTGGCATTTTATATGTACAATCAGTGTGTGCTGCTGGGCATGAGGCATTTTATATGTACAATCAGTGTGTGCTGCTGGGCATGGGGCATTTTATATGTACAATCAGTGTGTGCTGCTGGGCATGGGGCATTTTATATGTACAATCAGTGTGTGCTGCTGGGCATGGGGGCATTTTATATGTACAATCAGTGTGTGCTGGCATGAGGCATTTAATATATACATCAGTGTTTGGCTGCTGGGCATGGGGGCATTTTATATTTACAATCATGTGTTGCTGCTGGGCCTGGGGCATTTTATATGTACAATCAGTGTGTGCTGCTGGGCCATGGGACTTTTATATGTACAATCAGTGTGTGCTGCTGGGCATGGGGCATTTTATATGTACAATCAGTGTGTGCTGCTGGCATGGGGCATTTTATGTGTACAATCGGTGTGCTGCTGGGCATGGGGCATTTTATATGTACAATCAGTGTGTGCTGCTGGGCATGGGGCATTTTATATGTACATCGTGTGTGCTGCGGGCATGGGGGGCATTTATATGGTACAATCAGTGTGTGCTGCTGGCATGGGCATTTTATAATGAGACAATCAGGTGTGCTGCTGGGCATGGGCATGTTTTATGATGTACAATCAGTGTGTGCTGCTGGGCATGGGGCATTTTATATGTACAATCAGTGTGTGCTGCTGGGCATGGGGGCATTTTAATGTACAATCAGTGTGTGCGCTGGGCATGGGCATTTATATGTACAATCAGTGTGTGCTGCTGGGCATGGGCCATTTTATATGTACAATCATGTGTGGCTGCTGGGCATGGGGCATTTTATATGTACAATCAGTGTGGTGCTGCTGGGCATGAGGCATTTTATATGTCCAATCAGTGTGCTGCTGGATTGGGGCATTTTATATGTACAATCAGTGTGTGCTGCTGGCATAGGGGCATTTTATATGTACAATCAGTGTTGCTGCTGGGAATAGGGCATTTTATATGTACAATCAGTGTGTGCTGCTGGGCATGAGGCATTTTATGTGATACAACCGTGTGTGGCTGCTGGCATGGGATTTTTATATGTACAATCAGTGTTGCTGCTGTGTCATGGGGCATTTTATATGTACAATCAGTGTGTGCTGCTGGGCATGAGCATTTTAATTGTACAATCAGTGTGTGCTGCTGGCATGAGGCTTTTTATATGTGTACAATCAGTGTGTGCTGCTGGGCATAGCCATTTTATGTGTACAATCAGTGTGTGTGCTGCTGGGCATGGGGCATTTTTATGTACATCAGTGTGTGCTGCTGGCATGAGGTTTTATGTGTACAATCATGTGTGCTGCTGGGCATGAGGCATTTTATATGTACAATCAGTGTGTGCTGCTGGGCATGGGCATTTTATATGTACAATCAGTGTGTGTGCTGGGCATGAGGCATTTTATATGTACAATCAGTGTGTGCTGCTGGGCATGGGCATTTTATTGTACAATCAGTGTGTGCTGCTGGGCATGGGCATTTATATATGTGTACAATCATGTGTGCTGCTGGGCATGGGGCATTTTATATGTACAATCATGTGTGCTGCTGGGCATGGGGCATTTTATATGTACAATCAGTGTTGTGCTGCTGGGCATGGGCATTATATGTACAATCAGTGTGTGCTGCTGGGCATGAGGCATTTATATGTACAATCAGTGTGTGCTGCTGGGCACTGGGGCTTTTATATGTACAATCAGTGTGTGCTGCTGGGCATGGGGCATTTTATATGTACAATCAGTGTGTGCTGCTGGGATGGGGCATTTTAATGTACAATCAGTGTGTGCTGCTGGGATGCGGCATTTTTATGTCAATCAGTGTTGTGCTGCTGGGCATGGGGCATTTTATGTATACAATCAGTGTGTGCTGCTGGGCATGAGGGGCATTTTATGTGTACAATCAGTGTGTGCTGCTGGCATGAGGCATTTTATATGTACAATCAGTGTGTGCTGCTGGGCATGAGGCATTTTATGTGTACAATCAGTGTGTGCTGCTGGGCATGAGGCATTTTATATGTGTACAACAGTGTGTGCTGCTGGGCATGGGCATTTTATATGTACAATCAGTGTGTGCTGCTGGGCATGAGGCATTTTATATGTACAATCAGTGTGTGCTGCTGGACATGGGCATTTTATATGTACAATCAGTGTGTGCTGCTGGGCATGGGGCATTTTATATGTACAATCATGTGTGCTGCTGCTGGGCATGAGGCATTTTATATGTACAATCAGTGTGTGCTGCTGGGCATGGGGCATTTTATATGTACAATCAGTGTGTGCTGCTGGGCATGAGGCATTTTATATGTACAATCAGTGTGTGCTGCTGGGCATGGGGGGCATTTTATATGTACAATCAGTGTGTGCTGCTGGGCATGGGGCATTTTATATGTACAATCAGTGTGTGCTGCTGGGCATAGGGCATTTTATATGTACAACTCAGTGTGTGCTGCTGGCATGAGGGCATTTTAATGTGTACAATCAGTGTGTGCTGCTGGGCATGGGGAATTTTATATGTACATCAGTGTGTGCTGCTGGCATGGGCATTTTATTATTACAATCAGTTGTGCTGCTGGGCATGAGGCATTTTATGTGTACAATCAGTGTGTGCTCTGGGCATGAGGCATTTTATGTGTACAATCATTGGTGTGCTGCTGGGCATGGGCATTTTATGTGTACATCAGTGTGTGCTGCTGGGCATGGGGCATTTTATATGTCACAATCAGTTTGTGGCTGCGGCATGAGGCATTTTATGTGTACAATCAGTGTGTGCTGCTGGGCATGAGGCATTTTATATGTACAATCAGTGTGTGCTGCTGGGCATGGGGCATTTTATATGTACAATCAGTGTGTGCTGCTGGGCATGAGGCATTTTATATGTACAATCAGTGTGTGCTGCTGGGCATGGGACATTTAATATGTACAATCAGTGTGTGCTGCTGGGCATGAGGCATTTTATGTGTACAATCAGTGTGTGCTGCTGGGCATGGGGCATTTTATATGTACAATCAGTGTGTGCTGCTGGGCATGGGCATTTTATATGTACAATCGTGTGTGCTGCTGGGCATGGGCATGTCATATGTACAATCAGTGTGGTGCTGCTGGGCATGAGGCATTTCATATGTACAATCAGTGTTTGCTGCTGGGCATGGGGCATTTTAATGTACAATCAGTGTGTGCTGCTGGGCATGGGGCATTTTATATGTACAATCAGTGTGTGCTGCTGGGAATGCGGGCATTTTATATGTACAATCAGTGTGTGCTGCTGGGAATGCGGCATTTTATATGTACAATCAGTGTGTGCTGCTGGGCATGGGGCATTTTATGTGTACAATCAGTGTGTGCTGCTGGGCATGGGGTATTTTATGTGTACAATCAGTGTGTGCTGCTGGGCATGAGGCATTTTATATGTACAATCAGTGTGTGCTGCTGGGCTAGGCATTTTATGTGTACAATCAGTGTGTGCTGCTGGGCATGAGGCATTTTTATTGTACAATCATGTGTGCTGCTGGGCATGAGGCATTTTATATGTACAATCAGTGTGTGCTGCTGGCATGAGGCATTTTATATGTCAAATCAGTGTGTGCTGCTGGGCATGGGGCATTTTATATGTACAATCAGTGTGTGCTGCTGGGCATGGCATTTTATGTACAATCAGTGTGTGCTGCTGGAATGGGGCATTTTATATGTACAATCATTGTGGTGCTGCTGGGCATGGGGCATTTTATAATGTACAATCATGTGTGCTGCTGGCATGGGGCATTTTATATGTACAATCAGTGTGTGCTGCTGGGCATGGGCATTTTATATGTACAATCAGTGTGTGCTGCTGGAATGCGGGCATTTTATGTACAATCAGTGTGTGCTGCTGGGCATGGGGCATTTTATATGTACAATCAGTGTGTGCTGCTGGGCATGGGGCATTTTAATGTACAATCAGTGTTGGCTGCTGGGCATGGGGCATTTTATAATATGTACAATCAGTGTGTGCTGCTGGGAATGCGGGCATTTTATATGTACAATCATGTGTGCTGCTGGCATGGGGCTTTTATATGTACAATCAGTGTGTGCTGCTGGGCATGAGGCATTTTATATGTACAATCAGTGTGTGCTGCTGGGCATGAGGCATTTTATGTGTACAATCAGTGTGTGCTGCTGGGCATGAGGCATTTTATATGTACAATCAGTGTGTGCTGCTGGGCATGGGCATTTATATGTAAATCAGTGTGCTGCTGGGCATGGGGCATTTTATATGTACAATCAGTGTGTGCTGCTGGGCATGGGGCATTTTATATGTAAATCAGTGTTGCTGCTGCTGGCATGAGGCATTTTATGTGTACAATCAGTGTGTGCTGCTGGGCATGGGGCATTTTATATGTACAATCAGTGTGTGCTGCTGGGCATGGGGCATTTTATTGTACAATCGTGTGTGCTGCTGGAGGAGGCATTTTATATGTACAATCATGTGTGCTGCTGGCATGGGGCATTTTATATGTACAATCAGTGTGTGCTGCTGGGCATGGGCATTTTTATATGTACAATCGTGTGTGTGCTGCTGGGAATGCGGGCATTTTATATGTACAATCAGTGTGTGCTGCTGGGACATGCGGGCATTTTATATGTACAATCAGTGTGCGCTGATGGGCATGGGGCATTTTATATGTACAATCAGTGTGTGCTGATGGGCATGGGGCATTTTATATGTACAATCAGTGTGTGCTGCTGGGCATGGGGCATTTTATGTGTACAATCAGTGTGTGCTGCTGGGCATGAGGCATTTTATATGTACAATCGGTGTGGTGCTGCTGGATGGCATTCCTGAGGGGGGGGGAGAGGGGTCACAGGTGTAGCACTTCTTTAAGTACTTGTCAATGCATGCTCGGACTTTATACATCGTCACATGCTTTGAGGGGGATAGCTGCCAGAGGTGGGGGCTCACAGCTTTGTAGTAAATTTGCAGTGTGACGAAATGAATCACGACATGAAGTAAGGCCAGCTTATAGGTGTCATACTTTGTATACTGACCAGTTTTTTTTTTACTATAGTGTGCCCTTAAGTGATTTAATAGCTGCCAATATTGTCTGGGGCTCTTTAAAATCATAGTCATTTCATCGGGTATCATATTATAAAAGTCGACATATTACATCATGCTTATATGTGCACAGTGATGAGTATTATTTTTGTGTAAAACATAGTGAAAGGCCTGCGATGGCTTACAGTTACATTTAAGTTAAATGGGGTGGACATAAGTGATGAAATCGTGTATCGACTTGTCTGTGTCATCGTGTGTGATACTGGGCAGGTATCAGTCTGCCATGCCCATAAAGGCAATAAATAAGAGATTTTCCACTGGCTGAACATCAGGGGTGCATCTATATGCTGTAAAGTGTTGCTTCTTGTGAAGTGTACATCATTATGTATATAATGCTAAATGTTTTAGAGCTGCCTATTCTGCAATTTTTAGGTACTGATATTGTTGTGTAGGCATTTTGTAACCATTTCTATGCTTTTTTATGTGTGCCTTGTGCATGTAAGAGTTATTCTTTCCTATTTTGTATCACGTTGTGCCTGCTCGTCTCTTGAGGTATATGCACTTGTGGGCATTACACATTTGTTTGCTCTTTCTGGTAGCAGATTTTAAAGTATTTTTAATCATGTGTGTTAGGTATGATCTACGCTAGCACTTTTTCATGTGTTCTTGCATGGGGAGCATTTTAATGGAAACATGAGGGTCTATTTTTAGAAGTTTCTGCTGGGCATGCCTTTCTATTTAAATGACAATCAGTGTGTGCTGCTGGGCATGAGGCATTTATGTGTACAATCAGTGTGTGCTGCTGGGCATGGGCATTTTATATGTACATCAGTGTGTGCTGCTGGGCATGGGCATTTATAGTACAATCAGTGTTGCTGCTGGGCATGGGCATTTTTATATGTACAATCAGTGTGTGCTGCTGGGCATGGGCATTTTATGTCAAATCAGTGTGTGCTGCTGGGCATGGGGCATTTATATGTACAATCAGTGTGTGCTGCTGGGCATGGGGCATTTTATATGTACAATCAGTGTGTGCTGCTGGGCATGGGCATTTTATATGTACAATCAGTGTGCTGGCTGGCATGGGGCATTTTATATGTACAATCAGTGTGTGCTGCTGGGCATGGGGCATTTTATATGTACAATCAGTGTGTGCTGCTGGGCATGGGGCATTTTATATGAACATCGTGTGTGCTGCTGGGCATGGGGCATTTTAATATGTACAATCAGTGTGGCTGCTGGGCATAGGCATTTTATATGTACAATCAGTGTGTGCTGCTGGGCATGAGGCATTTTATTGTACAATCATGGTGTGCTGCTGGGCATGGCATTTTTATGTACAATCAGTGTGTGCTGTGGGCATGGGGCATTTTATATGTACAATCATGTTTGCTGCTGGGCATGGCATTTTATTGTACAATCAGTGTTGTGCTGCTGGGCATGGGCATTTTATTGTACATCAGTGGTGCTGCTGGGCATGGGGGCATTTATATGTACATCAGTGGTGCTGCTGGAATCGGGCATTTTATATGTACAATCAGTGTGCTCTGGGCATGAGGCATTTTATGTGTACAATCATGTGTGTGCTGCTGGGCATGGGCATTTTATGTGTACATCAGTGTGTGCTGCTGGGCATTGGGGCATTTTATGTGTACATCATTGTGTGCTGCTGGGCATGGGGCATTTTATATGTACAATCAGTGTGTGCTGCTGGGCATGGGGCATTTTATATGTACAATCAGTGTGTGCTGCTGGGCATGAGGCATTTTATGTACAATCAGTGTGTGCTGCTGGGCATGAGGCATTTTATGTGTACAATCAGTGTGTGCTGCTGGGCATGAGGCATTTTATATGTACAATCAGTGTGTGCTGCTGGGCATGGGGGCATTTATATAGTACAATCAGTGTGTGCTGCTGGGCATGGGCATTTTATGTGTACAATCAGTGTTTGCTGCTGGGCATGGGGCATTTTATATGTACAATCAGTGTGTGCTGCTGGCATGGGGGGCATTTTTATATGTACAATCAGTGTGTGCTGCTGGGCATGGGGCATTTTATGTGTACAATCAGTGTGTGCTCGCTGGGCATGGGGCATTTTATATGTACAATCAGTGTGTGCTGCTGGGCATGGGCATTTTATGTGTACAACAAGTGTGTGCTGCTGGCATGAGGCATTTTATGTGTACAATCAGTGTGTGCTGCTGGCATGGGCATTTTATGTACAATCATGTGTGCTGCTGGGCATGGGGCATTTTATATGTACAATCAGTGTGTGCTGCTGGGCAAGGGGGGCATTTTATATGTACAATCAGTGTGTGCTGCTGGGCATGGGGCATTTTATGTGTACAATCATGTGTGCTGCTGGCATGGGCATTTTATATGTACAATCAGTGTGGCTGCTGGGCATGGGGCATTTTATATGTACAATAGTGTGTGCTGCTGGGCATGAGGCATTTTAATATGTAACAATCAGTGTGTGCTGCTGGGCTGGGGGCATTTTATATGTGACAATCAGTGTGTCCTGCTGGGCATGGGGCATTTTATGTACAATCATGTGTGCTGCTGGGCATGGGGCTTATTATGTACAATCATGTGTGCTGCTGCTGGCATGGGGCATTTTATATGTACAATCAGTGTGTGCTGCTGGGCATGGGGCATTTTATGTGTACAATCAGTGTGTGCTGCTGGGCATGGGCATTTTATATGTACAATCAGTGTGTGCTGCTGGGCATGGGCATTTTATGTGTACAATCAGTGTGTGCTGCTGGGCATGGGGGCATTTTATATAGTACAATCAGTGTGTGCTGCGGGCATGAGGCTTTTATATGTACAATCAGTGTGGTGCTGCTGGGCATGGGCATTTTATATGTACAATCATGTGTGCTGCGGGGCATGGGGCATTTATATGTACAATCAGTGTGTGCGCTGCTGGCATGGGGCATTTTATATGTACAATCAGTGTGTGCTGCTGGGCATGGGGCATTTTATATGTACAATCAGTGTGTGCTGCTGGGCATGGGCATTTTATTACAATATGTGTGCTGCTGGCATGGGGCATTTTTTGTACAATCGTGTGGTGCTGCTGGGCATGGCATTTATATGTACAATCAGTGTGTGCTGCTGGGCATGGGGCATTTTATGTGTACAATCAGTGTGTGCTGCTGGGCATGGGGGCATTTTATATGTACAATCAGTGTGTGCTGCTGGGCATGAGGCATTTTATGTGTACAATCAGTGTGTGCTGCTGGGCATGGGGCATTTTATGTGTACAATCAGTGTGTGCTGCTGGGCATGGGGCATTTTATTGTACAATCAGTGTGTGCTGCTGGGCATGGGGCATTTTATATGTACAATCAGTGTGTGCTGCTGGGCATGGGGCATTTTATATGTACAATCAGTGTGTGCTGCTGGGCATGAGGCATTTTATATTGTACAATCAGTGTGTGCTGCTGGGCATGGGGGCATTTATATGTACAATCAGTGTGGGCTGCTGGGCATGGGGCATTTTATATGTACAATCAGTGTGTGCTGCTGGGCATGGGCATTTATATGTACAATCAGTGTGTTGCGGCTGGGCATGGGCATTTATATGTACAATCAGTGTTGCTGCTGGGCATGGGGCATTTTATATGTACATCAGTGTGTGCTGCTGGCATGCATTTTAATGTGTACAATCAGTGTGTGCTGCTGGCATGGGCATTTTATATGTACAATCAGTGTGTGCTGCTGGGCATGGGCATTTTATGAACAATCAGTGTGTGCTGGCTGGGCATGGGGCATTTTAATATGTACAATCAGTGTGTGCTGCTGGGCATGAGGCATTTATATGTACAATCAGTGTTGCTGCTGGGCATGGCATTTTATATGTACAATCAGTTGTGTCTGCTGGGCATGGGCATTTTATATGTACAATCAGTTGTGCTGCTGGCATGGCATTTTATATGTACAATCAGTGTGGTGCTGGCATGGGCATTTATATGTACAATCATGTGTGCTGCTGGGCATGGGCATTTTATGTGTACAATCATTGTGTGCTGCTGGGCATGGGGCATTTTATAATGTGTACAATCAGTGTGTGCTGTGGGCATGGGGCATTTTATATGTACAATCATGTGTGCGTGCTGGCATGGGGGCATTTTATATGTACAATCAGTGTGTGCTGCTGGGCATACTTTATATGTACAATCAGTGTGTGCGGCTGGCATAGGCATTTTATATGTACAATCAGTGTGGGTCTGCTGGGCATGGGGGATTTTATGTACAACAGTGTGTGCTGCTGGCATGGGGCATTTATATTGTACAATCAGTGTGTGCTGCTGGCAGGGGGGCATTTTATATGTACAATCATGTGGTGCTGCTGGGCGAGGCATTTTAATGTACAATCAGTGTGTGCTGCTGCTGGGCATGAGCATTTTATTGTACAATCAGTTGTGTGCTGGCTGGGCATGGGGGCATTTTATGTACATTCAGTGTGTGCTGTGGGCATGGGGCATTTTATGTGTACAATCAGTTGTGTGCTGCTGGGCATGAGGCATTTTAATATGTACAATCAGTGTGTGTGCTGGGCATGGGGCATTTTATTATTACAATCAGTGTGTGCTGCTGGGCATGGGGCATTTTATATGTGTACATCAGTGTGTGCTGCTGGGCATGGGGCATTTTATTTTACAATCAGTGTGTGCTGCTGGGCATGGGCATTTTATGTGTACAATCAGTGTTGCTGCTGGCATGGGCATTTTATGTGACAATCAGTGTGTGCTGCTGGGCATGGGGGCATTTTATATTACAATCAGTGTGTGCTGCTGGGCATGGGGCATTTTTGTGTACAATCAGTGTGTGGCTGCTGGGCATGGGGGCATTTTATATGTACAATCAGTGTGTGCTGCTGGGCATGGCATTTTAAATGTACAATCAGTGTGTGCTGCTGGGCATGGGCCATTTTATATGTACAATCAGTTGTGTGCTGCTGGGCATGGGCATTTTATGTGTACAATCAGTGTGTGCTGCTGGGGCATGGGGCATTTTATATGTACAATCAGTTGTGTGCTGCTGGGCATGGGCATTTTATGTGTACATCAGTGTGTGCTGCTGGGCAGGGGGCATTTTATATTACACATGTGTCTCTGGCATGGGCATTTTATGTACAACAGTGTGTGCTGCTGGGCTGGGCATTTTTATGTACAATCAGTGTGTGCTCTGGCATGGGTGAGGCATTTTATGTGTACAATCAGTGTGTGCTGCTGGGCATGGGGCATTTTATATGTACAATCAGTGTGTCTGTGCTGCGGCATGGGGCATTTTATATGTACAATCAGTGTGTGCTGCTGGGCATGGGGCATTTTATTGTACAATCAGTGTGTGCTGCTGGGCATGGGGTTTTATATGTACAATCAGTGGTGTGCTCTGGGCATGAGGCATTTTATGTGTACAATCAGTGTGTGTCTGCTGGGCTGGGCATTTTATATGTACAATCAGTGTGTGCTGCTGGGCATGGGGCATTTTATATGTACAACATTGTGTGCTGCTGGGCATGGGGGCATTTTATATGTACAATCAGTGTGTGCTGCTGGGCATGGGGCATTTTATATGTACAATCAGTGTGTGCGCTGGGCATGGGCATTTTATATGTACAATCAGTGTGTGCTGCTGGGCATAGGCTTTTATAGTGTCAATCAGTGTTTGCTGCTGGGCATGGGGCATTTTAATGTACAATCAGTGTGTGCTGCTGGGCATGGGCATTTATATGTACAATCAGTGTGTGCTGCTGGGCATGGCATTTATATGTACAATCATGTGTGCTGCTGGGCATGAGGCATTTATAGTGTACAATCAGTGTGTGCTGCTGGGCATGAGGCATTTATATGTACAATCAGTGTGTGCTGCTGGGCATGAGCATTTATATGTACAATCAGGTGTGTGCTGCTGGGCATGGGGCATTTTATATGTACAATCAGTGTGTGCTGCTGGATGCGGGCATTTATTGTACAATCAGTGTGTGCTGCTGGGCATGAGGCATTTTATATGTACCAATCAGTGTGTGCTGCTGGGCATGATCATTTTATATGTACAATCAGTGTGTGGCTGCTGCATGAGGCATTTTATATGTACAATCAGTGTGTGCTGCTGGCATGGGCATTTATATGTACAATCAGTGTGTGCTTGCTGGCATGAGGCATTTATATGTACAATCAGTTGTGGGCTGCTGGGCATGGGGCATTTTATATGTACAATCAGTGTGTGCTGCTGGGATGCGGGCATTTTATATGTAATCGTGTGTGCTGCTGGGCATGGGGCATTTTATATTACAATCAGTGTGTGCTGCTGGGCATGCAGGCATTTATATGTACAATCAGTGTGTGCTGCTGGGCATGGGCATTTTATATGTACAATCAGTGTGTGCTGCTGGGCATTGGGCAATTTTATATGTACAATCAGTGGTGCTGCTGCGGGGGGCATTTTATATGTACAATCAGTGTGTGCTGCTGGGCATGGGGCATTTTATATGTACAATCAGTGTGTGCTGCTGGGCATGGGCATTTTATTGTACAATCAGTTGTTGTGCTGCTGGGCATGGGGCATTTTATTTGTACAATCAGTGTGTGCTGCTGGGCATGGGCATTTTAGTGTACAATCAGTGTGTGCTGCTGGGCATGGGCATTTTATGTACAATCAGTGTGTGCTGCTGGGCATGCATTTTATATGTACAATCAGTGTGTGCTGCTGGGCATGGGCATTTATATGTACAATCATTGTGTGCTGCTGGGCATGAGGCATTTTATGTACAATCAGTGTGTGCTGCTGGGCATGGGCATTTATATGTACAATCAGTGTGTGCTGCTGGGCATGGGCATTTATATGTACAATCAGTGTGGTGCTGCGGCATGGGGCATTTATATGTACAATCAGTGTGTGCTGCTGGGGATGGGCATTTTATATGTACAATCAGTGTGTGTGCTGGCTGGCATGAGGCATTTTATTTAGTATGTACAATCAGTGTGTGCTGCTGGGCATGAGGCATTTTATATGTACAATCAGTGTGTGCTGCTGGGCATGAGGCATTTATATGTACAATCATTGTGTGCTGCTGGGCATGAGGCATTTCATATGTACAATCAGTGTGTGCTGCTGGCATGAGGCATTTCATATGTACAATCAGTGTGTGCTGCTGGGCATGGGGCATTTTATATGTACAATCAGTGTGTGCTGCTGGGCATGGGGCATTTTATATTGTACAATCAGTGTGTGCTGCTGGGAATGGGGCATTTTATATGTACAATCAGTGTGTGCTGCTGGGCATGGGGCATTTTATATGTACAATCAGTGTGTGCTGCTGGGCATGAGCATTTATATGTACAATCAGTGTGTGCTGCTGGGCAGGGGGCATTTTAATATGTACAATCAGTGTGTGCTGCTGGGCATGGGGCATTTTATATGTACAATCAGTGTGTGCTGCTGGGCATGGGACTTTTATATGTAAATCAGTGTGTGCTGCTGGGATGGGGCATTTTATATGTACAATCAGTGTGTGCTGCTGGGATGGGGCATTTATTGTACAATCAGTGTGTGCTGCTGGGCTAGGGGCATTTTATATGTACAATCAGTGTGTGCTGCTGGGCATGGGGGCATTTATATGTACAATCAGTGTGTGCTGCTGGCATGGGGCATTTTATGTGTACAATCAGTGTGTGCTGCTGGGCATGGGGCATTTATATGTACAATCAGTGTGTGCTGCTGGGCATGAGGCATTTTATATGTACAATACGGTGTGTGTGCTGCTGGGCATGAGGCATTTTATATGTACAATCAGTGGTGTGCTGCGGGCTGGCATTTTATATGTACAATCAGTGTGTGCGTCTGGCATGGGGCATTTCATATGTACAATCAGTGTGTGCTGCTGGGCATGGGGCATTTTATATGTACAATCAGTGTGTGCTGCTGGGCATGGGGCATTTTATATGTACAATCAGTGTGTGCTGATCAGTGTGTGCTGCTGGGCATGGGGCATTTTATATGTACAATCAGTGTGTGCTGCTGGGCATGAGGCATTTTATATGTACAATCAGTGTGTGCTGCTGGGCATGAGGGCATTTTATATGTACAACAGTGTTGCTGCTGGGCAATGGGGCATTTATGATGTACAATCAGTGTGTGTGCTGCGGGCATGAGGGCATTTTATATGTACAATCAGTGGTGTGCTGCTGGGCATGGGCATTTTATATTACAATCAGTGTGTGCTGCTGGGCATGGGCATTTATATGTACAATCAGTGTGTGCTGCTGGGCATGGGGATTTTTATGTACAATCAGTGTGTGCTGCTGGGCAATGAGGCATTTTATATGTACAATCAGTGTGCTGCTGGGCATAGCATTTTATGTACAATCAGTGTGTGCTGCTGGGCATGGGGATCTTTTATATGTACAATCAGTGTGTGCTGCTGGGCATGGCATTTTATATGTACAATCAGTGTGTGCTGCTGGGCATGGGGCATTTATATGTACAATCAGTGTTGTGCTGCTGGGCATGGGCATTTTATATGTACAATCAGTTTGTGCTGCTGGGCATGGGGCATTTATATGTACAATCAGTTGTGCTGCTGGGCATGAGCATTTTATATGTACAATCAGTGTGTGCTGGGCATGGGGCATTTTATATGTAAACATCAGTGTGTGTGCTGGGGCATGGCATTTTTATGTGTACAATCAGTGTGTGCTCTGGGCATGGGGCATTTTATATGTACAATCAGTGTGTGCTGCTGGGCATGGGGCATTTCATATGTACAATCAGTTTTGCTGCTGGGCATGGGCATTTTATATGTTACAATCAGTGTGTGCTGCTGGCATGGGCATTTATATGTACAATCAGTGGTGTGCTGCTGGGCATGGGCATTTTCATATGTACAATCAGTGTTGTCTGCTGGGCATGGGGCATTTTTATGTACAATCAGTGTGTGCTCTGGGCATGGGGCTTTATATGTACAATCAGTGTGTGCTGCTGGGCATGGGGCATTTTATATGTACAATCAGTTTGTGCTGCTGGGCATGAGGCATTTATATGTACAATCAGTGTGTGCTGCTGGGCATGGGGCATTTTATATGTACAATCAGTTTGTGCTGCTGGGCATGGGGCATTTATATGTACAATCAGTGTGTCGCTGGGCATGGGATTTTATTGTACAACGTGTGTGCTGTGGGCATGGGCATTTTATATGTACAATCAGTGTGGTGCTGCTGGGCATGGGGCATTTTATATGTACAATCAGTGTGGTGCTGCTGGGCATGGGGCATTTTATATGTACAATCAGTGTGTGCTGCTGGGCATGGGGCATTTCATATGTACAATCAGTGTGTGCTGCTGGGCATGGGGCATTTCATATGTACAATCAGTGTGTGCTGCTGGGCATGGGGCATTTTATATGTACAATCAGTGTGTGCTGCTGGGCATGGGATTTTATGTACAATCATGTGTGCTGTGGCATGGGCATTTATATGTACAATCAGTGTGTGCTGCTGGGCATGGGCATTTATGTACAATCAGTGTGTGCTGCTGGGCATGGGCATTTTATAGTACAATCAGTGTGTGCTGCTGGGCATGGGGCATTTTTATACAATCAGTGTGTGCTGCTGGGCATGGGGCATTTTATATGTACAATCAGTGTGTGCTGCTGGGCATGGGGCATTTTATATGTACAATCAGTGTGTGCTGCTGGGCATGGGGCATTTTATATGTACAATCAGTGTGTGCTGCTGGGCATGGGCATTTATATGTACAATCAGTGTGTGCTGCTGGGCATGGAGGCATTTTATATGTACAATCAGTGTGTGCTGCTGGGCATGGGCATTTTATATGTACAATCAGTGTGTGCTGTGGGCATGGGGCATTTTATATGTACAATCAGTGTGTGCTGCTGGGCATGGGGACATTTTATATGTACAATCAGTGTGTGCTGCTGGGCATGAGGCATTTTATATGTACAATCGTGTGTGCTGCTGGGCATGGGGGCGATTTTTATATGTAATAGGTATTACTGCAGGATGGAATAGTCACTCGTCACTTAAGAAGGGTTGGATTTCCTGCCCTTTGTGATGCGACAGGAAACTGTAATTTACAGTAAGTACAATCCATGTAATTTGTTAACGAGGCTTTAATTAAGGTCCCAGCTGCAGCCATACACAGCAGCTAGGAAGGGTAATAATACAGCCGTTACTGGGATTTCTGGAGAAGCAGTTATATTGTGCCATAGGCCTTGTTCATTCTTTACTGGCCGTAAAAAACAGTAAAACCTCCCTAATTCATATAAAATGCAGCATTAGGAAAAGAGACCTAAGGATAATAATAATCATCACTATGGCAGGCACCAAACCTTCAGCAGTGCTCTGTGCCTTGGCATTAGCACACATGCAGGGAACTATCCAGGTGCTGAATATTCTAATCTCATTGCTGGGGATGGACTCACCTTCTGGGAAGTGAATGACTGTGTCCAGTGGTAGAGGATTAGTTTGTCCTCATTATGACCTTTAACAGCAGGAATTGGACCAGCCTGGTCTGTCATTGTTGTCACTGTTTTCAAAGGGATGTGTTGTGCAGACAGACCTGCCCTAAGCTGAATAGCAAATCTAAGGGGTGGTGCCTTTCAGTGGACTAGTGAGGCTCCAGGGTCCTAATTCATCAGAAAATAGCTTGAAACACAATATACAAATACACAACTCAGTGTTGCCTTGACACCTCTTTATCCAAATAATTAGTATGCTGTATGGCAACGCATCTCTATTATATATAAATAAATTGAAATACTCCACTTTAGCATAGCATAATAAAATGTATAAAAACAGGTGAACAATTACATAATAGTTTTGCACGTTTTGGGGAGTAAAACAATAGAGTATACAAATACACAAGATCTAGAAAAATATAGTGAACTTTATTTTATGGTAAACAAGATGCACGTGTATCCTGTAAATTATAAGAGAGGAACGAAACTGGCAAGTTGAATCACAATTTTTAAATATTTGTTTTTTAAATAGTTTCTTGATGGGCATGGGGGCATTTTATATTTACAAGTCAGTGTGTGCTGATGGGCATGGGGCATTTATATTAACACTTCAGTGTGGCTGATGGGGGGCAGGGCATTTTATATGTACAATCAGTGTGTGCTGATGGGCATGGGGCATTTTATATTTACAAGTCAGTGTGTGCTGATGGGCATGGGGCATTTTATATTTAAAAGTCAATGTGTGTGATGGGCATGGGGGCATTTTATATTTACAAGTCAGTGTGTGCTGATGGGCATGGGGCATTTTATATTTAAAAGTCAATGTGTGCTGATGGGCATGGGGCATTTTATATTTAAAAGTCAATGTGTGCTGATGGGCATGGGGGCATTTTATATTTACAAGTCAGTGTGTGCTGATGGGCATGGGCCTTTATATTTACAATCAGTGTGCTTATGGGCATGAGGGCATTTTATTACAATCAGTGTGTGCTGATGGGCATGGGGCATTTTATATTACAAGTCAGTGGTGCTGATGGGCATGGGGGCATTTTACATTTTAACAAGTCAGTGTGTGCTGATGGGCATGGGGGCATTTATATTTACAAGTCAGTGTGTGGCTGAGGGCATGGGGCATTTTAATTGTACAAGTCAGTGTGTGCTGGATGGCATGGGGGCATTTTAATATGTACAATTCGTGTGTGCTGATGGGCATGGGGGAATTTTATATTTACAAGTCAGTGTGTGCTGATGGGCATGGGGCATTTTATATGTACAAGTCAGTGTGTGCTGATGGGCATTGGGCATTTTATATGTACAAGTCAGTGTGTGCTGATGGCATGGGGGCATTTTATATGTACAATTCAGTGTGTGCTGATGGGCATGGGGGCATTTTATATTTACAAGTCAGTGTGTGCTGATGGGCATGGGGGCATTTTATATGTACAATTCAGTGTGTGCTGATGGGCATGGGGGCATTTTATATTTACAAGTCAGTGTGTGCTGATGGGCATGGGGCATTTTATATGTACAAGTCAGTGTGTGCTGATGGGCATGGGGGCATTTATATTTACAAGTCAGTTGAAAACAAATACACTGCAACAATGTTCTTCAAGCTGGAAAACTTCACTTTATTTGTAAATATGTAAAAGCACAAACACAACGGCACTTGAGCCAGGGGTCCCGCGCATACTGTAAGAGTTGGAGGGGGGTATAAGGGGGGGGGCACCGCTTTACAAGTTTGTGCAGTGAACACCCTTATAACACAAAGAGGTGGTAATACTAATTAGCATATTAACAACACCCTTCTATACCAGAGGGTGTATATACGTCATTAGCATATTAACAACACCCTTACAATACCAACAAGGTGGTATATCGCTCATTACATATTACACAACACCCTTATATAAAAACCACCAAAGAGTTGGTATATACATGTATTAGCGTATTAACACCCTTACATACACAGAGGCGGTATACATGTAATAAGCATATTAACAACATTCTTACATACACAGAGGCGGTATACATGTAATAAGCATATTAACAACATTCTTACATACACAGAGGCGGTATACATGTAATAAGCATATTAACAACATTCTTACATACACAGAGGCGGTATACATGTCATTAGCTAATTACAACATTCTTACATACACAGAGGTGGTATACATGTCATTAGCGTATTAACAACACTCTTACATACACAGAGGTGGTATACATGTCATTAGCGCATTAACAACATTCTTACATACACAGAGGGGTATACATGTCATAGCATATAACAACAACAACTACACCTTACATACACAGAGGCGGTATACATGTCATTAGCGTATTAACACACTCTTCATACACAGAGGTGGTATACATGTCATTAGCGTATTAACAACATTCTTACATACACAGAGGTGGTATACATGTCATTAGCGTATTAACAACACTCTTACATACACAGAGGTGGTATACATGTCATTAGCGTATTAAACAAATTCTACATACACAGAGGGGTATCATGTCATTAGGTATTACAACATCTACATACAAGAGGTGGTATACATGTCATTAGCGTATTAACAACATTGTACATACCAGAGGGGTATCCATGTATTGCGTATTAACAACAACCCTCTTACATACACAGAGGTGTATACATGTCATTAGCTTATTAACACACTTCTTAATCACAGAGGTTGGTATACATGTCATTAGTGTATTAACAACACTCTTACATACACAGAGGTGGTATACATGTCATTAGCGTATTAACAACACTCTTACAAATACACAGAGGTGGTATACATGTCATTAGCGTATTAACAACAAGCGACAGACTAATAACCTCCAAGATCCCAACGCAACCTGTTTTCGTCTATAAGCGGGTGCCGACTCTAAAGGACAAATTAGTCCATAGCCATGTCGTAGAGAATAGACCAACTAATACTTTCTTGACTACGAGAGGCTCTTTCAGATGTGGTAAATGCTGTATATGCGACAAAATCATCCAAACGGATCATCACATCATCGACAGATTTGGCAAAAAAGAAATCAACAAAGCATATACTAACTGTCTGACCATGTCAGTAGTATATGCTATAAAATGTCCTTGCCCGATGATATATGTAGGCATGACTGCACGCAGAGTCAAAGACAGAATCATTGAACATATATCAAACATTAGAACTGCGACTTCGAGTAAAGCACAGGAAGGTAAACTAACAACCGTAGCGGCCCATTTTCTAGAAAAACATGAAGACTTGGCTACAGACCTAAGATGGCAAGTCCTAGAAAAGTCACTTTGGGAATAGGGGGTGGTGACAGAAATAATAATCTATTGAAAAGGGAATCCCGTTGGATTTTCCTTCTTAACACCCTTGCTCCGTGGGGCATGAATGAGAAAATACAATTTAATGCATTTTTATGACGATCTTCCATATAGGTGAACAATATATAACGCCAGACGGTTGGTAATTAACTTACGGCAGTAATATCCCTCGGAATATGGAGACCATTATAATTCTTCATGTACTTACCTGTCTTATACTCTGCCATCAGTACTAATCCCACATCCCAATATTATACCATACTTACCTGTGATAAATGGACTTATATTTACCTAGGACTGAATGCTCTAGTTCAGTTGCAGATGTGGTAGATTACCAATTATAAATCAATTTAAGATAAAATGAAATTTTTGAAGGGTACCTGTCAATATAATAATCTTTTAACCTGATACGAGTGTCCTGTTATACATGGAGTTATGTATGAATCTAACACACCATAGGAGCAATGTCCCTAACTCTCCCAAACTACATATATTAATCTACTGGCTCTTAACCCACTACCGCTTGTAAGGTCAATCTTCTCCTTCTCTTAGCATAGAAACAATACCAGTCTCTTTTACATTATATTGCCCCATATCATTTTGTATGGGGCATGCTTTCTCTATTTAAAATCCTTTCCTTTTTTCCCCCCAGAGTGGGCGGAGCTTTGGGAGGCCCATCCGCCCAGCTTGTTTCTGATAGGCTAAAGAAGGGGGCGGAGTCAGGAGACATGTGGGACTGGCATTCTACCTATGACTAAGCTCCCAAGTGGAATGAAACGCGTCGGGGGGACTCATGTTGTGTGATGTTTGGCACTTCACCTATAGACCCAAAGCATAGGAGTATCAGCCAGTGATTCTAACTGTCTGATCTCCATGGGTCTTTCTTTTTGTCTGCTCAGCATAGCAATGATAGCCATACCTCCCAACATGTAAAAGTATGAAAGAGGGACAGGGGGATTGAAGAGCGGTGCGCGCGGCAGTGCACAAAAAAGGTGCAATTTCAGATATTGTCTATGGCGTTTTACATTGAATATCTGTTCGTCACAGTCAGTGGCGGAAAGTGATGGACTTTCTATGCCCTGGCAATCTCCAAGGACTGGAACAAGCATCACTTTTACACTGAGCCATTTTGGATATGGGAAGTAAGTCCCTTGCTCAATTACAATGAGGGGAAGAGTCAACAGCCCCAAAGAACTGTAAAGTCCTTCCCCATACAGTGGTATGGAGCATATATTGCTTATAAATAATGTTATTATGTTAACAACCACCTCATCACGTCTCAAACAATCACTTTCACGGCTGCCGGTCCATTCTCTTCTGCTTGTTTCTGTTCTCGGGAAAGGCATGGAGACAAGCTGGTAAGTATATCCAGGGGGCGATTTCAAAGGATTAAACCTTGCAAGGTCTAGGTTTCAGCGGATGATTTTTGTTGGAGGGGTTGACTTGCCTTTTAAAGGGCAATTATAGTGAGAAAATTGTTTTTTTTTAATTTCTTCTAATGTATCCTATAAGTCATCCCAACCACCAGGGTACCTTTAGTTTTTTAAATTTCATAGTCCCCGAGATATAAGCCTTTGAAATGCTGTGATTTGTAGGAGCTGCTTCACATCATCTGTCACTCAAAGGCACACACCCACACAATCCAAAGCTCCCATGCACGTACTGTCACACACTCTCTCACCCACACTATATGTACCATGTGCAACATATAGTCAAATGCTGTAGTGCTAAACACAATCAATAAACCCTTAACCCAGTAATATGAGCATAACACACTATAAAACAGCCCTCCCCCCAAAAAAAACTATCTTATATACATACAAAACCAGTGACTCAAATGGAACACTAATACAGTATATATAAAACAGTATACAGACTATATACCAAACAAGACACACAGTGCAAAGTATGAAATATAACTAAAGCAACTGAATGTGTACAGGACAACAAGCAGGTCACTGTGTTTGTGAAGGTCTCTCACTACAAGTGCTGTTACACTGACTCTCTTCAGTGATTATGATCTCAGCTAAGCAGGGGAGAGATATGAACTTTAGGTAAAAAATAAAACAATTAGCAAAGTTAGGAACAGGGAGAGTTCAGTAACTTACTTGTAAAGATCTCAGCACCACTTGTCCTCTTTCCCCCTCTGCCCCTCCCTTCAGCATATTGCTACTTTATTCCCCACTTTGCTTGCAGTCTAGCTCTGGAGGGAGGGGTCAACAGGATGTCGCACTTCATTTAAAGTACTTTCAACTGACAATGCTCGGACTCTGTATACAGCCCGTCACTGCTTGAGGGGGAGTAGACAGAGAGGGGAGGGGGACTACACAGCTTGGTAGAAACTTCTGCCAGTGTGAAGAAATGAAGCCACACAGAAACATGAAGTAAGGCAGCTTATACTAAGTGATCTATACATTGTACAGAAAAGTTTTTTTTTTACTATAGTTGCCCTTAAGTATTTATATAGCTCCAATATCTTCTGGGGCGCTTACAATAACATAGTCCTATATTACATACAAGGGTAATACATATTATAAAAAGTCGTACATATTACATACAATGCATATAATATAAGTGCACAAAGTGATGAGTATTTATTTTTGTGATAAAAACAGGAAAGAGGACCCTGCCCAGAGTGCTTACAGTCTAGTGGAAATGGGGGTGAGACATAAGGTGAGTGGATCGGTAGGAATTGTCTGTCTTGCAACTCTATAATACTGGGAGGTATCGTCTGCCATCCCATGAAGGAACCCCCATCAAATAAAGATTTTTCCACTTGCAGAAACTCAGGGGTCATCTATATGCTGAAATGTTTGCTTCGTGAAGCATCATTATGTATATAATAGCTAAATGTTTTAGAGCTGCTGTATCGATTTTAGGACTGATATTTGTGAAGTTTGTAACCATTTCTAATCTTTTAATTATTGTGCCTTTTCATGTAAGAGTTATCTTTCCATTTGTATCCGTTTGCTCTCGTTCTCTTGAAGGTTATATCGCCACCTTGTGGGCATTCTACAATTTTTTCGTCTTTCTAAAAAGAAAAAAAAAAGGTAACCAGATATCTTAAAGTATATTAATAATCTATGTGGTATATCACTGTGAATACTACGCTTAAGCCCAGACTTTATCAGGTTCACTTTATTCCTTGCACTTTTATATGAGCTTTAATGAGATGTCTTATATTTAATACTTTTTATAATTGATAAATTCTAAGTATTTATTGCATTTGCACTTTATGTATATTTTTTAGCACTTTATATGTAAAGGAAGGGACTGCACCCAATTGTGGTCACATGATGTTGAACTGGTATTTAAGTCACTCCCACTGTTACACTTGCATCAACTGAGGAAGGGGGCATTTACTACTCCCCACCCACCCCCGAACATTGTGTGTTTTGATGGTGGTCCATAATAAAAGATTTAATTGACTTGGAGTGTGCCCTCAACTTGCTTTTCTGTGTGAACTTCTATCCATGGAGGGTTGGATACCAGAAGAGTGAGCACCCACAGGTGGACAAGAGTGCATTGGGCCCTGTTTCTGCTTGAAGTGAATCGGTAGGCTGTTGATTTTAATAAGGGAGTTGGTTAGCTTGGGTCAGTGAGAGGGGTTATGGCTAGGCCAGGTTATATGCTTGCTGAAGAGGTGGGTTTTAAGGTTACATACTCATTGTGTCTATGAGTAAGGATCATGTGATCTGAAATGCGTCAGACCTGACCTCATTGTGATCCTTCTGATGTGGAAGCTTTTAAATAGTGAACAATAAAGGATGCTTTTATTATACTCTCGGTTCGGCAGTTTTAATGAAAATTTGGACATTGGGGGGACTGGTGGAGACTTGAATAGAGGTAGAGACGGACCTCGGACCGCAAACAACACCCCGTACAAGCTCCAGAGTTAAAGGGATGCCCAAGTGGAATTGAAGAGCGGCGATCGGTATGTACTGAGCTCTGTGTTCCGTTAGTGGGAGAGGGGGGGGTCTTAAGCGCTATTGTTTGGATCGGTTTTAAGGTTACATTTGAAAATATTTAGGGATGGTGAATGGACGGTCGAGAGGGAGGAATGAAGTTCCAGAGCAGAGGGGCAGCACAGCAAAATCCAGAATGCGGATACGGGAAGAGGGGGAACAAGGGTGAATGAGAGAATGATATTGTTTGTCGTGTGGAAGTTATTCCTGGATGGGATCTGTGGAATCAGCTCTGAGATGTATGGAGGGGCTGTGTTGCATGTATGCAGATGTATGGAGGGGCTGTGTAAGCAGCTTGAATTGGATCCTTTGAGTGATGGGCTGCTTTAGAAAAGTGAGAATAGAATGAGAATGAATGAATGAGCCAGGGTTTAGGGTGGATTTAAGTGGAGCCAAGATGCAGTATCAGGATACCTAAGGAGGCTGGATTAGTATGGATGAAGTAAATTAAAATGGGAAATTGGAGGGGCTTGACTATGCAGGAGACAATTTAGGACTGTTTACATTGGAGAAGCAATTGTCTAGACAGTGGGATGAGCCTAGTTAGGGTCCCTGACTGTAGCACAGACATGGCCACACATAAAAATTATGCCACGCTCCTTTCTCTACCTACGCTTAGACACTTAAAGACATATATAGATTGTTAGACAGATAGATAAGATTGATAAGGTTGAGACACAAATAAATAGTCAGACAATTGAGTAGATCACAAAGTAGATATACTTGTCACACACACTAGACAGACATACACACACATGACCAATCAGTGGATCACACAGTAGATATACTTGTCACACACCCACAGACAGACACACATACGAACACACAGACAGACCAATCAGTAGATCACACAGTAGCTATAATTGTCACACACCCACAGACAGACACACATACGAACACACAGACAGACCAATCAGTAGACACACAGTAGCTATACTTGTCAACACAGAAAGACACACAGAGACAGACACAGATGGATAAACAGAAAGGCACAGACAGACCAATCGGTAGATCACACAGAGGCAGAGATAGTCACACAGACATATGCACAGACGGACAACACCAAGACAGACAAAGAGACACACCACAAGACAGCACAAGAGATATACAAAATTTGCAATGCACAGAGTATATAATGTCTAATAGACTGGAGGTGCACTAGGTAAAGACTAATAGTATGAGTAAGTAAAAACAGTCCCTTTATTGTGCAATACTGGGAATACACAAAAGTGCATAATAGTGCTCATTAAAAAACTTTAAAAAACATACAAAAAGATCATGTATGGATTCCAATGGTATAAGTAGGCCTATAAATAGGTATAGTTCAAATCCCTTGCCTAAGGAAAATAATAGCCAAAGGGCCAATAACTCAGAGATAGACATACACAAAGACAGACACACAGACAGACACTCAGAGATAGACACACACAGACACAGAAAGATGCACAGACAATAATATAATAAACTCTCTGTGCATTGTTCACCAATAGATCATTTCATAGGCCACACAGACATCTTTAAATTTAGAAGAAAATAAATGTAAAGGGCCATAACCCATACCCCCACCAACTAAAATTGTATGTATGTATAATTTTATTATAAAAGCGCCACTTGGGTACGCAGCGCTGTACATTAAAAAATACAGAGTTTACAAACAAGGGGATAAGTGCAAGCCAGAAAGCATATATATATAAATTATGTGTAAATTGATATAAATGCAACAAGTCTTGACACATTAGGAATGAGATCCCTGCCGAAGAGCTTACAATCTAAAGGAGGACAACATACAGATCCAAGTGGGGGGGATGGGTACAAAGTGCTTAAAAGGGCAGTGTTAAAAGATCCCCACCTTTCTCTTTGCTGCATATGGTTGTCCTGCAGGGCATGAGGAAAGTGAAGAGTAGGAAGCCCTGTGTGTAATCGTATCTGCCTCTTCTGCTCCTCTGAGAGTTTTGTGTCATGGGCAGTGGAGGTCCCCCCCTCCCTTTTGGTTCCCTTTTGATAAAGCATGCAACTCAGTAAAAACAAAAATGAATAGTTGGAGGAAATCCCCCCAACCCTGGCGCCATGTTTAAATCCCAAATATCTGCTCCTAAATGTACTTACCAGCCCTTGTTCCCTTGGCTCTTTCTGCTGCTCTTCAGCACAAAAGCAGCAGATGGAGCCAGACCGGCAGCCACGTCAGTGATGGCTAAGTTCTCAGCCAATCATAGAATTAGCTGCCGGTACAGCTCCGCTGTTCTGGCAGAAGAGCACCAGTGTCAGGTTTAGTGGGTGGAGCCTCAGTGGTGAAGGTGGCAGTCCTTACTTTTCCTCAGCCTAAGACAACTGATGTGGGTGACCGCTGTCTCTGGGCTCAGTAGGGTAAGAGTGTCAACAAGGTAGCAAGGCACACAAAGGGAAATGTCACAGGATAGGAGAGGTAGGATGAGGTGACTTGAAGGCAGGAGCAGTTGGCGGTGAGGTAAGTAGCAGAAGACCTGGAGTAAATGAGGAATAGGTAAGTATAACTGGTGATCTGCATGGCAGATTATGTAGCTTAAGAACGGAGTGGCTGAGATGAGGTAAGTATTGCTGGAGATCTGGAATGGCTGATGATTAGGTAAGTATTGCTGGAATTGGAGTAGCAGATGATAATGTAGAAATATGTTGTGAAGGTTCTCATTCATTCAGGTCATGGGATATCTGTGTATTCAATTAGATCAACGGACTGAAATGTAGTTCTTGAAGACGTCATTCTGAATTGAGAAAGCCAGTCGGATGACTAGGAAACGTCTTCAAGAACTACATTTCATGTCCAGTTGATCTAATTGAATACAACAGATATGATGATAATGTAGTTTGCGGAGACCTGGAGTGGCTGATGATAAGGTAAGTATTGCTGGAAACCTGGAACAACTGATCATGAGGTAAGTATTGCTGGAGACCTGGAACAGCTGACGATGAGTGAAGTGTGATTGCTGAGACCTGGAACAGAGATGATGAGGTAAGATGCTGGAGACCTGGAACAGCTGATGAATGAGGTAAGTATTGCTGGAGACTGGATAGTGATGATGAGGTAAGTATTGCAGGAGGACCTGCAGCGGGCTGATGATGAGGTAAGTATTGCTGCAGAACTGGATCGGGCACAAACAGAAAAGGCAACTGGAAGCAGGTACAGGGAAAGAATACAAAGAAACCCAGGGAGCCAAACATAGGGAAAAAACGGTCAGCGCTTTTCTGAGGGACGCACCCAGCATTAGAAGGCATTTATTGGGTGACGTCAGTGCGTACGTGCGAGACGTAATGTCACCACTTGAGCCATGCAGATCCGCAGAAGTCCCTCCCGGACGTCTCTATTGACTAAAGAGGCTGGCCGAGCAGGAATAAAGGAGAACCCTGACAAACAGAAGGGGCCGGGAACAAGGAGCAAAGACTGGTAAGTACCTTCAGCTGCCGATTTGGGGGATTTTAAACTTGGTGAGGATTTTCTTCATCTCTTTTATTTTTGTAGGGGTGTGGAGTGCCTTTGAGGTTAGGAAGGATTCTTTAAATGAGAACATTGAAACGTTCTTCCAGCAGATGTGGAAATGGCAAGCTAGCTTCAAGAGAGGGCTGGATACGTTTGTAAAATTCCAAAAAATTGAAAACAAACGGTACATAATACATATAAGACGCGCCCCCCCCCCCCCAAAAAAAAAATCTTATATACATACAAAACCAGTGACTCAAATGGAACACTAATACAGTATATATAATACAGTAATACAGACTATATACCAAACAAGACACACAGTGCAATGTATGAAATATATAGACTAAAGCAACTGAAATGTAACAGGACAACAAGCAGTGTCACTGTGTTTGTGAAGGTCTCTCACTACAAGCTGCTGTTACACTGACTCTCTTCAGTGATTATGATCTCAGCTAAGCAGGGGAGAGATATGAACTTTAGGTAAAAAATAAATAACAATTAGCAAAGTTAGAGAACAGGGAGAGTTCAGTAACTTACTTGTAAAGAATCTCAGCACCACTTGTCCTCCTCTCTCCCCCTCTGCCCCTCCCTTCAGCATATTGCTACTTTATTCCACACTTTGATTGCTTACAGTCTAGCTCTGGAAGGGAGGGGTCAACAGGATGTCTTCATTTAAAGTCCTTTCAACTGACAATGCTCGGACTCTGTATACAGCCCGTCACTGCTTGAGGGGGAGTAGACAGAGAGGGGAGGGGGACTACACAGCTTGGTACAAACTTCTGCCAGTGTGAAGAAATGAAGCCACACAGAAACATGAAAGTAAGGCAGCTTATACTAAGTGATCTATACATTGTATACAGACAAAGTTTTTTTTTTACTATAGTTGCCCTTTAATCTATGTTATATGTACTCACTCTCTTAATCTAGCGTATATCTACTCACTCTCTCACTGTATGGTATAAATACTCACTCTCTTAATCTATTGTATATCTACTCACTCTCTCACTGTATGGTATAAATACTCACTCTCTTAATCTATAGTATATGTACTCACTCTCTCACTGTATAGTATAAATACTAACTCTCTTAATCTATGTTATATGTACTCACTCTCTCACTATATGGTATAAATACTCACTCTCTTAATCTAACCTATATCTACTCACTCTCTCACTGTATGGTATAAATACTCACTCTATTAATCTATAGTATATGTACTCACTCTCTCACTATATGGTATAAATAATCACTCTCTCAATTTATGGTATATGTACCCACTCTCTCACTGTATGGTATAAATACTCACTCTATTAATCTATAGTATATGTACTCACTCTCTTACTGTATGGTGTAAATATTTACTCTCGCACTATATGTTATAAATACTCATTCTATTAATCTATAGTATATGTACTCTCTCTCTCAATATATGGTATAAACAGTCCCTGTCTGCTTGTTGTGTTTAACTATCGCAACATGACATGTGTCTCCCCGCTTTTTTGTTGTATGTAGAGTGTGTTATCGCTCAGTGACATGTGCTACAACTCTGTGTATGCCTCACAGCACACCAGGCTGTCCAATACCTAAGGACCTTACTACCCAACCCTTCGTGTGTAGTAAGTTATGTTAGTTTCTACGCGAAGCAATGTTACCACCTCTGGGATGGAACGAATGCCGGTTAATACATGCTAATGACATGATCCCCCACCCCCTCCTGTGTATGTAAGTTTCGTGGTTCCTACGCTAGTGACCCTGTTTTTACTCATTGTAACCTTTGGTGTATGTACGAGTGTGTTGTTCAGACCCTAATGACATTTGGTATACCCCTCTGTGTATGCACAGATGTGGTGGATATAATGCTCATATGGCTACTGCCCCCACGCTATCACTGACCACTCGTCGCGCTATGTAAGAGTGTGCTTAAGTATTCATTCTACCGACCTTTTGTAATTACTCCCCCTCCTTGTGACCAGTCCGCTATATGTGTTGTTGTGATACGTATTATGCCTTGTTTATGTATCACTACTCTCTTTGTGGCTGTAAGAATGTTGTTCTTTAGAGTTATTTATGATGGACAGGCTAATACCACCTGTGTGAGGTAAGAATGTGTTAATCCACGCTGTTATATGACAGTTTTTAGTACCATTCCTTCTGTGTAGGTAAGGTGTTGTTAATACGCTAATGAATGTATACCAACCTCTGTGTATGTAAGAGTGTTGTTAATACACTAATGACATGTTTATCCACCTCTGGTAGTAAGAATGTTTGTTAATACGCTATGACATGTATCCACTCTGTGTATGTAAGAGTGTTGTAATACGCTAATGACATGTAACCGCCTGGTGTGTCAGGTAAGACTGTGTTTGTTTTGATATTGTGGATCAGTCGACTAATGATATGTTTTTTTTACCGCTCTGTGTAGCTTACGATGTTTGTTGTTTGATCACTTTACACGCTAATGACCACACCGCCTACTACACCCCGCTCCCTGTATGTCACAGCTATGTGCCCTTATAGACTGCTCCATGACTGTGCTATACAACACTTGTGTACTGCCTAAGAGTGTTGTTAATACCGCTAAGAAATGTTACCACCTCTGGGTATGTAGAATTTGTTAATACGCTAATGACATGTTTACATACCAACTCTGTGTATGTAAGATGTTGTTAATACGCTTTAATGAGCCTGATACCGCCCTGTGTATGTACGCGTGTTGTTACTCTGCTAATGGACCGATACCGCCTCTGTGTATGTAAGAATGTTGTTCATGCGGTCATGACTGTATACCACCTCTGTGTATGTAAGAGTGTTGTTCATCCGCTCAGACCTGCTTACACCCCTCTGGGTACCTGTACCCTTTTGTTCTCTGCTCTTCTGTATCCCGCCCTCTGGGAGTAAGAACCTGTGCGTGCAATTCTGCTTCTCCGCGCTCTCCCGCCTCTGTGTAGTAAAGAACTACTGTGTTTTATTACTTGAGCTTCCCGATCACCTCGTCTCTGCCCCTACTGCAGCACATTCCCGTGTACGTTTTACGCTTTGTTATATTGCCTTCATTTTCCTAGTACACACCCGCCTTGTTCTGTAAGGGTGTTACCCCGCTACATTCAGTATCTTACCCACCCTCCGCTTGTGCTTCGTCAGGGTCCGTGTATAATATGCTGTCCAATTAGTCTTTACCACCTTTTGTGTATCTCACGGGTGTTGTTCATCTTGCTAATTACGTCTTCCACTAGTCTTAGTGTATATCCGGCGTGTGCCGTTTAATGTGCTACTTCCCCGTACTGCATGTAACCAGATTAGTCCTTGTGTTCTCCTCAGTGGGCTCACCTGTCCCTAAACTTGTCCCGCCCCGGGCCCCCCTTCCCCTTTCCCCTCCCCCTTCTTACCGCAGCGGGACCTGTGCTCCAGTGCCGTTGTGGTTGTTGTCCTTCTTGTGATTTCTTTATTTACCCAACACCAATGGCAGTATATGGGTATCATGCTGTTGCGAAGAACATCTGTTCGGCAGTGTACTATCGTAGGTTTCCACTGAACTTTGTACATATAAGAAATTGCCCCCATGCCCCCCTCACAGCACAACCTGATTGACCATATCCCATGGCCCATGCCACCAGCCCACACACTGTGACTTTATAATCTAAATGCCCCCTTCATGCCCCCTTTGCTCGACAGATACCTGAATTGTACATATATAAATGACCTCATGCCTCCTGAGCACCCTGATGACAATAAAAATGCCCCCGTTTCCAGTTGTTTGTACTGTCCCTCACCACAATGAATGTATCTATAAATGCCCCCCTGCACACATCCGCACACACTTGACTCTGTAAATATAACCTTGCCCCATGCCCATCAGTACCACTTCCTTGCGTAAGTATTAAACTGCCCAGCCATCGCACACACTGTATTTGTAAATATAAAAATCCCCCATCACCCCCCACATGAATTGTACATTCTAACTGCCCCCCTGCCGCCTCCCCCGCCCCCACACTGACTTGTACATATACACTGCCCCAATGCCATCAGCCCATCACTGACTTTCAATATCACACTGCTCACTGTGCCTGCCCCTCTCGACACACAATGGCCTGTAAATTCTCAAATGACCACAATGCCATCAGGCACACACTGATAGTACATATAAAATGCACCCCTGCCCCATTCCAGCACCCCATGACCTTGGAAAAAAAAATGCCCCCTGCCCATACAGCACACAGCCTGATTTGTACAATATAAAATGCCCCCAGCATCAGCACCACTGACTGACGTCGCTACCATATACCGAATACAGTGCCCCCCCCTGCCATCAGCCCACATTGCCTTTTAAATATAACAGGCCCCATGCCCTCCATAGCACCACATTGACTTTCTAAATATGATTAAAAATGCCGCCATGCCCATCAGCCCACACTGATTGTAAATATAAAATGCCCCATGCCCATCAGTCACAGGCTTTTCCTTCAATAAATGCCCCCATGCCCTCCAGGCAAGCACATGACAGTGAAATATCAACAATCGCTCTCCCCGTGCCCAGTCATGCACACATTTGAATGTAAATTATTAAAGATTGCACCTCCTGCCCTCATCAGCTTACACACTGAATTGTATACTTTAGAAAAATGCCCCCTCGCCCTGCACCATACACTGATTCCTGTTGACGTAGTACCAATCCTAAAAGGCCCCATGCCCCATCAAGAACTATTTACAAACAAATCTTATAAAATGGTTGATTCACTTTGCCCGTTCGTTCCTCTCTTATAAGTCCAGTGATTTACAGACGGCATCTGTTTTGCCTCACATCAAAAGAAAGTTGTCATCTAGTTGTTCCTGATCTTGTCGTATTAGGTATACTCCTTGTTTTACTCCCCAACAACGTGTACAAAACATATTATGGGTACTTGTCCCTTTGTTTTTAGTAACATTTTATTATGCTATGCACAGTGGATTTAGTTCATTTATTTTATATATATAGAGAGTTCAGTGTTGCATACAGCCTACTATCTATTTGGATAAAGATCGGGGTCATGTTTGGTTACATACATTTTCTTGTGCGCTTGGGTACTTTGGATATTGTGTTCCAGCTCTTTTTCCTTGTATGAAAATGTTCTAGGAACTTGGACCGTCAACCTTCTTTACCGTCCCCGTAATGACAGCTGCCGAACAACCCTCGTTATTTGCTATTCCAGCCTTAGGGCAGGTTGTCCTGCAACCCCCTAACTATGCCTGTGAACAATTCAGTGCCACCACAATGACGGACCAGGCGGGTCCAAGTCCTGTGTCCTAACATTTGGTCCAAATGGACCACTACCCTCAGACACCCCTACCACTGGCTGATTAGCAACCGCTCATTATTTCCCAGACGGGAGTCCATCCCCAGCAGGAGATTAGAAATTCAAGCACCCCTCCGGATGTTCCCTGCATGTGTGCTAATGCTACGGCCCGCGCACATGCTGACGGTTGGGGACTGCCATGTGATGCTTGATTTTTTTTATACTCCCCCGCCCCTAGGTCTCGTTTTCCTCAATGCTGGCATGTCTTCTTGTGTCTTGTATATTCGACGGTTTACGTTTTTTACCCGGCCTCTTTGCACTTATTAGTCGAATGACCACTATGGCCCTTTGCACTACCTACTCTAACTGTTCTCCAGCACCCCCGTCCCGGTGTATTTACTCCACCTCTCCCCTCGCCTGATGGGTATGGCTGCCCGCGGGGAACCCTTACCTTCAAATGCAGCCTCGCCGTAACGAATATTATATTTGGCATTACTTATGTGTCACTTACCGTTCCGTCGCATCCCAAACGGGCAGGAAACTCCCCCCTCTTACGACGAGGACCATTTCCCGCCGCCTGTTATATTTTTCCCTCTTTCCCCTCTACAATGCCATGCCCGCCCCCGTCAGCCTCACGTGTCACATTATCACTAGCCTCCGCCCTAGCAGCCCACCGACTTGTATATTTCAGTACCAACTGTCCCCTCACTGCCACCGCCGGCCATCACTGATTGCTTACCTCTATCTCACGTGCCCCCTTGCCCGCGTCAGTTACCCTGCTGTACCTCTCAAATTGCTCCTCCCACCCGCCCTCCCCCCCCCTGCTTGTACCAATCACCTTCTTCTTATTGTTCACGCACCCGCCCCACCCCACTGCTTGTCCCTTCTCCCCTGCCTCTGCCCCGCCGCCCCCACTGCTGTCCATATCCACACTGCCCCCGCCAGCCCGCACCCCGGTTTGTACTCCCCCGCCCCCTGCCGCAGCTTCCTTTCCCTCCCCGTTACTTGTTTCGTCTATGAGTCCGCCCAGCGCCCCATTATTTCCATCCCCTTGTTTGCTCGCTTGTCTTGTTGCCTTTAGATCCCCCTCCCGTTATTTCTTTGTTCTCGGTCTTTCCTTCCCTCCCCCCGAGTCTTTTTTTTCCTTCCTGCTTCTCTCTCCCCTTCTTTTTTTTCTTTCCCCTTGCGTCCCCTTTTTTGACTTCCAGGTTTCTTATGCAGCCCCACCCATGTTTCCTTGTTGTGGGTATATGTGTCAGAGGGACAGTCCATTTGACGATGGAGTTAGAGCGTGCATCTGGGAGCGAGCGTTGATGGCATGGCGGACGTGTCCGTTGATTCCCGTGTTGTCTGGGACTGCGGCCAGTGTCACACATTCAGTGGTGCGCGTGGGCATTGGCCGGGGAGACTGTTATATGTACTCGGGAGGGTACAGCAGGAGTTCATAGTGACAATCGTATTTCAGCGGGTGGGCTTTTCCTGGCCTCTTGTTTGGCAGCCAGCGAGTTCGCTCGTTAAAGCGCACCACGGACTTTTTATAGTCCCACCCCTTTGTGTTACTTTTACTTGGCGTGTTATGTGTCCCTCCTCACAGACCTACTTTTTTTTTCTTTTGTCCCGCTGGTTCCAAGCCATTTTGGTCAACATCCGCTAGCTTTTAAGCGGCCCCCACGCCCGGTAACCTCCACCAACGGCCGTTTCTGGGGGCCTTCTAGGTTAGATGCACTTTTTATTATATGGTGTTAGTTTTTACTATTGTGAACATCGGCCGTCACGTGTTGTGTGCGCGATTTCTTAGCTTTGCTGCTTCGTTTCACACCTTATTCACAACCATAAACTCACCAACATTTCCTCATTCCCATATCAACTATGCTAGCACTTAGCCAAAGCGACCACGGATACTTAACTAACCCTCATCACTATGGCTAGTGCACCAACAACCTTCAGCCAGGCTCTGTGCCTTGGCATCTACGCACACAGCAGGGAAACTCTCAGGTGCGATTATATTCCTAATTTCCGATCATTCGCTGGGGATGGACCTCACCTTCTGGGAAGTGAATGACTGTTCCAGTCGGTAGAGGATTAGTTGTCATCCATTTGACCTTACACATGCACCGAGATTGGACCAGCCTGCTGTCATTGTGTCACTTTTTCACAGGATGTGTCTGTTTCAGTACAGCACTCCCTAAGCTGAATTATGTCAAATGTTAAGGGGTGGTTTTGTCTTCATGGTGGGTTTTGTTTGGGATGGGTTATATTTTGTCATTATGTGAGGCTCCGGGTCCTAATTCCAATCAGAAAATAGGCTTGAAACACAATATAACAAAATACACACTCAGTGTGCCTGACACCCTCATTATCCAATATTTATGCTAGTATGGCCAACGCATCTCTATCACCCTATAATAAATAATTGACACATACTCCACTTTGTCATAGTACAAATAATAAAATGTATAAAAACAGGTGAACATTACATCATAGCTTTTTTTGCACGTTTTGGGGAGTACCCAGTACAAATTAGAGTATACAATACACAAGATCTAGAACAAATATAGTGAACTTTATTTTGGTCAACACAAGGCACGTGTATCGGTAAATAGTTAGAGCAGGAACGAAAACTGGCCCCCCAAGTTGCATCCCTTTTTTAAATATTTTGTTTTTCTAATAGTTCTTGATGGCCATGGGGCATTTATCGATTTACCACGTTTTGTCAGTGTGCCCGAGTGTTTGACCCGGGTTACATGGGGCATTTCGTACTCGCAACCACTTCACCCCATGTGGCTGATGGGCGGGCAGGGCATTTTAATCTTACAAATAAATGTGTGCTGATGGGCATGGGGCATTTTATATTTAACAGTCAGTGTGTCGATGATGGCATTGGGCATTTTTTTTATTAAAGTCAATGTGTGTGATGGGTGGGGGCATTTTATATTTACAATTCAGTGTGTGCTGATGTGCGGGGGCATTTTATATTTAAAAGCAATGTTAGATGCCTCTGTGCGAGCGAGCGGGCCAATTTTATAGTTCCTAAAAGTCCCCATGCCCCCTGGATGCCTGATGCGGCCATTTCGCCGGGGATTTTATATTACACGTCACAGTGTGTGCGATGGCCTGCCTATGATCAATATTGGGCTCCTATGGCAACGGTAAAATCTGCTGTGATGGGGTTATATATTACACAGTCTTGCTGGGCATAATTCAGTCTGTGTGCTGATGGGCATGGCGGCAATTTTATTATTACAACAGTGTGTGGCATGGCATGGGCATTTGATATGTCAGTCAGTGTTCCCCTGGCTGGCATGAAATATACAGTCGGTGTGCTGGCGCAAGGGCGGAATTTTATTTATCATCTGTGTGCTGATGGGCTGGCAACGTTCTATTACAAGTCAGTGTGTGCTGATGGGGCATGGTGGGTCATTTTTATATTACAAAGTCGTGTGTGCTGGAGGCATGGGGCATTTTATATGTACAATCAGTTGTGCTGAGTGCATGTGGGGCATTTTATTATTTACAATCAGTGTGTTGATGGGCATGGGGGAATTTTAGTATTTAAAGCTCAGTGGTGTGTGATGGGCATTGGGCATTTATATTTACAAGTCAGTGTGTGCTGATGGGCATGGGGGCATTTTATATACAAAGTCAGGTGTGTGCTGTTGGCCTGGGGCCATGTTTAATGTACCATTCAGTGTGTGCTGATGGCATGGGGGATGTGATATTACAAGGTCAGTGTGGGTGCTCGGATGGGCTGATGGGGGCAGTATATTCCAATTTCAGTGTGTGTGATTGGGCATTTGGGGCATTATTATTTTACAAGTTCAGTGACGTGCTGTTCATGGCCTGGGTTGTGTGGTGCATTTATGTACCCAAGTCGTGTTGGCTGATGGGCAGTGGGGGCATGTTATATATTACAAGTCAGTTTGAAAAAAACATAATACACTGCAAACAATGTTCGTCAGCAGCGGACACTCCAACTTCACACAATTTATTAGGTAAATCATGTACAACCGCCCACAAATCACCACCTGGGCCCTGAGACAGGGTCCCGCTGCCTGTCGACGTGAGAGGGGGTAAGAGGGAGGGGGCACACGCTTTACACAGTTCGTGACGTGACCACACCTTATATACCAAAGAGGTCGGTATCCTACCTCGTCAATCCGACGAACCTCCCACCATTAATATATTTTATTACCCTTTACTTACACCCGGCGTCCCTCTCCCCTCCCTCTTTCGCACCCATCATACGTCAGAGCCACCGCATTGATTAACCCCAAAACACCCCCTCATACTACCACACACCCCGAAACAGGTTATTCTTATCGTTCTTGGAGTTGCGGCATGTGATGATTACTCATGCCGCATCTTAGTGCTAATAAACAGTCAACCCGCATTCCTATACACACAAGACTGGTTTGGCCTCCCCCCTACACGCCCCAGTCGACTGTAGCCGGTCCATTAACACCCTTTACATACAAGAGGCGGTTTCAATAACACGGATAAGCATATTAAAACATCTTACAGTAACACAGAGGCGGTAGACATGTAATTAGCATTTAACAAAATTCTTACATAACAGAGGCGTTATACATGTAATAAGCATATAACAACATCTTACATTACACAGAGGGCGGCTTATACATGTAATAGGGCTATCGAAACAAACATTCTTACATACACAGAGGTGGGATACATGTCATTAGACCCCCCCCCCCCCCCCCCGTACTGTACACAAACACTAATGTACCTAAAAAGAGGTGGTATACCACACGATCAATTAGGCATTAACACAACATTCTTACAGACACAGAGCGAGCGGTATACCCACCTCGCCTCATGAGCATATTAACACATCTTACATCACAGAGGCTGGTATAGGCATTAGCTATTAATTAACACACTCTTCATACCACAGAGTTGGTATACATGTCATTAGCGTAATTAACAACATTTCTTTCTTTCCCCGTCATATCGCAGCTCTGGCTATATACACTGTCAGTTAGCTGGTATTAAACAAAACACTCTTAAGTACACAGAGGTGGTACTATACATGTGTCTCATTAGGTTCACTTAACAACCATTATATCCTTCCTTCTGATCTCCATTTACAAGACGGGCGTCCGTACCCTACCATGTCCTCGCGTATTAACAAAATTCTACATCACAGATCCCCCCGGCAGCCCGTTGGTTTTTTTTGTATGAATGTCATTAGCGTTGTTGTTTCTCCCCATTAACAATTTCACATTCCCCCCACCCCCCCCCCCCCCCAACCTCTGTCCACCCCCCCCCCCCCCCAACTTTTTTCACCCCTGTTTCTTTTTTTTTTTTTGTTTTTTCTTCTAGTTTTTACCCCCCAACCCACCCCCTGGGTGTTTGTTATTTTTTTTTTTCTTTTTCCCCCCCCCCGCCCTTTTTCTAGTCCCATTGTTTCATCCCTGTCCACAACACACCAAATTCCCCCCTTCCCGTTTGTTTTGTAGTTTACAGGAGCCCTCTCAACATTTTCTCTGAGCTCATACACGGTAAGGCTGTTTCTGTTAGTGTGCTGACCTCCTTGACGACTAGTTTATGGTGTTGTGCTGCTCGGCACCCTCCTGTCCGCCCCCCCCACCCCTCATTTTGTTTGTTATTTTTTTTTGTGGAGGCTGTGATTGGTTTTTTTTGGTGTTTTCCCCACCATTTCAGCCACCTAGCCCACACCTTCCCCCCCACAGACAACCTTTTAACACAAACCCCCCCCCCCCCAGTGTGGACACAACCTCTCCCCTTCCGTTTCCACCCCACCCCAACACCCCCCCCCCCCCCCCCCCCCACCCCCTCAGCTTGGATCGTCATTTACGTTTATCGCTGGGCCTCGGTCTTCCATCCCCCTATCCTCTGGTTTTGTTTTTTCGTCTCTCTTTCCTCTCCCCCCCCTTCGGTTCTTTAGACTACCTGTCCCTCAACCCCCCCCTCCCGACCCCCCCCACTTGGATGCGTTCGTAATCTAGCCTTTTACGCGATATCGTTCTGTTTTCTCCCCCCTGTCCCGCTTCTTCCCCCCCTCCCCCCCTCTAACCCCTGAGCACTCTCCCTGTTACTGCAACGATGGTACGCACCATGCCGGCGTTTTCCGGCCCCCCCCCCCCCGATACATGCATAAGGTATTAACACACACTCTTACCTAACCGTACCGAGCTGGGGGCTTTCTACATATTTGTGCATTAGCGTTTTCGGCTTTAACACCATTCCTTCACATACCGCCGGCCTGGGATCAATGTACATTAGTTACCTTACAACCCCACTCTTCCCTACACAGACCCTCGGTGGATCCTGTCTGCGTATTCCCCCCAGAGTGTGTCACCTCAGTAGATCTTGTCCCCGTGGTCTCATGCCATTACGCGTCTTCCACCCCCCTTTCTCCTTTGTTACTGTTAAGATAGTGTTTGTTTTTCCACTTTTCGGGCCTCCCCGCCCTCCTTGGTGTTTGGTACTCTCTCTGGTCTATGCTATGCTCTTCCTTCTTTTCGGACGTGGCCCACCCATTCTTCCACGACACACGACCCCCGGTGGTCTGCCGCTTCGTCCCTATCGCCGTCCTAACCCACCATCTCCCTCCCCCCACGCACCTGTTTGTTGGTTTGTACGGCTGGTTGTCCCCTTCGCGCTACTCTCTCTGTCCCTGACCCGCACCTAGTTCCCACATTCCCGACACGCCGGTGGTCTTCCTTCTGTCCTCTCACGTTCGATCTTCACCACCTTTTCCCTCCCCCCGCGGTGGTCCAGGGCCTCATCCCCTAGAGCGGTCCGTAACCTCCTCCTCTTCAGAGTTCCCCGCCGCCCGGTGGTCTTACCTGTCTCCTTCCACCTTTTTTTTTTTTTTATTGGTTTGTGTTTCTCCTTTTTTTTCGTTGTTTTCCCCCTTTGTTTTTTTTCCCTTGTTTTTCTTCCCTCGATCTCTTTTGTGCCTCTGTCACCCACCCATCCGCCCCCCCCCCTCCACCACCCCCCTCCAGAAGGTGGTTTGTTGGGAGTTGCCTTTCTTTGGTTTTGTTTGGGGCTGCCCTCCGCCACCCAACAAACACACCTCACTTTTTTAAGCTGCACTGTGTTCGTCTGCTTTCTACCTGCAACAAACGCAAGAAAACACCCCCCACAACCCCCCCCAACCACCACACCTTCCCTCACCCCCAGTGTGGACCCCCCACCCCCACCCGCGTTCGATTGATGGCCTCGTGGTGTTATCCGGTGGCCCCACCACCAGCACAACCACTCATTACTCCCCCCCTCCCCCCACCACTCCCGCACCCACACCCCTCCCATCTGGTTTGTATTTTTCTTTTGGCTTGTTGTTGCTATTAGTCCCTCTTTCTTTTCTCTGTCCCCCAACCACCTTTGTTAATCTTGTTTTACCCCCCAACCCCACCACTTTTCCCCTGCTTTGGTTTCCCCCCAAACCCCAACCAACTCCCTCCTCTTTCCAACACCACCACCATCCCCCAAAACACACCCCCCCCCTCAACCCAACCAAAGATACAGCACCCCCCCCCCCCACCAACCCCCCCCCACCCACCACCCACCCCCACGACAACTTCCCACCCCCCCCACAGAATCGGCCACACCACCCAAACGCAAACACCCCCACCCCACCCCCACCCCCCCCAGACCCCCCGCGTCCACCCGCCCACCCCTCCTCCACCCCCCCCAAACAATAGGGGCCCCCCCCCTCCGCTTCTCTCCCTCAGCCCCCCACCCCCACACCCCCCCCACCCCCCCCCACCCCCCCCCCCACACCCACCCCCCCACCACACCCCCCTATAAACCCACCCCCCCCAGCCCCCCCCCCACCCCCCCCCCAACCCCCACCCCCCCCCACCCCACTCCCCCCCCCACACCCCAACACCCCCCCCCCCCCCCCACCACCCCCCCCCACACCCCACCCCAACCCCCCACAAACTACCCCCCCACCACCCACCCCCACCGGTTCTCGCTAGTTACTTTCACCCCCCCCCCACCGAACAAAAACCAAACCCTTTCACCACAACCCCATCTCTCCCGCCGGTCCCGCACCCCAACCCCCCCCACCTGACCTCCGTCCCTACCCAACACCGACAACCGCACCCACCACCTTCCCCCCACCCACCAACCACAAAACACACCCCCGAACCTCCCCTTCTTCCCACTACCAAGCACCCAACCCGGTGGCACCCTCACCCCCGCCCTCTTCGCCCGTCCCTCTCCCACCCAAAACGACCCACCAACTTCCCCACGCCCCAGACCGGTACACACACCCGTCATCACCATGTTACCTTAGTGTCCATTACACAACAACAACCCCCCCACAACAATGACAACTAAAAATACATTTGAAAACAACAGAAGAAGTGAAGCTCCCCCAACACTAAACACGAAACCTGTACACATTAACGCCACCGCCTCAATAACAACATACTCTCACAGCAACCCACCCACGACCACACCGTTGGTCCCCACTATACATGTCATTAGCGTATTAAACAACAAGCGACAGACTAATAACCTCCAAGATCCCAACGCAACCTGTTTTCGTCTATAAGGGGTGCCGACTCTAAAGGACAAATTAGGCCATAGCCATGTCGTAGAGAATAGACCAACTAATACTTTCTTGACTACGAGGGCTCTTTCAGATGTGGTAAATGCTGTATATGCGACAAAATCATCCAAACGGATCATCATCATCGACAGAATTGGCAAAAAAGAAATCAACAAAGCATATAAACGTCTGACCATGTCAGTAGTATATGCTATAAAATGTCCTGCCCGATGATATATGTAGGCATGACTGCACGCAGAGTCAAAGACAGAATCATTGAACATATTCAAACATTAGAACTGGATCGAGTAAAGCCACAGGAAGGTAAAACTAACAAACCGTAGCGGCCCATTTTCTAGAAAAACATGAAGACTTGGCTACAGACCTAAGATGGAAGTCCTAGAAAAGTCACTTTGGGAATAGGGGGTGGTGACAGAAATAATATCTATTGAAAAGGGAATCCCGTTGGATTTTCCTTCTTACACCCTTGCTCCGTGGGGCATGAATGAGAAAATACAATTTAATGCATTTTTATGACGATCTTCCATATAGGTGAACAATATATAACCGCCAGACGGTTGGTAATTAATTACGGCAGTAATATCCCTCGGAATATGGAGACCATTATAATTCTTCATGTACTTACCTGTTTATACTCTGCCATCAGTACTAATCCCACATCCCAATATTATACCATACTTACCTGTGAAAATGGACTTATATTTACTAGGACTGAATGCTCTAGTTCAGTTTGCAGATGTGGTAGATTACCAATTTAAATCAATTTAAGATAAAATGAAATTTTTGAAGGTACCTGTCAATATAATAATCTTTTAACCTGATAAGAGTGTCCTGTTATTAACATGGAGTTATGTATGATCTAACACACATAGAGCAATGTCCCTAACTCTCCCAAACTACATATATTAATCTACTGGCTCTTAAACCCATACCGCTTGTAAGGTCAATCTTCTCCTTCTCTTAGCATAGAAACAAACCAGTCTCTTTTACATTATATTGCCCCATATCATTTTGTATGGGGCATGCTTTCTCTATTTAAAATCCTTTCCTTTTTTCCCCCCGAGTGGGCGGAGCTTTGGGAGGCCCATCCGCCCAGCTTGTTTCTGATAGGCTAAAGAAGGGGGCGGAGTCAGGAGACATGTGGGACTGGCATTCTACCTATGACTAAGCCAAGTGGAATGAAACGCGTGGGGGGACTCATGTTGTGTGTGTGGCACTTCACCTATAGACCCAAAGCATAGGAGTATCAGCCAGTGATTTCTAACTGTTCTGATCTCCATGGGTCTTTCTTTGTCTGCTCAGCATAGCAATGATAGCCATACCTCCCAACATGTAAAAGTATGAAAGAGGGACAGGGGGATTGAAGAGCGGTGCGCGCGGCAGTGCACAAAAAATTTGGGGGCCATGCCCACTTTTCTGGGGCTCCACCCACTTTTTAGGCTACGCCCATATTAAAGACCACCATTATTTTACTTTCACCCCAGACAAATTAAAAATCATTGATGCCATACCCCCTACCCCATACCCCCACCCACCCCCACCGCAGCCCCACCACCCCCACCACCACCCCCATACTCAACTGCTGTGATGGTGCTTTTTAACTTTTGTATTCACATTTTAATATATTTATTAAAAGTTATGTTTTAAGTCCTATTCCCCTCCATTTTGTATGCCGGTTTGCACTTTCATATTGCTGTATGCACTTTATAAGAGGGTTACTTTTGTTTTTCTTACCTTTCTAAGCCCAATCAGATGCAAATGTAGGTACATTACCTTACCGGTGATTACAGAGTGTAGTGTGGGAGCAGTTAAAGATCATTTGACAACGCAGTCTGTACAATTGGACTTCGTCAGTGTCACAAACCCCCGGTCCCAAAACGCCCCAACCACCTATCCGTTACCGGAAAGCACACTCCAGCAACCGACAGGCGGACGAACAGATCAGACCCGGTGGGTTGGTGAACAAAACGATTATTACACAATTAATATTACTAAATATCAATATACTCACTGCACCCACATCCCGATTAAACAGTGGAAGACCTGTTACCTATATGGGGATATCCGTCCCCCACTTCTAACAACCTGTAAGGAAATTGGTTCACCCTAATATTCTATACACAGTTATTACAGTATCTCTATATACCTACACATACTTCTCTATAGTAGCGTACTTCGAAGACACAGGTTGTTTTGGGATATACTCCGAATAGGACAATAGCCTATAAATGATTTATATCATTTATTAAAAGTTGTTAAACTAGTGCATAAAAAATATAAAGAAAAATAAAATAAATCAATGAACATAACAAGCGGTAACACAAGTGAGGGTAGAATTGGTTAAAAGAAGAAATACTTAGAGAATTGGCATCTGAATGTCCATGAGAAGAGTCCGAACTTGATAATCCAATTTATGGGAAAATAATGGTCCAAATGATAAGTCCTGCGTTAAGCCAATACGGCTGTCCAGTTGGCAGATTATTCCAGATGTTCTTGTAGATGTTATGACAGACTCCTGGGATGAGAACCAGTTCCATTTTTATCCTTTCTTCAGAAAATGGGAGTGGTCTGGTCCCTAGAGGGGCGGACTTGGTTCTGCCCAGAAGGTTGGTTCCAAGTTTGGAGGGAATTTCAAATATCAAACTCCCCCCCAGTCCATAATCCATGAACCACACATGTCACCTTCAAAATAATATCATGATGGTTTATAACTATTTTCCAACAGAACAAGACCAAATACGACATATCTGGGGTATCCTAGACCTAAGAAGGATAATATCCCAAGTTTGGCTCGGGCTATGATATTGTGTCAGGTCTCATAAAGTAGAATTAATTACTGGATAAACTGGGGGTATTTATGAAAACCTGAATAATTCTACATCGGAATTATTAAGGAATATGAATGACCTTGATCTGCAGTTGGTTTCTGTTCAATTCTCTACTAGGAGATTCCTGCTAGTTCTGGTGTCTATTTGTCTGGGACTTTGTTGTTTATTATTGGGAATTCACACCTTCCCCATTGAAGTTAGACCTCCTGCTAAGTCAGCTAATTTACACACAAAGGGCCCTGGCTTTGGGGAAAACCTGAATTAACCTGCGATACCAGAACAGTGAACAATGTGGAAGCTACCATGCTGCTTGATCATGCCATTAGGGTGAAATAATTGAAAATTGGGGGTGCAATTTCAGATATTGTCTATGGCGTTTTACATGAATATCTGTTCGTTACACCTCCCCTCATAGCTGTGCATGGGATTGGTTTTGCACAACCTAGACGTTGCGACCAACTCCCTTGGCGCCCTGGTGGCTTTCTCCTTTTATGACATGTTACATCACATTGCTGGGAAACTATTTTCTTTTTTGTGGTTTTACCCTCCTCCAGTACAATGCTATAGGCACGAGCGTGTGCTGGCGGTTGGGATCCATTTGTTACCCATGGCAGACTGGTCACCCTCTATACGCTGTATTAACAATGGATCATCTCCCAACACAACCATCTTCCTGACCTGGTACCACAACTTCATTCTCATTACCTGCTGGATAAACCATGTCAGCACTGAGGGCTTTGTCATTAACATCACCCCCTGGTGTGTTGGGTAAACAAAGGGCTGGGAATGTGGCTGCTGCGTTCACTAAGCATCTGGACTCTATTTCCCAGAATGCCCTGTTGGCCAAATCCCAGGTTAACACTGTTTGTACCAACATTTTTACAATTTTTACACTCTTCACCACCCTCCTGCACAATACTTTCTGGTTCCTTTGAGACAGAGACCATACCTGGACTCTCAGTACAGTCAGATCTCTGTGTGTTACCTGGAAAACAATCCCTGTTTCCCTACACCAATCCTTTATCCGATATAAAAGGTTCTTTGGTTAGTTCTACCGGCCCAAAGCTGCCCTTGTCTCCTTCAGGCTGGACAACAACATCCACCCCCTCTACAATCACTGACTTGGGCTTAACTGGTTCTGGCACTGTCGGACTCCTGCTCTGGTCTCCCAGCCCTCTTCCAGTTACTTGCACTAAGTCACTAGATCGAACCAGGGAGATCTCTGGGAAAATGCTTCCTCCTCTCCTCCCTCTCTAGTCATACACTCGGGCCTTACTGGTTCTGGCACTATCGGACTCCTACTCTGGTCTCCCAGCCCTCCTTCCCAGTCACTTGCCCTATGAACCGACTGAACCAGGGTGATATCCAGGGGAAACCAACATTCCCTACTGCTCTCTCTGAGGTCCCAACTCATTCAGTGTGCTGTCAGTCTGCAGTGGATCTCAGAGTCTGCATCACAAGTTCCAGCCAACTGTCCTGTGGGTAGTTGTGTGAAGCTTGGCAGGGGTTGAGTCAACTGGATCGGAACATGGAATGAACTTGCAAATAGCGTCTCCCTGCTCTGATTCCAATGACCGTCCCCTAGCAGTCCTTCCAACACTGTGAGTGACCGTAACACAGGTAACACATTTTTGACAGGTTCACAATTTTCATTTAGAACATGCACATTTTCAACAGGTAACATACATATATTAGACACTTTATCACCTTCCACACATAACATGGAGGCTGCCCCCCTTGTAGTGACTCAGAAGCCTTTCTCCTGGGTGACTCCAGACTGGGGTTACTGTGTAGTGCGTCAATCAGGCGCCACTACCAGTTTCAGCCAGTTGCCCTGTGAAACAGGGGGTCAACTGCTGACAATCTACATGTCTGAGGTCAGAGCTGAAATGGATATCTTGGACTTCCTCTTTCAACACTGAACCCCAGACCTTAGCAGTATACCAGTAACTGCTACTTTGTACAACATTATCACAGTACAATCATTGGATCTTAACATTACTAATACATGCATTCTATCCACAGATACAGGCTAATGTTAGATACACAATAATTACCAAATTGCACATTTACCCCAGGTACCTGTGAACTAGGTCCTGTCAAACCCTTCCCTGTCCAGCTGTTTAACGCACGTAGCACAATACCTTGGTGTGAGTTGAACCTTTAGCTTCGGACTCCGGGATGCTTTTGGCGGTTTGATACTGGGCAACTAATGTGCCTAATCTGTCCCAAACAACCTGGGACAGGGATATCATCGAGATACCCACTACTTTCTCCTGCTTCCCAACCCCCCAGTCGATTTCCACTCGGGCCTGGGCGATGTTAGGAAGAGTGCCCCCTATTCCCGGGGGTCAGGTGCTTATCCGGGAGGATGTTCTCTTTTGCAACAAGGTTAGAGTGAACCAAAGTGATGTCTGTCCTGTATCCCTGAAGGCAGAAACAATCCGGTCGTTCACTGTAACCCACTGGTGATTTGGAGTGCGGCGTGGATTTCCTTTCCGCTGGAAATAACACAGTAGATGTTCTGGTGCAGATTGGGGTCTAGCCTGTGGCTGGAGTTGCTGGTGGTGCCCTCTTTAGTGCTGGACAGGAATATTTGAAGTGTCCTGGCTGGTGACAATAGTGACACGTGCGATCCTCAGATGTCTCCGGTCTCTGGGGTGGACGGTCACAGGGGCTGGAGGAGTAAATGGTTTTTACCTCCTTTCCATCCCTGGGAGGACGTTCTGCGGGCGTTCAGGCACACGGGTTGCAATGAAGTTATCCGCCAGTTCAGCAGCAGTGGTTGTTGACTTGGGTTCCGCTCTAGCACAAACTGACGAACCTCCGCTGGCAAACCTGTAAAAACTGATCCTTTACCATAAGATCTCCAGGGCTCCATAAGAATTGTTGGTGAGGTCTGAGTCCATTGTCGGAATGTGGTGATAAATTGCTAGCCACATCCGAAAAGAGTCTGTGGGTCCCTTTTGTACAGACCGGAACCTTTTACGGTAAACCTCGGGGGTCAATGGTACTTGGCTATGATAGCAGCCTTGATAGCTCATAATCATTATCACTTCCTCCGGTAACTCTGTAAAAGCATCCAGGGCTTTGTAGCGCAGTGTGTGGAGTCAGATGTCTGGCCCAATCCTCCTGAGGCCAGACGATACTGACGGCAGGCTCTCTCAAAAGAGCGCAAGAACAAATCATGTCTGTATCCTTCTCCATTGCTGCAAATTTAAACTTGTGACTCACTGGCAAACTTGTTCCTCCTGCTCCAGGAGAACTTGGTGATGAACTGTGGGCGGACTGGGCGCAGTTTAGCCATTTCCAGTTCATATTGTCGTGCAGCTTGCCGCTGCAGCCTCAGCCCGTCTCTCTGCACTCTCACGCTCAGCCCGACGGTCCTCCATCTCACGCTGGCCTTCCAGAAATTGCAGGTCTCCATTGGGTTGTGTCGCTTAACTTTTGCAACACTGCCTGGAGCGTGAGGAGACTCTGTAGCTGCAGACATACACATGGGTAATGGTGATACAGTCCTGATGGTATTCCAGGCTGGACAATATCTTTGAATCCAGGTCGTGAGTGATTCCTGTGTAGGCTCATCCCGCATTTCCTGTGCTTGGAAATCTGCCTCCATTAATCACGAATCAGCTCTCCCTCCTTTTCCGATAGGAATCAATGTGTCTGCTTTGGCAAACAACGATTAAGTCATCCAGACTCTGTGTTCTATAATTCACGGGTTCAGACATTTTGCCAAGTAGAAAAGTAGAGAAAAAGATTTTGGGGAGGCACTGTGTGTTTACCTGTTCAGTATATATCCTAATGCACCGGCTATTAACCACAGAACTTGGGTTCTGCTCTACAGAGTTACTTAGTTAAACACTGTATTATTAGAGATGAGATAAACACCAAATATCCCAAACGCTGCCAACCAATTGTCACAAACCCCCCGGTCCCAAAACGCCCCAACACCATCGTTACCGAAAGCACACTCAAGCAACCGACAGGCGACGGAACAGATCAGACCCGGTGGGGTTGGTGAACAAACGATATATTACACAATTAAATATACTAAATATCAATATACTCACTGCCACCACATCCCGATAAACAGTGGAATGACCTGTTACCTATATGGGGATATCCGCTCCCCTACTCTAACAACCTGTAAGGAAATTGGTTATTCACCCTAATATTCTATACAGTTATACAGATATCTATATACCACACAATACTTTCTCTATAGTAGCGTACTTCGAAGACACAGGTTTGTTTTGGGATATTACTCAGAATAGACAATAGCCTATAAATGATTTTATATCATTATTAAAGTTGTTAAAACTAGTGCATAAAAATATAAAGAAAAATAAATAAATCACTGAACATAAACGCGGTAACACAAGTGAGGGTAGAATGGGTAAAAGAAGAAATACTTAGAGATAATTGGCATTGATAGTCATGAGAAGAGTCCAGAACTTGATAATCCAATTTATGGGAAAATAATGGTCAAATGATAAGTCCTGCGTTAAGCCAATACGTCTGTCCAGTTGGGTAGATGTTATTCCAGATGTTCTTGTAGATGTTATGACAGACTCCCTGGGATGAGACCCAGTTCCATTTTTATCCTTTCTTCAGAAAATGGGAGTGGTCTGGTCCTAGAGGGGCGGACTTGGTTCTGCCCCAGAAGGTTGGTTCCAAGTTTTGGAGGGAATTTCAAATATCAAACTCCCCCCAGTCCATAATCCATGAACCACACATGTCACATTAAAATAATACTTATGGTTTATAACTAATTTTTCCAACAGAACAAGACCAAATACGACATATCTGGGGTATCTAGACCTAAGAAGGATAATATCCCAAGTTTGGCTGGCTATGTATTGTGTCAGGTCTCTATAAAGTAGAATTAATTACTGGATAAACTGGGGGTATTATGAAAACCTGAAATAATTCTACATCCGGAATTATAAGGAATATGAATGACTTTTATTGCCAGTTGGTTTGTAATTCTCATACTAGGAGATTCCCTGCTAGTTCTGGTGTCTATTGTCTGGGACTTTGTTTGTTTTATGGGGAATTCACACCTTCCCCCATTGAAGTTAGACCTCCTGCTAAGTCAGCTAATTTAACACCAAATGGCCCTGGCTTGGGGAAAACCTGAATTAACTCTGCGATTACCAGAACAGTGAAACAATGTGGAAGCTACATGTGCTTGATCATGCCATTAGGGTGAAATAATTGAAAATTGGGGGTGCAATTTCAGATATTGTCTATGGCGTTTTACATTGAATATCTGTTCGTCACAGTCAGTGGCGGAAAGTGATGGACTTTCTATGCCCTGGCAATCTCCAAGGACTGGAACAAGCATCACTTTTACACTGAGCCATTTGGATTGGGAAGTAAGTCCCTTGCTCAATTACAATGAGGGGAAGAGTCAACAGCCCCAAAGAACTGTAAAGTCTTCCCCATACAGTGGTATGGAGCATATATTGCTTATAAATAATGTTATTATGTTAACAACCACCTCATCACGTCTCAAAAAAATCACTTTCACGGCTGCCGGTCCATTCTCTTCTGCTTGTTTCTGTTCTCGGGAAGGCATGGAGACAAGCTGTAAGTATATCCAGGGGGCGATTTCAAAGGATTAAACCTTGAAGGTCTAGGTTTCAGCGGATGATTTTTGTTGGAGGGGTTGACTTGCCTTTTAAAGGCAATTATAGTGAGAAAAGTGTTTTTTTTTAATTTTTCATGTATCCTATAAGTCATCCCAACCACCAGGGTACCTTAGTTTCTTTAAATTCTTCCTAGTCCCCGAGATATAAGCCTTTGAATATGATGTGTGATTTGTAGGAGCTGCTACACCTCATCTGTCACTCAAAGGCACACACCCACACAATCCAAAGCTCCATGCAGTACTGTCACACACCTCTCACCCACACATATGTACCATGTGCACATATAGTCAAATGTGTAGTGCTAAACACAATCAATAAACCCTTAACCCAGTAATATGAGCATAAAACACTATAACAGCCCCCCCCCAAAAAAAAATCTTAATATACAAAACCAGTGACTCAAATGGAACCACTATACAGTATATATAATACAGTAATACAGACTAATACCAAACAAGACACACAGTGCAAAGTATGAAATATATAGACTAAAGCAACTGAAATGTAACAGGACAACAAGCAGTGTCACTGTGTTGTGAAGGTCTCTCACTACAAGCTGCTGTTACACTGACTCTCTCAGTGATTATGATCTCCGCTAAGCAGGGGAGAGATATGAACTTTAGGTAAAAAATAAATAAAATTAGCAAAGTTAGAAAGAACAGGAGAGTTCAGTAACTTACTTGTAAAGAAATCTCAGCACCATTGTCCTCTTTCCCCTCTGCCCCTTCAGCATATTGCTACTTTTCCACACTTTGCTTGCAGCTAGCTCTGGAAGGGAGGGGTCAACAGGATGTCGCACTTCATTTAAAGTACTTTCAACTGACAATGCCGGACTCTGTATACAGCCCGTCACTGCTTGAGGGGAGTAGACAGAGAGGGGAGGGGGATACACCAGCTTGGTAGAAACTTCTGCCAGTGTGAAGAAATGAAGCCACACAGAAACATGAAAGTAAGGCAGCTTTACTAAGTGATCTATCTCTCTTAATCTATAGTATATGTACTCTCTCTCTCAATATATGGTATAAACACTCTCTTAATCTATAGTATATGTACTCTCTCTCTCAATATATGGTATAAACACTCTCTTAATCTATAGTATATGTACTCACTCTCTCACTGTATGGGAGAAATACTCACTCTCAATTTATGGTATATGTACCCACTACTCCACTATATGGTATAAATACTCACTCTCTTAATCTATGTTTAATGTTACTCACACTCTCACTATAAGGTATAATAAATACATATTCACTTAATCCATAGTATGTAGTCACTCTCTCACTGTATGGGAGAAATACATTTAATCATCTATAGTATATGTACTCACCTATCATATATGGATAAATACTCACCTAAACTCTTATCTAGTTATATGTACTCACTCTCTCATACATGGTATAAAATCACCTCTTAATCTATGTTATATGGACTCAACTCTCTCACTATATGGTATAATTACTCAACTTCTTAATCTATGTAGTATGTTACTCACTCTCTCGCTGTATGGTATAAATACTCACTCTCTTATCTCTATAGTATTGTACTAACTCTCTCCTCTATGGATAAAATATCGTCAACTATGTATAGTTACTCACTCTTCACTATATGGTTAAATTAACTCCACTCTCTAATCTATGTTATATGTATTTTACTCTCTCACTATAGGTATAAATACTCACTTCTTAATCTATCGTATATCTACTCACTCTCTCCTGTATGGTATAAATACTAACTCGATTAATCTGTAGTATATGTACTCACTCTTTCACTGTTTGTTGTAAAACTTCAATCTTCCACTATTTGTTTAAATACTCATTCTCTTAAACTATAGTATATATACTCTCTCTCTCAATATATGGTATAAACACTCACTCTCTTAATCTATAGTATATGTACTCACTCTCTCACTGTATGGTAGAAATACTCACTCTCTCAATTTATGGTATATGTACACACTCTCTCACTATATGGTATACAGTAAATACTCACTCTGTTAATCTATAGTATATATACTCACTCTCTCACTATATGGTATTAATACTCATTCTCTCAATCTACAGTATATATACTCTCTCTCTCAATATATGGTATAAACAACTCATCTCTTAATCTATAGTATATGAACTCACTCTCTCACTGTATGGTAGAAATACTCACTCTCACAATCTATGGTATATGTACCCACTCTCTCACTATATGGTATAAATACTCAATCTCTTAATCTGTAGTATATGTACTCACTCTCTTACTGTATGGTGTAAATACTCACTCTCACTATATGTTATAAATACTCATTCTCTTAATCTATAGTATATATACTCTCTCTCTCAATATATGGTATAAATACTCACTCTCTTAATCTATAGTATATGTACTCACTCTCTCACTGTATGGTAGAAAATACTCACTCTCTCAATTTATGGTATATGTACCCACTCTCTCACTATATGTATAGATACTCACTCTCTAATCTATAGTATATGTACTCACTCTCTCACTATATGGTATAAATACTCTCTCTCTTAATCTATAGTATATGTACTCACTCTCTCACTGTATGGTATAAATACTCACTCTCTTAATCTATCGTATATCTACTCACTCTCTCACTGTATGGTATAAATACTCACTCTCTTAATCTATGTTATATGTACTCACTCTCTCACTGTATGATGTAAATACTCACTCTCTCACTATATGGTATAAATACTCATTCTCTCAATCTACAGTATATATACTCTCTCTCTCAATATATGGTATAAACGCTCACTCTCTTAATCTATAGTACATGAACTCACTCTCTCACTGTATGGTAGAAATACTCACTCTCACAATCTATGGTATGTACCCACTCTCTATATATGGTATAAATACTCACTCTCTTAATCTGTAGTATATGTACTCAATCTCTTACTGATGGTGTAAATTACTCACTCTCACTATATGTTATAATATCATTCTCTTATCTATAGTATATATCTCTTCTCTCTCAATATATGGTATAAATACTCACTCTCTTAATCTATAGTTATGTACTCACTTCTCACTGTTTGGTGTAGAAATACTCCCTCTCAATTATGGTATGTTACCCACTCTCGTCACTTTATGGTATATAAATACTACTTCTTAATCTATGTATATGTACTCACACTCTCACTTATGGTATAAAATACTCATTCTCTTAATCTATAGTATTGTACTCACTGTATGGTATAAAATACTCACTCTCTTAATCTATCGTATGTACTCACTCTCTCACTGTATGGTGTAAATACCCACTCTCTCACTAATGGTATAAACACTCACTCATCTATGGTATATGTACTAACTCTTCACCATATGGTATACAGTAAATACTCACTCTCTTATCTATAGTATATGTACTCACTCTCTCACTGTATGGTATAAATACTCACTCTCTTAATCTATAGTATATGAACTCACTCTCTCACTGTATGGTAGAAATACTCACTCTCACGATCTATGGTATATGTACCCACTCTCTCACTGTAAGGTATAAATACTCACTCTCTTAATCTATAGTATATGTACCCACTCTCTCACTGTATGGTATAAATAATCACTCTCTTAATCTATGTTATATGTACTCACTCTCTCACTATATGGATTTAAGTACTTACTGCCTCACTTTATGGAATAGATACTCTCAATGTATGGTATAAGTACTCACTCTCTCACTGTATGGTATAGATACTCTCTCAATATATGGTATAATTACTCACACTCTCACTGTATGGAATAGATGCTCTCTCAATGTATGGTATAAGTACTCACTCTCTCACTGTATGGAATAGATACTCGCACTGTATGGTATAAGTACTCACTCTCTCACTATATGGAATAGATACTCTCACTGTATGGTATAAGTACTCACTCTCCACTGTTATGGTATAAGATACTCTCACTCAATGTATGGTATAATACTCACCCTTCACTGTATAAAAATAGATACTCTCACTGGTATGGAATAGATGCTCTCTCAATGTATGGTATAAGTACTCACTCTCTCACTGTATGGAATAGATACTCTCACTGTATGGTATAAGTACTCACTTTCTCACTGTATGGCATAGATATTCTCTCAATGTATGGTAAATGTACTCACTCTCTCACTGTATGGTATAGATACTCTCTCACTGTATGGTATAAGTACTCAATCTCTCACTGTATGGTATAGATATTCTCTCAATGTATGGTATATGTACTCACTCTCTCATACTGTATGGTATCAGTGTCACTATCTCACGTATGGTTAGATACTCTCTAATGTATGGTATAAGTACTCACTCTCTCAATGTATGGAATAGATACTCTCACTGTATGGTATAAGTACTCACTCTACTGGATGGTATAGCATACTTCTCAAGTATGGTATAAATATCACCCTCTCATGTATGAAATAGATACTCTCACGTTATGGTATAGATTCTCTCCAATGTATGGTATAAGTACTACCTCTCTCATGTATAGAATAGAACTCTCTCACTGTATGGTATAGATACTCTCTCAAGTATGGTATAAATACTTCACTCTATCACATGGGTATGGTAGATACTCTCTCAATGTATGTATATACTCACTCTCTCACTGTATGGTATAGATACTCTCTCAATGTATGGTATAGTACTCCACTCTCTCCATGTATTGGTATAGATTATTCTCTCAATGTATGGTATATGTACTCACTCCTCAATTGTATGGTTATAGATGTACTACTCTCAATGTATGGTTTATAAATACTCACTCTCAATGGATGTCATGGGTATAATAGTACTCACTCTCTCACTGTATGGTATAGACAGTCTCTCCTGTATGGTATAAGTACTCAATCTCTTCACATGTATGGAATAGATACTCTCCACATATGTTATAAGTACTCACTCTCTCACTGTATAGGTATAAATATCTCTCATAATGTATGGTATAAGTACTCACTCGCTCACTGTGTGGATAGTACTCTCACTGTATGCATAAGTACTCACTTTGTCACTGTATGGTATAGATACTCTCTCAAGTTGGTTATAAGTACTCACTCTCACTGTATAAAATAGATACTCTCATGTATCTGGTATAGACTTATCTTAGTATCTCACTCTCTCATGTATGGTATAGATACTCTCTCAATGTACGCCGATAAATACTCACCCTCTCACTGTATAAAATAGATACTTCACTGTATGGTATAGATACTCTCTCAATGTATGGGTTTTTACAACCCTCAATGTAATAGATTATCTCCTCTCACTGTATGGTATAGATACTCTCTCAGTGTATGGTATATACTCAATCTCTCACGTTATGTATAGATACTTCTTCTCAATGTATGGTAGTATGTATAACTCTCTCACTGTATGGGATAGATAGTCTCTTCAATGTATGGTATAAGTACTCACTCTCTCACGGTCTATGGTATGATATTCTCTCACTGTATGGTATATGTAATTCACTCTTCATTGTGGTTATAGATACTCTCTCAATGTATGGTATAAGTACTCACTCTCTCGCCTGTATGGAATAGATACTCACTGTATGGTAAAGTACTATCACTCTCTCACTGTATGGAATAGATACTCTCATGTATGGTATAAGTACTCACTCTCACTGTATGGATAGACCTCTCTCAATGTATTGGTATAGTACTCACATCTCTACTGTGTGGAATAGATACTATCACTGTATGCTATAAGTACTCACTTTGTCAACTGTATGGTATAGATACTCTCTCTCAATGTATGGTATAATAATCGCTCTCACTGTATAAAATAGATACTCTCTCACTGTATTGTCATAGATCTCTCATCACTATGTATTGTATATAGATGACTCTCTCAATGTATGGTATAATAACTCACCCTCCTCGTGTGTATAGAATAAATACTCTCTCACTGTTTGGTATAGATTAACCTCTCACGTTGTATTGGTATAATTATCACTTCACTCTCTCACTGTATGGTATAGGGATATTCCTCTTCGATATGGTTATTGTACTCACTCTCTCACTGTATGTTGTATAAGATATTCTCTCAAATGTAATGGTCTAAGTACTCACTCTCCTCCATGATGGATGATATCTCTCTCAGTGTAGTATCTGTACTCACTCTACTCATGTTGGTATAATGACTCTCTCAGGTATGGTATAAGACTACTCACTTCCGGACTCTCACTGTATGGAAAGATATCTCACTGGTAATGGTATAAGTACTCATCTCTCTCACTGTATGCTGTATATATACTCTCTCAATGTAATGGTATAAATACTCACCCTCTCACTGGTAAAAAAGATAATCTCTCACTGTATGGTAGAGATACTCTCTCACTGTATGGTATAGATATCTCTCAAGTATGGTTAAATACTCATCTCCTCTCACTGTATGGAGTAGGTATTCTCTCAATGTATGGTATAAATACTCACTCTCTCACTGTATGGAATAGATACCTCCACTGTATGGTTAGTACTTCACTCTCTCACTGTCATGGAATAGAATACTTCACTGTATGGTAATCTACTCAATCCTCACTGTACTGGTTATGATAATCTCTCAATGTATTGGGTATAAGTACTACTCTCTCACTGTGTTGAAATGATACTCTCACGTCGCTATAAGTACACACTTTGTGTCACGTATGTAAGATTACTCCTCTCTTCTCAATGTATGGTATAAGTACTCACTCCTCAAGTAAAAATAGATTACTCTTCACTGTTGCGTATATCGATTACTTTCTTCAATGTATGGATAAGAGTACTCACCCCTACTAACGGATAGAAAATACCTCTTACTGTATGGTATAGATACTCTCTGCAATTATGGTAAATAATCTCACTATCCTCCTGTATGGTATAGTATTCTTCTCTAATGTATGGTATATGTACTCAACTCTCTCACTGAATGGTATAAGTACTCCTCTCTCACTGTATGGTATAGTATACTCTCTAATGTCTGGTATAAGTACCTCACTCTCTCACTGTATGGAATAATACTCTCGACTGTATGGTATAGTCTCACTCTCTACACTGTATGGTATAGATTATTATGCTCTCTATGTATGTTAATATGTAATCACTGTCTCACTGTATGGTATAGATAGTCCTCTCAATTAGTGGTGATAAGTATCACCTCACTCTCTCACTGTATGGTATCGATATCTCTCAGTGGTATGGTATATGTACTCACTCTCTCCAACTATGCGTAGATAGTAGTCTTCAATGTATTGTATAAGTACTCACTTCTCGTTGTATGGTATAGAATGCTCCGTCATGTATGTATCTGTACTCACTCCTCACTGTATGGAATAGATACTCTCACTGTATGGTATAAGTACTCACTCCACTTGGTATGGAATAGATACTCTTCACTGTATGGTACAAGTACCACTTTCTCAACTGTATTGTATAGATATTCTTCTCATTGTACTGGTAGAAGTACTTCACTCTCCATCACTGTGTGGAATAGATACTCTCACTGTAATGCTTATCAGTACTACTTTGTCACGTGTCGGTATAGATCACTCCTCTCAAGTTGGTTATAAGATCACTCTCACTGTATTAAAAAGATATCTCTCTCTCCATGGTATGTATCAATTACTGGTTCATAGCGTAATCTCCCTCTTACGTATAGAATAAATACTTCTAAAGTATGTATAAGTAGTCCTCACTCTCTTCATTGTGTGGAATAGATACTCTCTCAATGTATGGTATAAAGTACTCACCTCTCTCTTCTGTGTGAATAGATACTTTCACTGTAGCTATAGTATCTCAACTTTCTCACTGTATGGTATAGATACTTCTCTCAATAGTATGGTATAAGTACTCACCTCTCTCTCTCACTGTATAGAATAGATACTCTCTCAAGTATGGTATAGAAGTACTCACTCTGCTGACTGTATGAATGATACCTCTTTCACTGTTTGTATGATACTCTCTCCATGTATGGTAATAAGAGTGCTCCACTCTCATGTATGGTATCGATACTCTTCAGTGTCTGGTATATGTACTACACTCTTCATTGTATGGTATAGATCTCTCTCAGTGTATGGTATATGTACTCACTCTCTCTTGTATGGTAGATACTCTCTCAATGTACTGGTATAAGGTACTCACTCTCTCACATGTATTGAATAGATACTCTCACTGTATGGTATAAGTCTCACCCTCACGTCAAATTACTCCTCACTGTATGGAAGTAGATACTCTCCTCACTGTATGATGTTCACTGATAAAAGATACTCCCTCTCACTGTATGGTATAGTCTCACTCTCTCGATCAGTACAGGGGAGCTCCTACCATGAATGAATATGAAACCATTGCACGAGGCCACACCTGTTAGATTTCCCCCTGTAATTGTGTGGTGATCACCTTGGTGGCAGTGACTTGAACTACCCCCCTGAATAGTCCAGAACATTTAAGATTGTCACTTTGGTTCCTTGTTCGGGCTGGTGTGATGTCTCGGATTTTCACTTCAGTCCATTTTGTTCTGTATTGTCCCAAGCCAGTAGTGTCCCGGTATGAGAAAATCTTGTGTAAATAAAAATGGAAGTTCATTTCTTTCAAAAAACTTTGACATGCCAAAAAGAAAGTAAGTTCGCAAGTGGTTTTGGCCTTGAAGAAGCACTGAACGAAGTCTTCTCTGCTGCTGAGGTTAGTGGACGAGTGTAGTGGCCTCCTCTGTAATGGGAGGTGATGACACAGGATGTGTTTGGGAGACAGTCACCGTGTTAACAATTAACTATGTAATCCTTACCCAACAATGTAAACAGTGGTTGAGACAGTCTGAACAATGTGTGTGTGGTGGGAGCAGTGCTAGTCTGTTTACCCTGAGACATAACATTGTTCTGCTTGGCTTCATAAAGACAAACGGCATATTTCAGTTTCTTATCTTGTCTGACAGTTCTGAAAAGGAACGTGTATAGCCCGGCACTACTGCAAGAACCCGGGGTAAACTATATCCCCCAATTAAGCCAGGGTGCTCCTTCCACAATAATAACAGTCAAAAACACATGAAAAAAAAGACTTTGGATTGAGCAGGGCAACCTGATAGGTAAGGTTAGAAAATCAATTCGACCATATACAATGATTAAGCACTTAAAAGGCCATTTTATTTTGTTGGTGCAAAGATAGCCAACCCCGAAGGGCAATATAAAAGTGCAAAAAAGAAATAACAATTTTAAAAACACTTCCTGTGCTATTCCTGGTTAATATTACAAATCATTATGGTATACCGTTATATCCATTCACTCAGTATTACCATAATCATGATTATATACCGTTATACCCATCCACTCATACGCATAACATAACATCATTATGATATCCGGTATACCCATCACTCAGTATTACCATAATCATTATAATATACCGGTAATCAATTACCCATTCGATCAGCTTACCCACCACCTGTTAGCTACCAAAGATAAAGCACGTGGTTACATTATGCAGAGAATCTCATATAAATACAGTGACCATATCTATCAGAACGGAACTAATAGCAGTTTAAGGTCCCATCAGACGATAAATTACCATAATAGTAACCATGTTGCAATACATATTAAGACCCTGTAACGACCCAAAAATAGGCTATCAGAATAGGCAAATAGGCAGTGAGGCACTGACCACATGGCAGATCCCCGAGGCTAAAAGGATAGAGAATGGAAATACTTAGCCAACAAATTGACCAGACAGGAGCACAGGAGCAGCTTAAAATCAGTAACAAAAATAGTGACAGACTGGGCAGCTCTTTGAATGAAGCTGAAAGCAGGAACAGGTAATGGGTCTGGGGGCTAATTCTTTTAAAGTTTAAGTGTAAAACTCATTCATTCGATCTGCTGGATTTGTTAAACCCAGCCCTCCAGCCTTGTTACAATCAGCCTTTCAGATAGTGTTAGTCACCCCCAGTTCATTTTTACCCAAGGTGTAATCAGCCCTCAGAATAATTACGCCACTGTGATTAAATAAGCCCTGCATTTCATTACCCAGTGTTATCCACCCTCAGTTTCAAATCATCAAGTGTTGTCAGACACTCCAGTCATTGTAAGCCATGGTTGATCAGCCTTCAGTTCATTAGCCAGTGTTTTGTCAGCCCTCCACTCTTTAAGCCAATTGCTGATCAGCTGATGAAGCTCTATGTACACACCTTCCCCCCCATTATATATCGGGCGGGGGTGTCCCAGACAATATTAACCCATTAGGGTTGTACTTCCAACATAGATAATAAGACATACATACACATAAGGTCTATAAGAATATTAAAAAAACAGAGCAGCCACCATAAAAAGCATATAATCATATAACATGGTGTGACATCCACCAGGAATTTAAAAAACCCCTGTGGTTGTCTGGTCTTGTAGTGGGAAGATCCAAACACCTCTCTCTTCCTATAGCCTGAAAAAGTCACCCCTCTTGCGGGGGGAGAGGGGACCCCTCTATCACCTTACAAATTAGCGTCTCCATGCGGGCTGTCAAGGTCGGTCAAGTGTTTTCCCTATAGGGGGTTATAGGATTGTCACTTTTAATGGGACAGGATATGCTCCCTAATCCACATTTTAGGCTAGTGTAGTGATAAGCCATCATATTGATTTTTACATTTTTAACTCAAGCAGATATAAAATTACTGTCTAGTATTACAGTTACATAGCATTTATAATATAGCTTTTGCCTGTGACTGTGGATTCAAACGAGGAACTGTGTAGTAATTCTACTCCACATGTTTATACACCTCGAGCTACACACATTTGAAGCGGCATGGGTTTAGGTTGGTGGGGGGAAACCTAACCAGTTCCCCTACCATTTGTACCACTGAGTCCGTTTCGGACAACGCTCGGAGCCAGGATATGAACCTAACGTGAGCTTCTTGGAAACAAATTTAATGAACAATCATCAAAATGTCACCAGTCTAGTTATCCCCCATATCAGATGGGTAAGTTTTGTTCTTAATTATCTATTACAACATCTGATGAAAACTCGCCTACTGAATTCTGGTTGAGAAGATCTATTATTTTGGTTTCCATTTGTCCCACTATCATGTTCACTTATGGCCTCAAAAGGATGCACCTATCCGATTCCTGGCTTTTTCAGAGCCTTGTTCAATGAGCCTGCTGTATAAACCCCCACTGTTACAGCCCTTGCCTTATGATTGTGACTGAATTCAAAAATCTGAGTCGCTGGAGCGATTCCTCACGGATTCTGACAAACTTGTCTATATGGGATACTATCGCCTTCGAGGATAGATTCCCTGCTGTTTCATTACTATATAGTGTTGAGTAATTTGGTATGTCAGAGGGTCAACGTATAATTTCAAATCTGAAAATTCAATCTGCAGGATTCGATTTTCCCACTACGGCAGAATATTACAGACATGTGTCATTCAAGTGTTGACATAACTAGGAGGCTCTCCTCCCCTCCCCTCCATATATAGAACAGAAATCATCGATATATACACCATAAAAAAACTATTTTGTCACAGGGCAAAAGTCTTATATTAATAATGCTAATGCTAACTGTAACACTAAGATCAGTGTTATCTGCTTGAGTGTCAAAATGTAAAAACATATTGGCTACCTACACGTAGCTAAAATTCAGATGTAGGAGCATATCCTGTTCCATTAAACAGTGACAATCCTATAACCCCTATAGGAAACAATTTGACGACCTGCACAGCCTGAAGTTAGGAGACGCATAGAGGTCAAGGTGATAGAGAGGGCCCCTCCCCCGCAAGAGGGGGTGACGTTTCTCAGGCTTATAGGGAGAGAGAGGTGTTTTGGATCTTCCAATACAGAAAAGACAACACAGGGGTTAATTCCCAGTGGGATGTCAACCCCATTTCATTTGATTCTTTTATGTATAATATTGTGTTTTTATTATCAATATTATAGACATCTATGTATGTATGTCTTATTTTATCTATGTGTATGTACACCCTAATGGTATATTGTTGCTGGACACACCCCCCCGCCGATATAAATGGGGGGGAGTGTACATAGAGCTTCATCCGATTGACTACGGGAGTGTTTCCCTGAAAACGCTGGGAGGCTGGGTATCCGTGTGGTGTTTTTACGAGTGAGCAGTTCTAATAAAAGTTTTCTTCCACTAAGAACCGGGAAGTGCGGCTTACCTTTTGTCTAGTGTATCAGTAGAGGAGTTAGATCACGCCAATTCTGAACACACCGGCTAGTGGAAAAACCTTTTTCTGTACCTTCCCTTCCCTCCGGAACCTTCCCATTCGGAACTAAACCACCTGAGCGGCCATTGTAGTCTGTAGCTAGAATTATTATTAATAAGGTATTATGGTGGGGCGAAGGAGGGAAGCGGTTGATCATCGGCACCAGAAAAAGACTGACCATACCTGTCCAATGGATAGACCCTTTAATGCCCCAGAATCTTTCCCGGCGATCACCAATTGACCCATTAGTATGCAGGAACCACTGGAGACCTCTTCATGTACATAGCAGAGCATTTCATGAATGTTACAATCCATGGGGCACTTCGATCTACTGGTAACGATCACCCACATGTTACACGCGCTGCCTGGCTTCACAACATGCTTAACAGCGTCACAAAAGGCAAATTGTAAGCATGTTAGAGATGTGTGCAAGTGTTACCTAGCCCTAAGGTGGCCATATACATTGCCATTTACCATCACGATTACATTGACTCATTGGCAGTTCCTTACGAACTGTGGTTCGTAAGGAATGGGGGGGCTAAAAATGGTTCGTTCAGTTATTTTAGCCCCCCCCCTATAACCCTGCCGATACATTATAATTAACATGAATATTAAACAGGTTCTCACAATATTAATGTTTACAGGGAATGTTGAACACAAGAAGGTCATGTTTCTCAATTAATATTAAATCATACCTGGTTTTTAAAACTGGGGAACGTGGACTCTTACTTTGAAATGTGTCTCCAGGTCCAGAGGTTAATCTTTCATTCTAAAATAGCCACTCCATGGCAAAAGAAATCGCCCGTATGAATTGGCTTCACTAGGGAAAAATTCCTGCAAATGTGGATTAAAACTTTTCTTTCCTTCACAGAGTGCAGTTTATGGAGAGGCCAATTCAATAGATTAAATTCATACAACTTATTTCTTTTATACGGTATCCGAAAAAACCAAGCGATACTTAAATCATACCCTGTGTCTTCTGCTAATTTAATCTTCCTGAATATTTGCAGGATGAAGATCCTTAAAAAATTGGTGAGTTTAGGAATTATATCTTAATATAAAACGACGTTAAAATAAAGCTAAACTACAATTTAAATTTACTGGGGTTTAATCCTAAGGCACCATGGTTAAATGCCCAATGGGAGAAAAGGATTATGTCTTTAGTTTTAAATAAGTCTTTCACCCGACCCCATTATAGTAGCAATAATAGGCCAATTCTCCACAAAGTATAACAATTTATGGTGGATTCTCGTAGGATCTTTCTAGCTCCACATCTGTCATGTGGATTAGGGTGGTGATGGTTTAGTCTTTATAATAAACTCCGTGCAGATTTTCCACGGGAGATATTGTAATGCGTTGGTTGATCTTTCCCATCCATCATATCATCACTTTAAAATTCCAACATTCCATTATAATTTCAGTAATTTCCCTAAAGCAAAATATGAAGTACTTTTCAATCATTCATTACTGGATCGATCGAAGTAGGGAAGTGGATCTGTGCAGAGAGTGGGTTGTTAGCTCCTAACTGATCTGTTAGATATAAAAGGATTTTTGGATTTATCACTTTGTACTGTCCGTAGAAAATATGGGACATGGCCTCATCACTGGAGAAGGTCAGTAGCTACATAGCTGATCTGTATATATAATAAGATTGGATTATCACTTGTACTGTAGTGATAGAAATATGAAGGTGTCTCTAATCACCGAGAGAAAAGCAAGCAGACCTAGTATGATTATCAAAATGGCAGCGAATGGCAAGATGGGAGGATTCAAATTTGATAAAGTAAGTGATGCATTTGGGATTTAATCTAATCCCTGTTGCCGCCTACACCCATAACATAACTCTGTGTTAAAACGTGAATCTGTAACTGGAAAAAGATTTGGGGGTTTGGGTAAGATAACGACTAGCTAAGCAAACAATGACATTGTATACAGACAAAGTTTTTTTTTTACTATAGTTGCCCTTTAAGTATTTATATAGCTCCAATATCTTCTGGGGCGCTTTACAATAACATAGTCCTATATTACATACAAGGGTAATACATATTATAAAAAGTCGTACATATTACATACAATGCATATAATATAAGTGCACAAAGTGATGAGTTATTTATTTTTGTGATAAAACAGGAAAGAGGACCCTGCCCAGAGTGCTTACAGTCTAGTGGAAATGGGGGTGAGACATAAGGTGAAGTGAATCGGTAGGAATTGTCTGTCTTGCAACTCTATAATACTGGGAGGTATCGTCTGCCATCCCATGAAAGGAACCCCCATCAAAATAAAAGATTTTTCCACTTGCAGAACATCAGGGGTCATCTATATGCTGAAATGTTTGCTTCTTGTGAATGCATCATTATGTATATAATAGCTAAATGTTTTAGAGCTGCTGTATCTGATTTTTAGGACTGATATTTTGTAAGCTTTTGTAACCATTTCTAATCTTTTAATTATTGTGCCTTTTCATGTAAGAGTTATTCTTTCCTATTTTGTATCCGTTTGCCTCTCGTTCTCTTGAAGGTTATATCGCCACCTTGTGGGCATTCTACAATTTGTTTCGTCTTTCTAAAAAAGAAAAAAAAGGTAACCAGATATCTTAAAGTATATTTAATAATCTATTGTGGTATATCACTGTATGAATACTACGCTTAAGCACAGACTTTATCAGGTTCACTTTTATTCCTTGCACTTTTATATTGAGCTTTTAATGAGATGTCTATACTTTTAATACTTTTTATAATTTGATAAATTCTAAGTATTTATTGCATTTGCACTTTATGTATATTTTTTAGCACTTTATATGTAAAGGAAGGGACTGCACCCAATTGTGGTCACATGATGTTGAACTGGTATTTAAGTCACTCCCACTGTTACACTTGCATCACCTGAGGAAGGGGGCATTTACTACTCCCCACCCACCCCCGAAACATTGTGTGTTTTGATGTTGGTCACTAAATAAAAGATTTAATTGACTTTGGAGTGTGTCCCTCAACTTGCTTTTCTGTTGTGAACTTCTATCCATGGAGGGTTGGATACCAGAAGAGTGAGCACCCACAGGTTGGACAAGAGTGCATTGGGCCCTGTTTTCTGCTTGAAGTGAATCGGTAGGCTGTTGATTTTAATAAGGGAGTTGGATTAGCTTGGGTCAGTGAGAGGGGTTATGGCTAGGCCAGGTTATATGCTTGCCTGAAGAGGTGGGTTTTAAGGTTACATACTCATTGTGTCTATGAGTAAGGATCATGTGATCTGAAATGCGTCAGACCTGACCTCATTGTGATCCTTCTGATGTGGAAGCTTTTAAATATGTAACAATAAAGGATGCTTTTATTATACTCTCGGTTCGGACAGTTTTAATGAAAATTTGGACATTGGAGGGACTGGTGGAGACTTGAATAGAGGTAGAGACGGACCTCGGACCGCAAACAACACCCCGTACAAGCTCCAGAGTTAAAGGGATGCCCAAGTGGAATTGAAGAGCGGCGATCGGTAATGTACTGAGCTCTGTGTTCCGTTAGTGGGAGAGGGGTGGGTCTTAAGCCGCCTATTGTTTGGATCGGTTTTAAGGTTACATTTGAAAATATTTAGGGATGGTGAATGACGGTCAGAGGGAGGAATGAAGTTCCAGAGCAGAGGGGCAGCACAAGCAAAATCCAGAATGCGGATACGGGAAGAGGTAACAAGGGTGAATGAGAGAATGATATTGTTTGTCGTGTGGAAGTTATTCCTGGGATGGTATCTGTGAATCAGCTCTGAGATGTATGGAGGGGCTGTGTTGCATGTATGCAGATGTATGGAGGGGCTGTGTAAGCAGCTTGAATTGGATCCTTTGAGTGATGGGCCTGCTTTAGAAAAGTGAGAATAGAATGAGAATGAATGAATGAGCCAGGGTTTAGGGTGGATTTAAGTGGAGCCAAGATGCAGTATCCAGGATACCTAAGGAGGCCTGGATTAGTATGGATGAAGTAAATTAAAATGGGAAATTGGAGGGGCTTGACTATGCAGGAAGACAATTTAGGACTGTTTACATTGGAGAAGCAATTGTCTAGACAGTGGTGGATTGAGCCTAGTTAGGGTCCCTGACTGTAGCACAGACATGTGCCACACATAAAAATTATGCCACGCTCCTTTCTCTACCTACGCTTAAGCCACTTAAAGACATATATAGATTGTTAGACAGATAGATAAGATTGATAAGGTTGAGACACAAATAAATAGTCAGACAATTGAGTAGATCACACAGTAGATATACTTGTCACACACACTAGACAGACATACACACACATAGACCAATCAGTGGATCACACAGTAGATATACTTGTCACACACCCACAGACAGACACACATACGAACACACAGACAGACCAATCAGTAGATCACACAGTAGCTATAATTGTCACACACCCACAGACAGACACACATACGAACACACAGACAGACCAATCAGTAGATCACACAGTAGCTATACTTGTCACACACAGAAAGACACACAGAGACAGACACAGATGGATAAACAGAAAGGCACAGACAGACCAATCGGTAGATCACACAGAGGCAGAGATAGTCACACAGACATATGCACAGACGGACACTCACACAGACAGACAAAGAGACACACACACAGACAGACACACAGAGATATACAAAATTTGCAATGCACAGAGTATATAATGTCTAAATAGACTGGAGGTGCACTAGGTAAAGACTAATAGTATGAGTAAGTAAAAACAGTCCCTTTATTGTGCAATACTGGGAATAACACAAAGTGCATAATAGTGCTCATTAAAAACATTTAAAAAACATACAAAAAGATCATGTATGGATTCCAATTGGTATAAGTAGGCCTATAAATAGGTATAGTTCAAATCCCTTGCCTAAGGAAAATAATAGCCAAAGGGCCCAATATACTCAGAGATAGACATACACACAGACAGACACACAGACAGACACTCAGAGATAGACACACACAGACACAGACAGATGCACAGACAATAATATAATAAACTCTCTGGTGCATTGTTCACCAATAGATCATTTCATAGGCCACACAGACATTCTTTAAATTTAGAAGAAAATAAATGTAAAGGGCATAACCACTACCCCCACCAACTAAAATTGTATGTATGTATAATTTTATTTATAAAGCGCCACTTGGGTACGCAGCGCTGTACATTAAAAAATACAGAGTTTACAAACAAGGGGATAAGTGCAAGCCAGAAAGCATATATATATAAATTATGTGTAAATTGATATAAATGCAACAAGTCTTGACACATTAGGAATGAGATCCCTGCCGAAGAGCTTACAATCTAAAAGGAAGGGACAACATACAGATCCAAGTGGGGGGGATGGGTACAAAGTGCTTAAAAGGGCAGTGTTAAAAGATCCCCACCTTTCTCTTCTGCTGCATATGGTTGTCCTGCAGGGCATGAGGAAAGTGAAGAGTAGGAAGCCCTGTGTGTAATCTGTATCTGCCTCTTCCTGCTCCTCTGAGAGTTTTGTGTCATGGGCAGTGGAGGTCCCCCCCTCCCTTTTGGTTCCCTTTTGATAAAGCATGCAACTCAGCTAAAAACAAAAATGAATAAGTTGGAGGAAATCCCCCCAACCCTGGACGCCATGTTTAAATCCCAAATATCTGCTCCTAAATGTACTTACCAGCCCTTGTTCCCTTGGCTCTTTCTGCTGCTCTTCAGCACAAAAGCAGCAGATGGAGCCAGACCGGCAGCCACGTCAGTGATTGGCTAAGTCTCAGCCAATCATAGACTTAGCTGCCGGTACAGCTCCTGCTGTTCTGTGCAGAAGAGCACCAGTGTCAGGTTTAGTGGGTGGAGCCTCAGTGGTGAAGGTGGCAGTCCTTACTTTTCCTCAGCCTAAGTACACACTGATGTGGGTGACCGCTGTCTCTGGGCTCAGTAGGGTAAGAGTGTCAACAAGGGTAGCAAGGCACACAAAGGGAAATGTCACAGGATAGGAGAGGTAGGATGAGGTGACTTAGAAGGCAGGAGCAGTTGGCGGTGAGGTAAGTAGGCAGAAGACCTGGAGTAACTGAGGAATAGGTAAGTATAACTGGTGATCTGCAGTGGCAGATTATGTAGCTTAAGAACTGGAGTGGCTGATGATGAGGTAAGTATTGCTGGAGATCTGGAATGGCTGATGATTAGGTAAGTATTGCTGGAAATCTGGAGTAGCAGATGATAATGTAGAAATATGCTTGTGAAGGTTCTCATTCATCCAGGTCATGGTATATCTGTTGTATTCAATTAGATCAACTGGACATGAAATGTAGTTCTTGAAGACGTCATTCTGAATTGAGAAAGCCAGTCGGATGACTAGCGAAACGTCTTCAAGAACTACATTTCATGTCCAGTTGATCTAATTGAATACAACAGATATGATGATAATGTAAGTATTGCTGGAGACCTGGAGTGGCTGATGATAAGGTAAGTATTGCTGGAAACCTGGAACAACTGATCATGAGGTAAGTATTGCTGGAGACCTGGAACAGCTGACGATGAGGTAAGTATTGCTGGAGACCTGGAACAGCCGATGATGAGGTAAGTATTGCTGGAGACCTGGAACAGCTGATGATGAGGTAAGTATTGCTGGAGACCTGGATCAGCTGATGATGAGGTAAGTATTGCAGGAGACCTGCAGCGGCTGATGATGAGGTAAGTATTGCTGCAGAACTGGATACAGGGCACAAACAGAAAAGGCAACTGGAAGCAGGTACAGGGAAAGAATACAAAGAAACCCAGGGAGCCAAACATAGGGAAAAAACGGTCAGCGCTTTCCTGAGGGACGCACCCAGCATTAGAAGGCATTTCTTAGGGTGACGTCAGTGCGTACGTGCGAGACGTAATGTCACCACTTGAGCCATGCAGATCCGCAGAAGTCCCTCCCGGACGTCTCCTATTGACTAAAGAGGCTGGCCGAGCAGGGAATAAAGGAGAACCCTGACAAGCAGAAGGGGCCGGGAACAAGGGAGCAAAGACTGGTAAGTACCTTCAGCTGCCGATTTGGGGGATTTTAAACTTGGTGAGGATTTTCTTCATCTTATTTATTTTTGTATGGGGTGTGGAGATGCCTTTGAGGTTAGGAAGGGATTCTTTAAATGAGAACATTGAAACTGTCTTCCAGCAGATGTGGAAATGGCAAGCTAGCTTCAAGAGAGGGCTGGATACGTTTGTAAAATTCCAAAATATTGAAAACAAACGGTACTAATACATATAAGAGCCGAGAGCCTAACATTACTGCTTGAATCTTGCTGGCTTACTCCTCCTGTGTAATGTCATCTGTAGCTCTGCCCCCACGAGATCTCCTGCTTCCTTGGTCGCAAAAGGTAATTTCCGGTTGTACCTCGGCATGCGCACGTGACATCAATGTGCACACGATGTGATGTCAATACGCATGCGCGATGATACCACGTGCGCTCTTTCGCTGCATCATCTCCGTTTCGCATGCGCGTGTTGACGTAATGTTGCGAGTGCACACAGCGAGATTGCACGCATGTGGTACAAATGGAAATTACCTTTTGCAACCAAGAAACCAGGAGGCAGAGCTCCAGATGCCATTACACAGGAGGAGGAATCCAGCAAGTTTCAGATATACAGTAAAGGTAGGCTTTTGGGGGGGTGGGGGAATTGAACAAAAAAAAAACTAGGCAACTTTAGTTTCAAAGCCACAGCTTTCTACTAAGCTATTTTACAGTGTACATAGCCTTTAATCTGCAGCAATCAATTAGATGTAAACAGGTAACATCTGATTGGTTGCTACAACTTAAGAACACTTTTAAAGGTACACTAAACTGAAAAAAATGACTTGCCTTTATCCATTTCTATATTTTTAGTGCTGCCGGGAACTTGGCCCCTTTTTGCTCTCAGTGCTCCATGTCACTAGATCTCCTCCTGTCGTGTTCAGCTCACTCCTAGTTAGTATGCATGTCTCCTCTCTATGTATCCACCCATCCCAACAGATAGAGTGTGGAGCATGTGCAGTGGAGATGATCTGTGCCTCGCTATACCCAATAGCATTCACCCCGAGATTTTGTGTTATAGTGAAAGTGAAAGTAAAACTGCCTTGCTATGGTAAGGTAAGCAGCACTGGGAACCGTAATCACTGCTTGAATCAGGTAAGATTTTCCAACAGATAGAGTGTGGAGCATGTGCAGTGGAGATGATCTGTGCCTCGCTATACTCAATAGCATTCACCCCGAGATTTTGTGTTATAGTGAAAGTGAAAGTAAAACTGCCTTGCTATGGTAAGGTAAGCAGCACTGGGAACCGTAATCACTGCTTGAATCAGGTAAGATTTTCTTTTAGCTGTAGGTGTTTGTGTGTGTGTGTGGTGGGGGGGCGGGACTTTGTAATTGATTTCTTTAGGTACAGTGCTACATTGGGACTTAACTAACACAGACAGCAGCTAACTGCAGGATTGGATTTATCTGCACAGAAAGAGCACAGAGCAACGGATGCTTATTCCTTTACCTGATCTTAATGCTGAATCAATTAACCATGCAGTGACAGAGAAATAAGCTTTACTTTCATAGAATGGATAGTTTCTACATGTAGTGTGCCAGGGGGAGGAGCTGGGTGATTGAAAGTTCTTTACTGACTAGCTGTGCCCCGCCCTCTTTAAAAAGTAGAACTCCCAGAGCTAAAAAACAAGGGATAGGAAGGTCAGAGAGGAAAACAAATGCAGATTTAAGATTAGTGGTAATTAATCATAATTACTGTGTGATTATTTAAATAATGATTTGCCCCAGTTTACATGTCCTTTAAGATCTAAGTAAATTGCAAGCTCTTAAGGGCAGGGCCTGATGTGAATGCATCAATGTAATTCTAAAGTGCCATAGAAGATGCTGACACTATATAAATACATTATAATAATAATATTAAAGGGCATGTCCACCCTTCTAAAAAATTTTTAATATAATATTCTCCCTGTCCCCCCAGCCCCAACCGCTATAGTTTTAAGCTCAGAAAGTGCCCCAAATATTACTTACCTTCCCTCTTTCCTCCGCCGCACTGCCAGGCCCTCTGCTTGCGAGAAAATGCAAGCAGAGGGGCGGGACCGGCAGTCGCGTCTGTGATTGGCTGAGCGGCAGCCACTAACGGACGCGGCTGCTGGGAGTTCAATGCGGCGGAGGAAAGAGGGAAGAAGGTAAGTTATATTTGGGGCACTTTCTGAAATTAAAACTATAGCGGTTGGGGATGGGGGACATAATATTATGTATAAAAGTTTTTATGCTAGGGGGAGGGAATCCTAATCGGGAGGGAGAGGGAGGGGAAGAGAGGGGGACAAGGGCTGCAGTGCCAAACTTCTCCCGGAGGGGAGACAGGAGTCCTATATGGACTCTGCAGTACTCCTGGTGGGTGTTTTTTGGGACTTTAGGGGGGGATAGCAGAAGAACCAGATGGAGCAGGGATGTAAGGTAAGGATTAAACTACACTACACAATGGGGCCAGTAGTGGGGGGGATTATAGTTTTGGGGGTGGACATGCCCTTTAATAATGAAAACCTAGGTTCAAATTATGCCATAGTCCTGTTTATACATTCTGACCACAAGATGTCGCTTTTGTATCTGAAACAAAAAGTGCATGTGCACTATAGTTAAACTGAACCAGGAAGGGGTTGGAATTGACATTGCAGCCGTGGATCACATAAAAGGTAAATATCTCTTACCTTCGTTCCTGGCTCCTGAGAAATTGATTATAGAATGGAAGGTAATAGCTTCTTAACCTCCCAGTCTTCAATCAATGCATTAAAGGAATAGTTCACTTTTACAGTGAAATATTCCTATAAGGATATGTCCACCCTCCAAAAACCCCAAGATCATAATTCTCACACCTCCCCCAATGCATATGAAAGAAGTCGTCAATTATAGCCATGACAGATGGCGTCACAGCCAATGACTGCAGAGTCTACCTTTTCTTGCCCGTTAAAACATGATTGGAATTGGCATAGAAGAAGTAAGGGGTCTTGCAAAGTGAGAATGTGCAATTATTTTTATTATATAAAGTATATAAATTTTAAATTGTTCTGTAGAATACTGACCACATTTCTAATTATGCCAGTTAATGATGGCTATTTGTTTTACACTTATGCCTTGTACACAGGTCCGAGGTTGATTAACAAATGGTGCCCAAGAGAACGCATAAACACACGACTATAGCCCGAAACTAATGTTTGACGCACGTTTTTCTTGCCCTAGGGTGTCATGCACCGGACCTTAAGATATGGATAGATTTTGCCAACTAGCATTTAAGTAGCAGGAACAATTCAATGTAGATAAGGTTTGGGCATTAAAAAAATAAATGCACAGTAAATAGGATTAATGCTGCCCATACAACACAGAGAAATTATAAAGATTCAACATTCGATTGTGGAAATTTTAATCTCTTTTGAAGTGATTTCAGCCAGTGGTTCTTACATTCTGATTTTCCCATCTGGCCGATTCATTTTGGGATTACAGGTCAATTTAAAAAAGACTGGAAGTACTTCGGATGCTGCAAAAACTTTGGAAGAATGGACACAGGAACAATGGAATGTTAGTGTATGGGCACATTAAACTGAGTAGGACATAAGAGAATCAAACTAAGAAAACTAAACCAGCCTATATAGCACCTTACAACCAATAAAATATTGAATCAATGAGAAAAAAAAAAAAAAAATGATGGGGGGGGGGGGGGGGGGGGGGGGGGGGGGTAGTTTATAATATGCAACAGAGTTTAGAATCATGCTTAGCGAAAAAAAGATATTACTGGAGTATCCAGAAAATAATGATTTGATAGCTGGGGGAACTACAGAAGGACTTCCAACTAGTTAGTGTATGTCCTTTGGTAATTGTTAAGTACTAGGATTTAATGTCTCCAATATGTCTATGGTCCAGAACATTACTGGATCAGATAGAGATTCCAGACAGATGTATCATTTGCATTTATCAAAACAAAATCACTGATCTAGAAGCCTGTACATGCAACAACATGTTAACCAAATATCATTAACAATTAAGTTATATTCTATAGTGAAATTCCGTCGCACCCACTGTATTATCCTCGGGCAAAAAGATGCTATCAATGACAGCAGGCTTATGTTTCATTTTTATGGGTGAAATTATGTTTCCGTGTGTCGAAAGAGCATTGTTCTATTTTGCCACTGGGGGAAAAAAATTTGAGAAACCTGCATCATGACTGTCTTGTAGAAAAGAAAGAATGTCAGAAAGTATTTCCTAACACATGTTTCACCATTGCATAAATCGAGTGGCAGGTGCATGTGGAAAGGCTTTAGATTCTATTACCATTGCACCTGCTTCCAAATGTATTTATTTATTTTTTTGCAAAACACACATTTACTATTTGCTTAAATCCACAACAATAAAGTAAACACTGGAAGCAGAAGTAAAGCCTGGAACTGCTTTCATTTGCATTACCGTATATGTTTATTTAGATAGCGCCACTTGGGGGCGTAGTGCTGTACAGTTTTATAATACAAAGTCGTACAGTGGTACAAGGGGACAAATAATTTATATAAATACATACACAAGTATGTGCATTTTTAAGTATACACATGCTTGAACAATGCAACACGAGGAAAGAGGTCCCTGCCCTGGGGAGCTCACTATCTAGTTAGGTGGGTAACATACAAATATGAGCACAACTAGAGTGTTTAATGGAACAGTATAAAAGAGAAAATGCAATGTTCCTTGTAATTTTATAATTCTCGTAATTTAGAGCTTTGTAAAAGAAAATAACAGTTGTTTCTGTATTATGTATTACTACAGAGAGCTGTACATTCCAATGGCCAATTCATATTGAATCATGACCTCATTTCCATTACTACTTATATACTTATTCCCAACATGTCCGTGTGTGTGGCATTCTTTTTTCACAGCGATACGCTGTAATGCTTTTAATCCCGATGATCTCTAGAGTAACATTGGATTAGTGATTGAGTAAATATTTATTAAAAGGTATGGGTGTCTCTGGAAGAGCTTTTGTGCTTGAGCACAGCAGTGTTCACACACTGAATGTAATCTGCATGGAATGAGCTGCGTTGTTGCAGCATGACCATATTAACTGCTGATGCTATTCTAAGCATTACCTCCTCCATAGACACCCCCTCCTCTTTTTAGCATTCCTCACTTCTTAACTGTCTCTCCTTACCCTGGACCTGCCTTAATTTATCCTCCTTTAAGCAGCCCTTCTTTCATTTCCCAAATGCAGGATAGTCGTATCCCATTTTAGCACAGCTAACTTATTTAAGATCTATGCAACTGGAAACACTTTGCTAGAAAACAAAATGATTTTTTGCGAGAAGTCCGTCCGCTTTCTTTCATTTCAAACTAGCATATCGTATAGACACAAACCGTCACAACACATTTATAACAAATAAGATGTGCGCAATATTATGTAAATATTTTTTTAAAAGAATATATAGGTTTATATTACCACTTATTTTGTATGTGTTGATCTGTTACAGTAATATCAAGATACATCTGGGTTCTTTTTTTATATCTTTTGTTGTAAATTAATCTCTTTTATTTATATTACAGTTTATATCTGTGTGAGCTGGTGACACGGTGTATTTGAATGTGCTGAATGTGCAGGAGCTAGAATCGGTGCACTTGTTGAGTGGTGGTTGGTGCCATTAAATTGGCAGATGCTTGGGACATTTGGGAGTGTTTAGGAATGGGGCTATAGTATGAGTGTGTATACTTGTAATAAGTAGACATACTACAAAGAATTTTCTTGAAAAACATGTTTACTGTGCTGATAGCTTAAACCACAGAATAATGGAGATTGTTGTCAGCACTAATAATAATATAATACATAAGTGTGATATTTTATAATGGGAGCTGCAGTGGTAAAAATCACTCAGCTATGTCACGAAGTGACTCATTTCTTATATTTTTTATATCCCACTGCTCCGCCCATTCCAGTGCTTATGCCTGAACAATGACTCCGTGTTTTTTGCAGTATTTAACTTCATTAACAGAACCTGCTGGAGCTGCTTCCTGTCACTTCATAACCAATGTCTCTCTCCTACTCCACAAAGATTTGTTTAACCGCATAGATGCTGGGCTGGGATGTTCCTTTCTAATGGGTTTATGTTACAGAAGGTTGCTTGGGGGGTTTAAGGTGGAAATAGGGAGAAGGCTAGAATTCAAAATGCGAATGGGGTGAAGGAATCAGATACTTATGTATTATAAGAAATAATGCGCCCCTTCACATTATAATATATGAACATTACACCACCTCAGAGTTCCCTGACCTGTATAAAAGAACTCGGCCTACTGCCTCGTGCTTCTATATGGTCGGTGGCGTAATATCCTTTTATTACACTGTAAGGGGCGCATTATTCCTTATATAATTTTTAAGAAACTTTATTTTTGTAGTGTGCTTAAATTTTATTACAAGTGAATAAAGTTTGTTTTGAGCACAGGATTGAGTTTGTTGCACCTCTAAAAACTTACCCAAGGACCCTTGCATGTTTTAACTATTAGTATTTGTATATACTGTATTTTATATTGACCAATGGACAGCATGACTTTTCCTGACTGGCTCTTTCATCTTATGCACACCGCCAGTGGACATGTATGTTTATCTTCATATTTATTTTTTACAGAATCCTCTGTTGCAGGGACCATTTTTCTTGTGTTTTGTTGTAATATCTGTTTTTGTATTTATTGACTTGTTTTAACACTTACTTGTCTGTATTGTTTGGATTGTAAGAATGTAAAGTGTGCTATCGCTAAATGGAGCTATATGAATAATAACATACTCCAAGGTAGATATTGCCTAAAACCACAATTGTAGAGTCTGATATAAATTTAACAATGGATACCTGCTTATATTGATATTTAATATCATGAAATAAACTGCACTTTATTTTGACATTTGTGGATTTTAATGTATTCACTAATTTGATGCATTATGGTCTGCCATGGAAAACATTAATAAATACTTTATTAGTTGTATTAATTCTGTAGTGCATTCATAGGAGGACCAGAGGTGAAAAAGGGATTGGTATTTGGGGCAATCCCTCCAAATGTTGTATGAAAAACCGGTGGCTTGATACTTGGTTGATACCGTTATGCTGAGACAGATCTATGAAGAGCATATGTATGAGCATTTGGCAAAAATGTTTGATACTACGTGCATTATTACAATGGTGTTTCCTTGTTAGAAAATGTGTATAAAGAACTGAAAGCACCAGCAAAAACATTGTGTGAGCACTGAGTAGTAATATACTGACAGCAGAATGTGTTGGTTCTGTTGGTTACATGCTTGTAGTTTCAGGGTTTGTATCTATGAGTTACAAACTAATATATTGTGAAATAGTAATGATATAGCATGTGACAGCTTTCAGAGTTTGGGTGCATTAATGGCTTGCTCCTGGTTTATTTTCAGTAGGAAAACTAAAACTAACTTCACATAGGTGACAAATGTGGCACTTACAAATCACTGTTTATTGTGAAAAACAAGCTGTTACCAATTCTTTAAATACACTTACTATTGAGAAATGCATTGCACAGAGCCGTGCTAAGATCAGGTTCACTTTACTATGCCGATAGTCTTCTGTAGATTTCAGCTCGAGATGTGCAGAGGATGGGGCCTGCAAGATGGGTCCTGGAAGATGGGAACATCAGAAAATGTTCCATCTTGTCTGAAATTGCTGAATGATTCAGAGCTGTGTATGGCCAGCTTAAATGTAAGTGAAAGGATCAGTGTTGGAGGGTATGGTTGACAGATCATGTCCCATTACTTTAATGGCAAGGACATAGTTAGGCACAAAGTTTAAAGGGCAACTGTGGTCTCAAAACAAGTTAGGGTTAAATGAAAGCCTGCAGTATTTTCCAACAATCACATCTCTGGCTGGAGCCTGTGAGAAATTACATTGGGGTTAATGTTCAAACTTCCTGCTTCCAGTAGGTTGAGTGACATCACCTGACCTCTGCCAGCCCTTTTTCCCCGGGGGAGAAGCATGCTCAGTTAAGACTTATTGCTGGGGAAATCAGCAAGTACCTGAGGAAAAAGTTGACAGCTGAGAAGGGGAGCCTATTAATGCAGGCAGAGGCTGGTCACATGGCTAAAAACAGGAAGAGTTCAACCAGGAAGTTACATTGCTGAACTTTTGCAGCAATGACTTGTCACAAATTTTATCTAGAGAAGTGATTTAGGTTTTATTTTGAAGGTACGATGAAAAGCTTTTTATATCATTCTTACTAGTTTGGAAACTATGAAACAAGTGTTTAGTGTTTCATTGTGAAATACAACAGGCAACGTTTCAGGTGGTACTTCATCCTTTCTTAAGGACCTGGTTTGGCTAATTTTTTCAACCCCTGACAGTTTAATAAACAGACAACTAATATAGAATCACCAGATTGTCCTTGATACTGGGATGAATACTGTTACTCCTCCCTCCTTTTTATATCCAGCAGGCTGCCTGAGGGAGAGTTAGTTGCCAATACTTTACTGGCGAGGTCCCAGTTCAATCCCCTATGATTTGCTGTTTACAAAATGACTCATGTGCAGCTGAATGTTCATGGCAGTGGTTTTCATTGCCAGCAAAAAAACATGTATAATGGACAAAATAATTCTGACTTTAAGCAGTTATTAATGATAAAGTTGTAGGCAGCTATACAGAATTTTCTTAGAAAATAAAATTAAAAATGTCACTCAACCTGTCTCTGTATTCCTGTCATCATCGCAACACACATTTATTATTCCAAATATTTCTATTTTTAGCAACACTAATTACTCAGTCAAAAGGACATGGTTTGGAAAATCAACAATAGATCGCTGGTTTTCAATCATGTCCTCAGGACAGTGCATGTTATCGGAACAATTCATCTGTAATGTAATGTAAAAACTGGACATAAGATAAAACCATCCAAGAATAAAAAAACAGCCAACTTCTGGAAAGCAAATTGTGGAAAAAAAAGCAATGTTCAGAGAATTAAAAATAAGAAACAACTATTCCTATAACTCCTGGAATCAGCAGTATCATGGAGGAAACGTGTGATTTTAAAGGTTCTTTAGCCCTAATGAACAATATAAAAACAAGATTTTTGGCTCCGGTCTTACCCTTCTCCTATTGGTAGAAGGCAATCATATGGTCTGTGTGCAGGAGGTCTCGGAGTGTTTATCTCTCGCCACAAAGTGTCAGTTGAGATTTTAAATTGACATTTGTTAGGTAATACATTTGGCATTTTTAAGCATTTTTAAGCAAGGGACCATCATGAGTACGCATAGACAAATAAAGGACCAAATTCCTATAATCAGAGGAGTGAATATTAGAACATCTTCATTTATGCAAATCACATAAATGTATATGTTAACCTCTATATATCAATATGGTTGGTTAAGAAAATATCTGTCAGTATTTTGATCGTTCTGTGTATGGCCGCACAGCCGACCATGGGGTTTGGTCGGGTTCGTGTGTGCGGTTCCCACCGCATGTGTGCTGACAGATACAAATGTGATCTATCCACACACATGTTGTGGGAATCACATGTGTATGGCCACCTTTACAAATTGTCCTCAGAGACTGACAGAAACAGACAAATCGATCCAGAACTTGCTGACGATTCCCGTACCTATGCCAGGGGCTGCTCACGTGACTTGGTTTGGTATCTGTATGTGTAATAGGAGCAGCAGAAGCACAAAGAGTTCAGGTACAGAACTTACCCACTCGCTCACTCCACCGACACATAGTCTGACAGGTCTCGACCCATGTGCATGGAAGACAGTCGGGACCTGTCAGACTATGCGCCGAGCGAGCGGGTACGTTCTTTACCTTCTCTCCTGGCTCCTGTTTTATTGAAGAATGGGAGGTAAGACACAGCTCCTTTACCACCCATTCTTCAATAAAACTGAATTCCAAAAATGTGTTAATAGGAGTGGAGATACCCTTTAAGCATGCTTTCTGGAAGAAAAAGTATTATCAACAATACACATAAAAAAGATATGGCTAGTAAATCAAAATTCACAATATGGTATCAAGATCAAGAACTGACTGAATGATTGACACCATAGCTATTTCATCAAAACATGACTATATGGAAGTTAAGGTTAAAGAAGCATAAAAGGTATAAGCATTTTTACAAGAGTGACCATATATTTTGGGTTTTTCCAGTTGTGCTTGAACCTCCTAGACTTCCCATGCAAGAGACAATTTAAGGGCATTGTTAAATGGTACATGAGAGGTGCAGTTTTTTTCCGAGCAATTACTAAATAAGTGTATTTCTGTCATAGGTGGGATTTTTCCATGGCACCACTCTCAGGCGATTTGTTGCAGTGAAGAAATACATATTTAGATCGTTTTGTCAACCTCAGCAGGTGAGTAAAAAAGGGCCACTTTTGAGGAAAGGTTTACTTGATTAATGCTTGTCAACCAAGAGAAATGGCTAAAGGATAGACTACAATGAGTATTTATTAATGGGACATTTTCTAGTTGGACCAGTGCTGTTTTAGTAGAGTTCTTTAGAGGTCTGTCCTGGGACCGTTACTCTTTAATTTATTTATAAATGACCTAGTAGGTGCAATCATAGCATGGAAATTTTTTTGTCCTCTCTCTCCCTGTCTTTTGTTTTTAATATTTTTCTGTACATTTATCTCGATTATAATATATTTTAAACAATTATTGAAAGGAAAATAGCTGTTTATCTATAAATAATTTTCCATAAATTTGATAATTTGTAAAATCTGTATTTTAAAACACCCCTTTTCATTTCCAGTGTTTGTGGGCCACATTTGCTTACTCATACCATTCTCTTACTTTTATGACATGGTGCCATGGAAAAATCCCACCTATGACAGAAATACACTTATTTAGTAATTGTTCCCTTAAATTGCCCTTAAATTGTCTCTTACCTGGGAATTCTAGGAGGTTTTAAACACAAATGGAAGAACCCAACATGTTCTTATACCTTCTGGCATCCAGTAATATTAATGTTATGCTTCTTTAACCTTAACTTCCATATAGTCATGTTTTGATGAAATAGCTAAGGTGTCAATCATTCAGTCAGTTCTTGATCTTGATATTGTATTGTGAATTTTGATTTACTAGCCATATTTTGATTTTTATGTGTATTGTTGATAATACTTTTTGGAATTCAGTTTTATTGAAGAATGGGAGGTAAAGGAGCTGTATCTTACCTCCCGTTCTTCAATAAAAACAATCAGGAGCCAGGAGAGAAGGTAAAGAACTGACCCGCTCGCTCGGCACGTAGTCTGACAGGTCACAACTGCGCATGGATCGGGACCTATCAGACTATGCACCGGTGGAGTGAGCGAGCATGTAAGTTCTTTACCTTCTCTCCTGGATCCTGATTGTTTTATTAAAGAACGGTAGGTAAGACATAGCTCCATGTTTTTTCATATGTGTGGAGATACCCTTTAACCCAGTCTCCACACCCTCCTCTGCAAAGCAGCCAATAGGGGAAAAAATGACTAATGCAGTGTTGCGCTCTTTGCTTCATTGCCTACTTTCAAGTGGACTTTTTGGTCTGGTTTCTGTGCAGTTCCAGATGGTTTGCTGCTAGTGAAACGTTACATGTATTGTTTCACTATCAAGATAAGAAAGAAGCCTGAGGCACTCAATAGATGCTTATATGCATGTATGCTGCGATCCAATGATAGATGAGAGCTCAGCGCACATAGTGCGAACACTCCAATAGCATTGCATTAGCAATGCAAATTGGAATCACGATCAGAGCACGACACTCAAGCGGGACCTAGCAATAAAATCACCTGTCAGTGAAGTTTCTTCAATACATGGGTGTAGTGCTCATGAAAAGCACCTTGAAGATAAGGAAATCCTGTTATATAGATTTACAATATATATGCTGCATCCCTGTCTGCCAATTCATTTTAAAGTAAAACAAAAACTACATATTTGCTGTGGCCATGGAAATGTAACTTCTTTGAAAGGTACAAAACAAAAGATTTATAGCAAATATTTATTTTTATGCTTCTCTAAACGTGAATAAGTTAAAATGTTACAGTGGTCAGTCACCGCAATTTTGATTTTATAAAGATGTACTTTAAATTAATAACATGTTTAAACAGTATTGTTTAGCTGTGTTAATGAATTGATGAACAGCTCGTTTGAATACAAATGCTATTAATCAAATCTTTTGGCAACTTTGTGTTCCTCTCATATACACACCCACACTTTCCTTTCTGACAGTTGGCCTTTATTTACAGTATAATAGATTATACAATGCCTTCTAAATGACTAGCTGGCAGATTCATTCAATCATCTAAAGGCCACAGTAGTAAGATACAAATTCCTTGAAATCTTATCTGTGCCAGGCAAAGGATTATCCATCATATATCAATGCGGGCTAGGGCATCTTTTAGGCATAGGTCACATAGGCAAAGAGCTAGGGCGCCCAGTTAAAACTAGTGAACTAGGGCACCCTATTATTCTCCCTTGCACAGGTGTGGGCAATTAAAGGCTATGTCCGCCCACAAAATAAAAAATTTATATCATGCTCCCCATGTCCCTCAGCCCCAACCGCTTCTTTAGTTTTTTAAAAAGCCCCCCAAACTCTTACTTACCTCCCCTGTCCTCCGCCGCACTGCCGGCCCTCTGCTTGCGAAAATGCAAGCAGAGGGGCGGGACCGGCAGTCGCGTCTGTGATTGGCTGAGCGGCAGCCAATCACGGACGCGGCTGCCGGTCAGTCAGTGCAGCGGAGGAAAGCGGAGAGGTAAGTAGAGTTTGGGGAGCTTTTTAAAAAAAAAAACATGCGGTTGGGGCTGGGGGACATGGGGGAGCACAATATTAAGGGGGATTTTTGCTAGGGGGAGGGATAGTAGAACGGGAGGGAGAGGGAGGGGGGAGAAGGGCTGCAGCACGCATGGCAGGAATCTCCGGGAGGCCAGTAGCAGGCAGTGTCCTATTGGACCTCTGGCCTCCTGGTGGCAGTTTTTGGAACTCTGGGGGGGGACTACAGGAGAACCAGATGGAGTTGGGATGTGAGGTAAGGATTAAACTACACTACATGGTGGGCCAGTATTTGTTGGGATTATAGTTTTGGGGGTGGACATGCCCTTTAAATGTCCCAGGGGGATACCTGAGAAACTTGGATCGTTGTGAAGAGCCAGACTGAAAGGTTCAAATCAATTCTCATTAGAGATTGCAAAACTGGATTTTTTAAAAAATGCAATTAATATACCTGGTTCATTGGATGCTTTTTTTTATTTTTAGCTGCAATTTTTTATAGAAGGTGTGTAATATTTTTGATCCATTCCATCAAATTCAATTTATTATCAGGTCATCTGTTTTTTTTTAAAATTAACTTAATACAAATAAATCAATTATCCAGCCTAAGACAATTAATATTAAGATTTTTTGGGGTACAGGTCTAGTATTGAGGGGCCAGTCAGGGTCTGCCCTAGTATCTGCCTGTCAGCTTTAAAGGGACTGTAAACTCCCCTAAACCCCAAAAAATAACTATTTTGCCAGTCGTTTGTATTATTACACAGGGAGGTGAGAACGCTTATTCTCACCTCCCTGTGATAATATTACGCTCGGGGACCTGGAACTTACCTTAACCGCCACTCCACTCGCAGCCGCTTCTTCACTGCTGTTCTCTCCCATTCGTGCGCCCTATCTTTTGTATTGGCGCCTAAGATAGGGCGCACGGTCGGGACAGAGCGGATGTCAGTGAAGGAGTGGCTGCGAGTGGATCGGCTGTAAGGTAAGTTCCAGGTCCCCCGAGCGTAATATTATTCACTGGGAGGTGAAAATAAGCATTCTCACCTCCCTGTGAATAATACAAACGAATGGCAAATAGTTATTTTTTGGGGTTTAGCGTTCCTTTAACTTTCAGTTTTAGACCTGCTTTCCTTGTTCAGCTTTAATTTGCAACATTTTTTTGTAGAGCACCTAAACTCAGCACACTCTATTTAGCAACAAATGTTGGAGGGGGGAGGATGAGCTCAGCTAATACTACTGAGAAAAGAAGTTTAAAAATGCCATGTTAAAGCTGCTGCAGACTTTAACAGTTGCCCCTGTGACTAGCAGCCATGAGATCACTACCCCTGCCTATTTCTTCCTATTGCTCCAATTTGTACTTAAGAGTATGTGAGGAGTGAACAATTCAATAGATCATATAAATCCTATAAATTTTTGATATACTGTAGTCCACCCCCCAAAACACCATTTACACAATACTTACATTTAGAACAGATGCTCCCAGAGTTAGATATTCACCTTACAAATCCTTGATCACTTGGTCTCATCTCCTCCATTGCCGCAGCGTGCCCTTTAAGTGTGCAAGCAGCAGCAGTGGAAACTCATCGGGCGATGGTCGTCAGCTATCGGTTTTGCCGTCACCGCCACAACTAACGGCCGCTACCAGGAAGTAGCAGGAAGCCGTGCCTGCGAATATGGGATTTGTAAGATGAATAGCTAACGCTTGGAGCATCTCTTCTAAATTTAAGTGTAGTATAAATGGGGTTTGGGGGGATTGATACAATATGGCAAAAAATTTTAGGAGGCTCCTTCATAGGAGCCAGAAACGAAGGTGAGTATATTTACCATTTGCACAATCCACCGTGGCCACACTGTCAATTCCGGACTGTTTCCTGGTTCAGTTCAACTATAGTGTGCATTATCGTGCATGCGCGCATTATAGTTGAAGAAAACCAGGAAGCGGTTGGAACCTGTCAGTGCAGCGGCGGTGGATCGCACGAAAGGTAAATATACTCACCTTCGTTTCTGGTTCCTGAGATATTGAAGAATGGGAGGTAAGACATAGCGCCTTAACCTCCCGGTCTTCAATCAATACATTAAAGGAATAGTTCACTTTTCCAGAGTAATGTTCCTTTAATAAATGCTAACAGTTGTATCTATCACCATTTTTTCTGTATTTTGATTGGCCCACAATATCTGTGGTCATTTCTCGCCCTTGGGGGGCAATGTTGCCCGTCCTTTCCTCCAATCAGACATGTCGGTCCACACAAACACTCAGGGTGAACTAAAGTCTGGTACACACGTTTCAATTTTTCCTCCTGACCGGCCGTTCGAGACTTTCGACTGTTCGGCCAGGATGAAGGACTGTCATTCACGGCAAAAGCAGCCACATCCGACAGTTACCGTGACCGGTCATGCATCCATAGAAGACCGCACGATCGGTCATTAAAACAATGAATGAAACAGTCGGAAAACCCGACTTGTCCGAAGGAACGGTTGGCGATCGGTCGGAGCCGCCATACAATATTTCGGCCCAACTGACTGAAACTGAAATGTCAGTCGGGCTGAATTATTGTATGGTTTGTACCCAGCTTAAGCAGTTTCACAAATCTATATTGGCCCTGCCAAACCATCGATATTGGCGAACTGTCACTAGACCTTAACCCCAACTGACCTTGATCAAGGGACAGACAATAAACAGACACTTTGCTTTAGACCAACAGGGTGACATATGGAGGTATAAACTCTTGGTACCCATCTAGATCTATAAATGAGATTCATCCATTTCCCTCAGTTGGACAGCTTCGGGTTCCCACTTTCACATCCCCAAAAAGTTCTCAAAGAGGCGGGAAAGGGGACTGGGCGGTAACGATCGTTGAGGGGGGGGGGGGTCTGTGGTGAGGGGGCGGAGCCTGTCACGCCATTGGTCGGGTTGTTGGGAGATGTGAGAGCGGTTGACAGGGATGTTGAGATTCAGTTGTTTGAGGCGGATGACTGGGAGAACCTGTGGGACATCGTGCGGGGGGTGAGAGAGAAGGACGGAGCGCGCATGACGCCCTCGGATACCAATCCCCCCGCTCCTCACACATCATCATCCCTCAGGGGAGAGCGACCAGAACCCACTCACTTCCCGGGATCCCTCTTCTCCTTCCTTTGCCCTGAATGACGGGCGGACGGTTCGACTTCGACGATGGCGGCACTTACTGCGGGGGGTGGGAGGACGGGAAAGCTCACGGACATGGCATCTGCACCGGTCCCAAGGGACAGGGGGAATATTCGGGTTCCTGGTCCCACGGCTTCGAGGTGGTCGGCGCTTACATCTGGCCCAGCGGGAATTCCTACCAGGGCTACTGGGCTCAGGGCAAGAGACACGGACTGGGAGTGGAGACCAAGGGCAGGTGGATGTACAGGGGGGAATGGTCCCACGGCTTTAAGGGGCGGTACGGTGTTCGGCAGAGCGTGAGCACCCCGGCCCGGTACGAGGGAACGTGGAGTAACGGATTGCAGGACGGTTACGGGATCGAGACCTACGGAGATGGAGGTGAGGAGCCGGGGAGAGAAGTTCCCCTCTGATTGGGAGTAACACGGAACATAATTCCAGGACACCTACTCAATACACCTCAATGGATGCAATAGAAATGCACCTGTTTGGGAATCATGTGACCTGGTAACCCATCTAATGGGCCAGTGATGTCGATCCTGGTGTTTTGAAACTACAACTCTAAGCATGCCTTGTTCTCCGAATGCACCAATGGAACGCTGTAGTTGTAGTTTCCCAACATCTGGAGTGCCCAGGGTTCGACATCACTGTAGCAGCACCTTTACCTCCCCCATTAGTTTATTCCACTTTGTTTATTGGTTTGTTTCATATAACAACTGCTTTCTTTATTATCTATTAATTATAAACTGTTTTATGACCATTTAGTACCCCAATAAGTCATTGTTACTCAAGCCCAATAAACTTTAAAGCCAAGATCCAGTGTAGGTATTTATTGATTTTAAAGGGCAAGTCCAGACCCAAAATGAAAACTTACATACAGGTAAATCACTCCCCAAACGGCAATAGTTTGATATCTGAAATATATATGTCTAACCTGAACAGGTAAATCACTCCCCAAACAGTAATAGTTTGATATCTGAAATATATAAGTCTAATCCTGCAAAATGTCCTGTTTCCCCTGTTTCTGCTTCCTGGTTCTTCCAGTTAGCAACTGTCAGTTATGCATTTGACATCTCAGCCAATGACTGAATGTTAAAGGGGAAGTTCAGTGCAAATACATATGCTTTTCAGAAAAAAGAGCAGTATTTTTTCACTCCAACGACCTTAATCTGCCAATTCAGCATTTTGTCTTTGTATAAATAAATGCAACCAAAATACTAACTTCCTGTTTGCAGTACCCCTAATAGAGACTGTTATGGTCTTGTCCTTGACCCAGCGCCTGGGTTGATTCAGTTGCTCAGTGGAGATCTGAGCATCTTTGACCCATCCAAAAGCCAATCAGTAGAAATTACTGTTAGGAATATTCCAAGGAATTGGTGCATCCTGGAAAGAAGGACCGTTAGAACCTGAAATGTCAGCTCGCTAATGTCAACAGCAGGGAACAGCAAAGGGTATGGAATCAACTGATTTTTCAAAATGGGAGAGAGTAGAATAACTAAGAAGGCATTACACAAACTAACAATTTAACAAATATTGATAATTTCCACTGAACTGCCCCTTTAATTCCCTGTCTGCCTCTGAGCATGCCCAGGCTCAGTACAGGTTTCTAAATTGCTCAGTTTCCATGAGGCACCCAGAAGCATAGCAGGCATACAGTAACGAATTCATAGGACATCTATGATATATCCACAAATTTTAAAGAGGCCATTCTTTCTAAAAGATGTTCTTATGAGGGTGTAGTTGTCCTTTAAAAAAACAGCATTCGCTAGACACATATACATATAATGATTCTACATTCAAGTTCTCTATTTGCAAGTACTCCATGTACAGTGGTGGACAATGCAAACACCTGGAATATAGTTTTTTTTCTTTAAGGGACACTACTGAAAAAATGGCTTTGCCTCATCTTAATCTACAATTGAGTACATGTAAGTAGCACTTACTCTGATTTGTCTTCAATCCAGCAAACATTTTGTTTAGGAGTACCCGCCCCCACTCCCTCTTTTAACCACTTCCACCTGACCTGACTTTTTTCCCACAAACCAACTGTCAAGCCTACATACAGCATTCCAACTGTAAGAACTGTCACCATTCCAGCTACAGTAAAACTACTCCCAGAAGAATAGATTTTCAGAGCAAGGAAATTGATTGACAGCTGTAATAAGTTTTAGATTGGATATCTAAAGAAATAGGGGGCAGATCAACAAAAAAAAAAAAAGGTACAGTGGTGGTTGGGAAGAATGATAGATTCCAGTTATGGCCAATTTAAAATAACCTATTTTTCAGTATAGATGCCCTTTAATAGGTTGTAATACCACTGTTTACTTTTTAATAATAGAATGTTAGATCTAATATACCCACGGACACATCTGATGATTTATAACCGTTAAACCATTGTTGGTGTGGAAATAAGAGCAGTAGTGGACATTGAAGACTGCAAAATCACCAACATGTGAGATCATTTTAACTGAGATTGCCAAAAAATGAGTGAGAACAAACATTAGAGTCTTTAAGTCTCAACTGAACTTTTCACAATCTGAACAAAAAAATAGGTCAGGCATTCATTTAGTCTGATGTATTGGCCCATGTGTACCATCCCTTAGAGCATTCTTCTTTCAATCAGAACATCTGCCAATTGCTCCGAGTTGGAGGAGGGACTCCAAAACTGCTCACAGTGATTTTTTTTTTTTAATGAGTTGGGTGACTAAGCTAACCAGGGCATGGGTTCATCGTGTTGCCCCTCATACCAATACTAAACTGTTCTGGATTAGTGTATGGGGATTTTTTTTAAATGGAATAATTGGTAGAAAACTACATGTGACCAAAGACCATATGAAAACTAAATAGTTTTCTGGCTGTAATGAGATGAGACCTGCTGAATTACAAGATATATAGTAAATCCTATATTATCGCAGCAAAACCTCACATTTTACAGCTGGAACCAATCAGTTGGTAAAGTTTTCTGTAAACTGTTTTTGTGGAAATGTGATTCTGGTGTCACTTTTGGTACAGTAGTTCAGGGTTATTATTAAAGCTTTTTACTCTAGTTATAATGCCAACAATATAATTGGTGCAGAGGAAGGCTGGAACCCCTATGGAAGAAGGGGGAAAAATGACAGTTGAAACAATCAAAGTATAAAAACTTTAAAGGGCATGTTCACCCCCACTCTCAAATGTATATTTACGATCTTTTGCTTGCACAGCTGCAAAGAAGACGGCTCAGGTTGAAGACGCTAGTGATTGATTTTGACATTGTCACAGCTGTGATTGTGGGCTGCTGCCAGGAAGTACCATAATGGTTCATCTATTATCTTTTGGTCATATCCCCAAACAAAAATAGTATAAATAACCCTAACATATCTAGTCTGTCTAACCCCACTAAATAAACAAAGTACCCAGGGTGAGCAACTTTGTTTCATCCTACCCAATGGTTTTGCCTTGTTACTACTGCACCAATGCGTTGAAGTTACTAGAGCCAACTTCCGACTTGTGTCCAGAACCTTGCATATGGAACATCTGATTGGCCAAGCCCAAGGTTTAAGCTTTCTATCGAGACTAAGGAAGCTAGATCTCATAACTTTAAAGCAGTGGTGCAGGAGTTACAAGGGAAACCACATGGTTATGATCTCCAATTTTGTCCCTCATCCTGGGTACTTTCATTGGGAGAGGGGTCAGGGAAAATCCTTCAAGTTGCTCTTCTCTGAGTCCTGTCCAGTTTAATAACACCTTTTTTGTATACATGATTTATAAACTACACTTATCAATCTAGATGCATTGCCAGTGCTTTGTACAGAAGGAAAAAAGTTTTCTCCCTTTAATTTACCGTTTATACTCGAGTATAAACAGACCCGAGTATAAACAGAGGTACCCAATTTACCTAAAAATCTAATAAAAGTTGTTGACTCGAGTATAAACCGAGGGTAGAAACTTGGCATTCAAGATGTTGGAAACTACAACTGCCAGCTAATAAAGCATGCTGGGAGTTGTAGTTTCCAACATCTTGAATGCCACCTCACTTGGAATTCAAGATGTTTTGGAAACTACAACTCCCAGCATGCTTTATTAGCTGGGAGTTGTAGTTTCCAAACATCTTGAATGCCACCCTCACTTGGCATTCAAGATGTTTGGAAACTACAACTCCCAGCTAATAAAGCATGCTGGGAGTTGTAGTTTCCAACATCTTGAATGCCACCCTCACCCTCAAACCCAGTTAAGTTTGTACCTGTGGGCTCTCTTCATCCAGGATCTGTGGGCTCTCCTCCATCCAGGGTTCCTGGACTGTTGTGCTGGTAAGTTCCTTCCTCCGCAGCAGCGTCCTCTCCATTCCGGCAGCCGCAAATTAGTGACGTCAGCCGGCGCGCCAGTACATGGACTGATCGTGCGGCTGCCGGAATGGAGAGGACGCTGCTGCCGGAATGGAGAGGACGCTGATCTTCAATGGTGAGTGACTCGAGTATAAACCGAGTCCGAGTTTTCAGGCTGATTTTTCAGCCTGAAAAACTCTGTTTATACTCTAGTATATACGGTATACCCTTTTTATACTAGACCTGCTGGCTCTTGCTGTTGCCCCTTATATTATTTGCTTCAACTAAGATTGTACTCTTCAAAAACTCCCTAGTAATTTTTCACTTTAATCAGCACATAGCCATTTATAGTATAATTAGAATGATGATTTTGAAGTCCTGAATGCATAAGGCTTTGTTCACATTGTAGTGCGTTTTGGTGCTATTTCCTGTGGAAACATCACACCAAAATGCTCTGCACAAAGTGAACAGCAGCAGTTTTGTGTGTTCACACACATCAGTGCATTTGAAAATAATGGTAGCTGCTATGTGTAAAAGCACCAGAACATTGCACTAAATCCCTAGCGAGATGTTCCACTGCGTTAAAACAACGCACAGCGTGAATGTAGCCTAAGCTTTTGTCTATCAGCATTGACTCTCATCTGACACTTGCTTTCCAAATTACTGATAGATGAAATAGAAAAGTTACCCAATTTGATTTTGGATGACGTTCAGGGCCAGGCCACGCTGCGCTTGATTTTTTGCGCATGTGATTTTTGTAATACACCAATTTGCAATATGCAATCGCACGTGATCACCATTTTAAAGCGCAATCGCAGCATAATCGCACACGCAATCGCTCGTTTCCTGCGCAGTGTGGGTTTTTTTGTAACGGTTTGCTGATTGTATGTGGGGCATAGGTTTTATGGATGAAATTGTGTACAGGTACGGTCCATTGGCACCTAACTTCTTGTGTGTCTGGTGCTGAGCCTGATGCTAGTGCAGATAAGCAGGTTGTATGTTGGGACTTTTAAAACTACAAAGTTCACTGTTGCATGGCGAAGCATGCTGTTATCTGGTACATTTTTTATTTACAATTGAAATGTTAAATTGTTGCGGACTCCAACTCCAGGTACTCAAAAATGACTTTCTTGGATACAAAATCAGTATTTTGAAATTTGTGACTTCAGTTTTTATGGTGGCAATTCACAAGATCGTATTGTGCAGTCGTTTGATGCAAAGAGCTTTATTGACATAAAAAGGGCATTTCCATCATCAAAAAAGACCACTTGTTAGTTATCTGCTATCAACCCCAACTCATTTATTCAGCACTTTATTAGATGTAATACTGACTAGATCTTTAAAGGAGAACTAAACCCAAAAAATCAAAGTTTAAGATAGAAAGTACTTGCTTCAGCATCCTTCTCAGCATGGAATTTTCCACTCAGGCCTTTTCTTTACCTCTATGAGCTCATTTTAGTTTCTGTTTGTTCTCCAAATTTGAAGCTGAAATTTCCCTTGCCCGCCAGTACTTTTGCCTTGATTACATTTTCAGCACCTGTGTGATTTCCACTCCCACCTTAACCCCTATGATGTAGGAATATATTAACTCATCAATATTCAAATTAGTGGTGCAGCAGATTAACACTTTCCTAGTAGCGTGATGTATATAGGTCTGGGTATCTAGTGTGTGCGGATCTGAAATAATGTATGTCTCACCTATGGCTTTCGCTCCACCAAATCTGATATATAAACAATAAATTGCAGGTGAAACATACAAAGACACAGGTCTGTAGCTGTGAATATTGCAAGTTTATTGCAAAACATGTGTGCTACAAGTTTCAGACCCACTCAAGCACTTGAGGAAGGACAAGTGGATCAGAAACGTGTAACACACATGTTTTTCAATAAACCTGCACTATTCACAGTTACAGACCTGTGTCTTTGTATTTTTCTCCTGGAATGTATTGTTTAAGTGTTGGAGGGCCATATTTAAAAACTTGCGATTCCACAGGTTTCCGTTACTGCATTTTTCATCAGTGTACCTTATTAAAGGGAATGATGGAGAGTAGGAAGAGTGTGTTTTTAATTCAGCTGTCTGTATAAAAACAACAAACCGTAGTACAGAGCTAAGCTAAGAAATTACACAGAGAAATGCATTGCACAGAGCTGTGCTAAGATCAGGGTCATTATATTATCCTCCACCTGCAGCACTGCACCATGTTCTATAAGGCTGAGGCCAAACTGCAACTCACAGGAATCGCGCACAAAATCGCGAGCGTTATCGCACGCGATTGTGTGCGCTTTTCTTTTGCGTTCGCCTTTTTGCGTTATGGAAACACTGCGTTACCGCACCAAAAATGGTGAACGCATGCGTTACCAAAACGCGAACGGACACGCAATCGCATGGGCATCGGAAATTTTCTCGTTCCCGCAATTTCCATTTTATTAAAAATCACGGACGCAAACGTGAGCGCGAAACGCGTGCGCAAACGCGCGAAAAACGCGCTAGTGTGGCCTAGCCCTAAGTGTACGTATTAAAGGAGAATGTTGCAGCTCTGCACCATGTTGTTTCTACAAATGTACATATTAATAGGTATTATTGGAGGGAATTCCAATCAAAGGGGTACTGTTAGAGGGATGCAAACATGTTATATAAAACTAATGAAGCAGGTGGGCTGTCTGTGGGAACAAAAACCCTTTTTCAACTAGGGTTCCCACCTTTGCCTTTAAAACCCAAACTCATATACAAACCTATGTGTAAAAAATTCTTGTTTAATATGGTGCAAATTTTGCCCAAACCAACCAGATTTTAAGAACTTTTATTACATATGCCTGATAATGTCTACACAATAAAAGTTTGTATTTTCTTTAGAAGCATGGTGAAGGCTGATACAGTTTGTACTTAATGCAATGGTGCTTAGCACTGCAACATGTAGATTTAATACGTGTTTGGGTCTTAAAAGGCAAAGGTGGCCGGTAAAATGCATTGCACAGAGCTGTGCTAAGACCATGTTCAAGTTAATATGCTGCACCTGCAGCTCTGACTATTTTGTTTTTATAAGTGTACCTTGTAAAGTGGTCAGTTCAATTCTATGGGGGTGCCCCCTCCCTTTAAAGCTGGGTACACACAGTAACGATAAAGCCCCGATACCGTCGGATCCGACGGTATCGGGGCTTTATCGTTACTGTGTGTACGTTCGTTTCCCGAACGAGCGCGCGGCCGCGAACGATCGGGTCGGCCGTACGTCGTTCGGGAAAGACCGAAAATTTCCATCGGCCGCGCTAGACTCCTATAGGGAGTTAGCGCGGCCAATGGAAAACACATATAGGGAGAACGCTCGGGACTGTGTGTATGCAGATCTTTGAAAGATGGCAGACAGGATCTTGCAGATCCTGTCTGTCATCTTTCAGAAATCTGTACTGTGTGTACCTAGCTTTAGACTCAAACTCTTAAGGCTACTCCCTCTAGTGAATTTTGGATTGCGGTTTGCTATACGATTGTGCTAGTGGGAGTGCAGGCATGTAATAGCCTATGGGACTAGCCCCACTACATGCAGTGCATTTCAGTGTGCTATTGGAAAGCATGCGATCACCATTTTTAGTCTGTATTGCATGCTCTCTGCTAAAGTCCAATTGTGGAAGCGCAACACCCATGCATGGAATTGAGAAAGATAGCGCATTATTGTGAACATGCATCCTCCCTTGCATTTAAGTTGGGGCACAGCCTCAGGAAATTGACCTGGTGCAAAGCTAAGTTCCATTGAAATTGCACATTTTCAGGCGTTTGAGATTTACCATTTTTACCGAAATTGCAGCAACGCACAAAAAACTTGGGATCTTGCTATTGCATGCATTTTCAGAATGTAAATGGACAAATATCAAGCTCAAACGCATGTAAATGACGTGTGATTGTTTGTGCGATTCAGATGCGTTGCAGAGTGGCTGTGCCCTAAATGTGCATTGCAGCAATACACACTAATATTAATGGGAGAGTGCAGAAATAGACACATACAAACACACAGGCTCATTTATCCATAGCCGATATCGCTGTTGGTGAATGTCCTGTTCGCGATTCAATATCATGTTTGTAAATGCGAAGGGATTTACCCACTTCGGGAATTTAACGTCAGCTATTTTGTAGAGTTAAAAACCTGTGTGAAAACTAGCGCAAACACGATATTGTATAGCGAGCGTCGGATGCGCGGGTTATTTTTGCATAACCCCTGCATCCAACTCTAATATGGAGTTAAACTACCCAGACTCGCTAACCAGCGAGTCTGGGTAAATGAGCCTGACAGTCTCTTGCAGAAATGCTCACAAATATAAAGGGTTAACAAGTTTCTTCCTAAATACACATGAAAAGGGTTAACACCTTCCCCCACTCTGAGCAGGAAAATCTGCTAATAATATTCACTGCTATCTCTGATGATTGGCTGGGAGACACTGGCAGGTGGGAACTCTGAGTTCAACTGTTACATGCAGCTTAGCATAAGGGGAGTAGGAAACAAACACAAGGTTAGCATGTGCAGAAGGAGTTTTGGTACCTGGACCACCAGGAAGAGGCAACACTAGAAGCCAGCCGTGACATCATAGATTGCTAGTACTCAGAAATGTTCTATAAATGATTTCTACACTAAGAGGCTGAATTCAGAGTTGAGAGACAAATGGTTTTACTAAGTGACAGTTCAGTCTGTGGAGCTGCCTTTGTATTTTGGGTTTAGTTCTATAAGGATAATTATTGCCTCCATAGCAGTTAGTGTTGCTAGCTGATAACTGACAAGTCACCAGTTTTTTTTTTTTGCTCCCAGACTGAGAAAAGAACCTTACAAATCCATGATCTACCACCATGGCTCCCTTCTACTTCCTGGTAAGACCGTCCGTCATGGCCGTGACAATAATGTCATGGCCATTACCGAACAAGGATTGTGGATTTGTAAGGTTTTTTTTCTCAGTCTGGGAACATCATTGGAGAATGAGTAAAACGAAACTGGGCTTTTGTGGGCGGTTCTCTGCAACATACTATTTTTTGGGTTTTTTTTTTTTTACTTTATTTTTTTACTACTTTTTTGACCTGGCACAAAATGATCAGTCATAGCGGAAGCGGAAGGCACAGCTGAAGGTGGGATGAGTACAGCTGGAATTACTTTAGCATTTTGAGAGGCAGATTGATTGTTCTAAAAAAACATAAAATGCTTGTATTAGCAATAGTGTGGAGCCATAATTGCTTTTCTTAAAAATGGCCTACTGAAAAGAAATTGCTGCTAAGAATGCCATTTACAGGATCAGCAAGAACTTCAAAGTGAGATATTCAATTGCTGTGAATGTGGCTTCAGGACATTGGTGCTTGCTGGACGCTTTAGACTTGTCTCCTCCTGAGGTGTCAGCTACAGAAGCATGTTGCCACCAGTGCAGAGGGGTGTGAGCGAATCTTCATGAACAGTGAGGCAAAGACTTTTGGGCAACGGCCTTGTTTCAAGAAGGGAAACGAAGAAGAAAAACAACCAGGACAGGCTGAAATTTGGCAGAAAGTACAGGTATTAGACATTTGTACATAGAAAGGAGCATAGAGGATAAGGAGGCATGTACTACCAAGTATGGAACTAAATCAATTGATAATATAAAATGTATGTTTACAAATGCAAGAAGTCTGGCTGGAAAAACCGGGGGAGCTAGAACTAATAGCTTTAAAGGAAAGGTATGATGTAATTGGTATAGCAGAAACGTGGCTAAATGATTCACACGACTGGACAGTAAATATTGAAGGATACTCCTTATTTAGACATGACAGAGTTAATAAGAAAGGAGGAGGAGGAGTATGTATGTATGTATGTTAAACAGGAATTGAAGCCAAATCTAAAAGATGGAATAGATGGGGACATAAACGATATGGCAGAAACAATATGGGTAGAGCTGTGTACACGAAGCAAGAAAGTGGGTGAATTAATTGTTGGGTATGTTATAAGCCATCAAATGCTGGGGAGGAGGTGGAAATGAATCTCCATATGCAGATGGCGAAGGCTGCTGATATGTTGCATGTTTTGGTTATGGGGCATTTTAACTACCCTGACATAGATTGGAGTAAGGGAACTGCCAGCACCTCAAAAGGTATAAAGTTCTTAAATTTCCTGTATGAGCATTTTCTTTCACAGATGGTAGAAGTTTCTTCTAGACAAAATGCGTTGTTGGATCTAGTGATATCTAATAACCCTGAGCTCATTTTGGAGCTGAAGGTAATGGGAAGCTTAGGGAACAGTGGTATAAACCATGGTATAGTGTAATTTAATATAGGGTGCAAAAAACTAAAGTGCACTGGGTTAACAAAAACTTTTAAACTTTTAGAAAGCTTATTTTGTGCTGTTAAAGGAATCACTCCTGCTCATAGGGGGGGGGGGGGGGGGTTGTTTCTAGGTAAAGATACTGTGATGTGGACCACTTTTAAAGGGATATTAAACTATTACGTTTCTAAAATTTTGCCATCAGAGTGAACAGAACAGTCTTACAGGGAGTATAAAAGCTGTAATAAAGAGTGCAAGAAAGCAATTAAATTAGCTAAAATAGAAAATGAAATACAGATTGCCAAACAAACCAAGTCCAACCCCAAAATGTTTTTTAAGTATATAAATTGTAAAAAGATGAGGACTGAGAATGTGGGACTACTAAATAATGGGTCTGAGATGGTTGTAGAGGATGCCAAAAAGGCTAATCTCCTAAACCGTTTTCACTGATGAGAATCCTAGTCCTTACAGCAGGGATTGTAATAATATGCAGGGGAGAGATGAGGAGTATTCACATTGGCTGAACGAGGATATGGTACGGAAACAATTAGACAAAGTTAATATCAATAAAGCCCCAGGACTGGATGGAATACACCCTCGGATTTTAAAAGAGCTTAGTTCAGTTCTATCTAGACCACTGTTTCTTATCTTTTAAGATTCACTTTGGTCTGGGGATGTGCTGCTGGATTGGAAAAAAGCCAATGTAATACCAATATTCAAAAAAGGTAGTCGTTCACAGCCTGGTAACTATGGACCTGTAAGCCTAACATCAGTGGTAGGGAAGGTGATGGAAACTTTGTTACAGGATCATATCATTGACATTGTCTCCAGAACTTATTATTTGTAGTCAACATGAATTTATGAGAAATAGATCATGCCAGACAAATTTAATTGGTTTTTATGAAGAAGTGAGTAAGAGTTTAGATTCAGGCACAGCAGTGGATGTGGTATACTTGGATTTTGTGAAAGCTTTTGATACTGTGCCACATAGGCGACTAATGTATAAACTGTGGATTGTTGGCCTTGAAGAAACCATTTTCTAAGCAGGTTCTGCAGGGTTCTGTACTGGGGCCGCTTCTGTTTAATCTGTTTATAAATGACTTAGAAGGGGGCATTGAGTGCAAGGTCTCTGTGTTTGCTGATGACACTAAATTATGCAGAGCTTTGGAAACTTCCAATGATGTGCAAGTGCTGCAAGCAGACCTAGATAGATTATCAAAATGGGCAGCAGAATGGCAGATGAGATTCAATGTTGATAAATGTAAGGTGATGCATTTGGGATTTAATAATCCCTGTGCCACCTACACCATAAATAACTCTGTGTTAAGTGCATCTGTAATGGAAAAAGATTTGGGGGTTCTGGTAGATAACAGACTTAGCTGTAGCAAACAATGCCAGGTAGCAACAGCTAGAGCTAGCAAGATATTGTCTTGTATAAAAAGGGGAATAGATTCAAGAGAGAAAAATATTATTCTCCCTCTTTACAAGGCACTGGTAAGGCCTCATTTGGAATATGCGGTGCAGTTTTGGAATCCCATATACAAAAGGGACATCTTGGAAATTGAGGCAGTTCAGAGAAGGGCAACTAAATTAATAAGGGGAATGGAGGGGCTTGAATATGCAGGCAGATTAGACAAGTTAGGGCTGTTTACATTGGAGAAGAATCCACTCTGCTCATAGACTGGGGGGGGGGGGGGGGTTGTTTCTAGGTAAAGATACTGTGATGTGGACCATTTTAAAGGGATATTAAACTATTACGTTTCTAAAATTTTGCCATCAGAGTGAACAGAACAGTCTTACAGGGAGTATAAAAGCTGTAATAAAGAGTGCAAGAAAGCAATTAAATTAGCTAAAATAGAAAATGAAATACAGATTGCCAAACAAACCAAGTCCAACCCCAAAATGTTTTTTAAGTATATAAATTGTAAAAAGATGAGGACTGAGAATGTGGGACTACTAAATAATGGGTTGAGATGGTTGTAGAGGATGCCAAAAAGGCTAATCTCCTAAACCGTTTTCACTGATGAGAATCCTAGTCCTTACCGCAGGGATTGTAATAATATGCAGGGGAGAGATGAGGAGTATTCACATTGGTGAACGAGGATATGGTACGGAAACAATTAGACAAAGTTAATATCAATAAAGCCCCAGGACTGGATGGAATACACCCTCGGATTTTAAAAGAGCTTAGTTCACGTTCTATCTAGACCACTGTTTCTTATCTTTTAAGATTCACTTGGTCTGGGGATGTGCTGCTGGATTGGAAAAAAGCCAATGTAATACCAATATTCAAAAAAGGTAGTGTTCACAGCCTGGTAACTATGGACTGTAAGCCTAACATCAGGGTAGGGAAGGTGATGGAAACTTTGTTACAGGATCATATCATTGACATTGTCTCCAGAAATTATTATTGTAGTCAACATGAATTTATGAGAAATAGATCATGCCAGACAAATTTAATTGGTTTTTATGAAGAAGTGAGTAAGAGTTTAGATTCAGGCACAGCAGTGGATGTGGTATACTGGATTTTGTGAAAGCTTTTGATACTGTGCCACATAGGGACTAAGATATAAACTGTGGATTGTTGGCCTTGAAGAAACCATTTTCTAAGCAGGTTCGCAGGGTTCGTAATGGGGCCGCTTCTGTTTAATCTGTTTATAAGACTTAGAAGGGGGCATTGAGTGCAAGTAATGGAACAAAATTGGGGGTTCTGGTAGATAACAAGACTTAGCTGTAGCAAACAATGCCAGGTAGCAACGGCTAGAGCTAGCAAGATATTGTCTTGTATAAAGAGGGGAATAGATTCAAGAGAGAAAAATATTATTCTCCCTCTTTACAAGGCACTGGTAAGGCCTCATTTGGAATATGCTGTGCAGTTTTGGAATCCCATATACAAAAGGGACATCTTGGAAATGGAAGCAGTTCAGAGAAGGGCAACTAAATTAATAAGGAGAATGGAGGGGCTTAAATATGCAGGCAGATTAGACAAGTTAGGGCTGTTTACATTGGAGAAGAGATGTTTGCGTGGGGATATGATCACCTTATACAAATATATTAATGGGCCATACAATGAACTCTCTGGTGAATTGTTCACTTAAAGGGCATGTCCACCCCCAAAACTATAATCCCCCCCACTACTGGCCCCATCATGTAGTGTAGTTTAATACTTACCTCACATCCCAGCTCCATATGGTTCTCCTGTAGTCCCCCCCGCCCCCCCCCAAAGTCCCAAAAACTGCCCACCAGGAGGATAGCAGAGTCCATATAGGACTCTGCCTCCTACCTGGCCTCCGGGAGATGTTTGGCATGCGTACTGCAGCCCTTCTCCCACTCCCTCCCTCTCCCTCCCCCTAGTGTAAATCCTTTTATATGTAATATTGCCCCTGTCCCCCCAGCCCCAACCGCTCTATTTATTTAATCAGAAAATGCCCCAAACTTTACTCACCTCCCCTCTTTCCTCCGCCGAAATGAACTCCTGGCAGCCGCGTCCGTGATTGGCTGCCGCTCAGCCAATCACAAACGCGACTGCCGGTCCAGCCCCCCTGCTTGCATTTTCTCGCAAGCAGAGGGCCAGCAGCGCGGCGGAGGAAAGAGGGATGTAAGTAAAGTTTGGGGCATTTTCTGAATAAATAAATAGAGCGGTTGGGGCTGGGGGGACAGGGGGAGTAACATATAAAAAATTATTTTTAAGGGTGGACATACCCTTTAATAGGTCATATCAGAGGACTCGTGACATCCTTTAAGGTTGGAAGAAAAGAAGTTTCATCTTCAGGTTAGGAAAGGTTTCTTTACAGTGAGAACGGTGAAACTGTGGAACTGTCTTCCAGCAGATGTGGTAATGGCAAGTTCATTAAATAGTTTTAAAAAAGGCCTGGATAAGTTTCTAAAACTAAAAAATATTGAGAATTACTGGTATTAATACATATAGATCTGGTTGATCCAGGGATACTTTCCGATTGCCGTTTGGAGTCGGGAAGGAATTTTTTCCCCCTTTTTTGCTGGTTTTTTTTGCCTTCCTCTGGAAGGTAGATTTAAAAAAAAAAAAAAAATTAGGGTGAATAGGTTGGACTTGATGGCCTTTATGTCTTTATTCAACCTCAATTACTATGTAGAATTGGTTGTTAGATTGCATTCAGAGAATAGTGGTCAATGGAGCTTCATCTAAAGCTAAAGTTCTAAGTGGAGTGTCTCCGAGTTCTGTACTGGGACCACCTCTATTTAATCTGTTTATAAATGAAGGAGGCTTTGAGAGCAAGGTCTCTGCGTTTGCTGATGACACAAAATTATGCTAGAGCTTTGGAAACTTAAAATGATGTGCAACTGCCGCAGGCAGATCTAGATAGATGATCAAAATGGGCAGCAGAATGGCATATGAGATTCAGTGTTGATAAATGTAAGGTGAAGCATTTGGGGTTTAACAATCTTTGTGCCACCTACACCATAAATGCCTCTGTGCATCTCTATTGGAATCTCTATTGGAAAAAGATTTTGGGGTTCTAATAGATAACAGACTGCAGCAAACCTTGCCAGAGCAACAGCTAGAGCTAGCAAGATATTGTCTGGTATGAAGCTAATAGATTCAAGGAATTACAACACACTGGTACAAAAGGGACATCACAGAAAGAGTTCTGAGAAGGGCAACTAAATTAATAAGGGAAACTGAGAGACTTGGCTGTGCAGGCAGATTAGACGCGTTAGGGCTGTTTACATTGGAGAAGCGCTGATTGCACAGGGATATGATCACTTTGTACAAATCTGTTAGGGGGCAATAAACAATAAACTCTGGTGCATTGTTCACCAATAGGTCTTTTCAGAAGGCTCATATACCTCTTTAGATCAGAAGAAAATAAGTTTCATCTTTAGGTTACGAAAGGTTTCTTTACAGTGAGAATAGCTAAACTGGAACTGTCTGCTAGCAGAGGTGGTAATGGCAAGTTCATTATATAGCTTTAAAAGGGGGCTGGGTACTGTATGTTTTTAAAACTAAAAAATATTTAAAATTATGGATATTAATACATATAGTTCTTGTTGATCCAGGGATTCCGATTGCCATTTGGAGTCGGGAAGGATTTCCCCACACACACACTTTTCAGTATGTTTTTTTCCTTTATTATTTTTGAATCCTTCTTTTGACACTTTGGTACATCTAGAAAATCAATTGTACGGAGAAAAAAATGGGGAACACTAGCCATGAGTCGCCAAAAGTGAAGCGTTCTGAGGCAATCGTTGTGTGGGCTCACTCACATTTCTGCCAAAGAAAACTGCCATGAATGATGGAATCAAAATGCCATGAAGACTGGAATCAAAATTTATTTATAGAGCAACTTTTCCCAACAATCCATGTGCAATTTGTGGATGATCTATCTATTTAAAACACCCTATCACAAGGCAAAATGGATAACCGTAACTCAAAGATAATACCATTGACATTTTAGACTCAGGGCCAGGAAAGTCCCCCATATCTTAAACCCCATTGGGAACCTGTGGACAGTTCTCAAAAACTGCAAGCCCCCCAAATCATAATCAACTCCAAACACTAACAAGGCAAGAATAGATCATCATTGTTCAGGGTTTGGCCCAGAAAATGGCATCCAGCCTGCAGGGAGGAAGAGCAGAAGAACTGTCAATACTGCAAACATTTTCTCTGCATACATTTAATGTATCTCGCAAACCCTTTGAAATTTATAAAATGTTTATAATTTTTCTTGATTATACACCAGAAACATGTTTTTAAAAGTAACGCTGAAGAAGTTTTCAAAACATTTGTGTCACAACTAAAAAAACTTTTGCCTTTGGCTGTACATCTACTACTATAACATAGCACAATTTCTTATTCACTTCCTCATAAATAGCAAGTAAGTTTAACAAATTCTACTTGTAATTCTATGCTAAATATACTTTATGAATATTGGAATTTCTAAATATTTTTTGTAGTGCACCTGCACCCTGGAACTTAGCTCTTCTAGGTCTCATGGGTGTATTCCGGCAGGTCTTAGAACTTTGTTTAAACAGTACGGTACATTTTCCCTTGCTATTGCAAACTATACTTCTAGAAGCAGGTTGCTCTGGAGTGTGGAACAGTGGAAAACAATTGCCTCAGGAATCAACTTTTTTTGCTGATAAGATTCATATTTATTTAGATATCCAATCTGAAATTTGTTATATTTTATCTGTCATCCAACTGCTCTGTTTTAAGCTCTGCTGCATTGTGCCATGCCGCTGTAGTAATCTGTCAGTATGACAGGAAAAGAGGATTTGTTTATGCCTTTGTTTACCTGGCTGCTTCTTTAAGAAAGTTAATTGGTCCATAACCATGTAGCATTTTTATTTCGGGGCAGATTTCAATTTAACCCTTTGTGAGATGTATTTAGACTGGCACTAAGCTGGAAGATGTCTTTAAAGGGAAACCGTGATCCAAAAATGATTTTAGGTAAATAGATCATGAATTGCTTTCCTGAGTATTTTTTCAATTTACTTTCATTATTTTTTTGAAGATATTTACATTTTTGTGTGTGATATGGTAGCAGCATCACCAGATCCCCTGCACTTCCTGCTCTTTAACGATGTGACAGCCCTTCTTCCCTTTGTCTCCTCCCCTTGCAGGCCCTCTTCCCTTGTAAGCTCCTCCCATGGCCCCTTACAGCTCTCATGGCCCCTCCCACTCATGGGCCCCATGACTCCACTCCTTGCAACCCCCGGCCCCTTCCCTTGCACCCTCCCTTGGCCCTTTCATTTGCAGCCCCAATTGGCCCCACCTACTCGTGGGCCCTATGACCCCACCCACTTATGTGTCTTTGGCCCCGCCCACACTCATACTTCAGACCCATACCCCCTACAGAAAACAGCCTTTACAGGCAGTCAGAATCTGCAGTTTTTCTGATTTTGCATCTGCCTGTAAAGGCGGTTTCCACACAGTTTTCTGTGGGGGGTGGGTTATGGGTCAGAGGTATGAGTAGGGTAGGGAGTGTAGATTCCCTTACCTTGGGATCCTGGTATCCTCACACAGAAGGGAGGGGGGGACTTCCTGTTTTCTTCACACACTGTGAAGTCTGAGGCTGTGCTCGCCGCCGGCGAGGTGGAGGAGCAGCCTTTGGAATGTCACCTGTCAACCTCCCACCTCTTTCATATCTTGGGCTGTACAGCATGAGGTGGTTGATGGCTCATTAGAAAGGTAGGAACTTTCAAAAATATACTTGTCTGGAGACCACAGTTCCCATTAAATTATCTGCATTACTATTACAGCCTTTTGGTTTAAGCACAAGTTTAACTAGATTCAGTTATTCCTCCTACACAGTATGTTGTTATCTAAGACTTTAGAACATTTTGCAGCTCGTCTAATATCTCAAAAAACGTTTTATTTAATAAATGAACTGAAAAAAATTCTATGCAAACTAAGCTTATACATTCTGAGGCTATCACTATTTTTTGTTATTGGTGTCAATATTGTATGAACAGTAATTAATAGATCAACAACAGAAACAAAAAGAATATAATATTTAATTTTTAAAATGATTAGGCAGTTAGGAGGTATGAACTCTTCCACAGAATGTTCAAGCTGATAAAAACAAGGTCTTTATCAATTTATCACAATTGGTAGCTAGCTTGTGCATTAAAGAGTAACTGTGGTCCAAAAATGACTTTAGGTAAATTGATAGGAATTGCTCTCCTGAGAGTTTTTGCAATATATTTCCATTGTTTATTTTACATAGTTTTGAAGATATTTACATTTTTGTGTGTGATATGGCAGCAGCATCACCAGGTCCTCTGCACTTCCTGCTCTGAAACCTGTCAGTAAATCTGCCCTGTGTCTCATCCCCTTTGCGGCCCCCGTGGTCCCTCCCACTCATGGACCCCATGGTCCCTCCAGTTGCAGGCCCCCCATGGCCCATTCCCTTACAGCCCCATGTGGCCCGCCCACTCGTGGGTGCCTAAGCCCCACCCACCTGCAGGTGTCTAAGAGAAGGGCTGTAGATTCCCTTACCTTCTCTGCAGCTGCAGGTCCTTCACACAGCAGAGAGGGGGGACTTCCTGTCTCCCTCACACACTGAGGGAGTCTGAGGCTGTTCTCGCCGGCGGCACTGTGCAGGGGTAGCCTTAGGAATGTCACGTCCGCCTCCCACCCATTAAATTTCTGTATATCTTGGGCTGTTGAGCACGTAGAGAGGTGGTTGATGGCTTGTTTTAAGGGTAGGAAACTGGCCTTTCATTTAAACTCAACTTGTTTGGAGACCACAGTTCCCCTTTAAGGCTGTGCTGTATCCTATATAATAAAAGCCTAACTGTGCTGTGGTCCGTGTGTGCCATTGCAGTTCCTATGGACTTGCCACTAGAGGGAGAGACACAGGAAATGCACGGAGGCAGAACACAGCAATTACACAGACCGCAGGTAAGGTTGCTTGGGACAGAAGGGGGCCCCTGGATTTGGGACAGGGGGACCCTGGATTTGGGACAGGGGGACCCTGGATGTGGGACAGGGGGGGACCCTGGATGTGGGACAGAGGGGGGGACCCTGGATGTGGGACAGAGGGGGGGACCCTGGATGTGGGACAGAGGGGGGGCCCTGGATGTGGGACAGAGGGGGGGACCCTGGATGTGGGACAGAGGGGGGGACCCTGGATGTGGGAATAAATGTTTAAATGGCATGTCCACCCACAAAACTAAAATGTAACCCCATACTGGCCCCACTGTGTAGTTTTAAAAAAATCCTTATCTTACATCTCTGCTCCTTATGGTTCTCCTGCAGTGCTTTTATCATAAGGTAGGTACCCCCTGCCCACCCCCAACCGCCAAAATATTTTTTTTTAAAAATGTTAAGATTGATACGTACAGCCCCTTTTCTCCCACGGTATCTGCATTGAAAGCAGCTGTGTCTGTGATTGGCTCCTTGATAGCCAATCACAGACGCGGCTGTTGGTCCTGCCCTTGTTTGGAGGAGATGCCGTGGGAGTGTTTGGGCTGTAAGCAACAATCTAAATATTTTTTGGCAGAAATATATCGGCATTTGGGGGTGGGCAGGGGGTGCCTACCTTATACTAAAAGTTAATTTTCAGGGTGGACATGCCCTTTAAATAATTCTTAAACCTTTTAATTTTTTTTTTATTTTTTTTTTTTAAAGGGCAATTAAATTTTCCACAATTACTCTTTTATAACCAGTACTAGTGAATGAGTGCTAGGTTCTCTCCCCTGGGTTTGTCCTAGATCTCCAGTACCAGGGCTCCAGATTTCAAGTCATAGTGCTGGATTAGCTTTTACCCCTCACAGTCCCTGAACTGGCCAATAGGAATACATGCTTTTTGCAAGTCTGGTACTCACTCCGGAATCCTGGGATGGGGGTTCTCTAGTGGTTTAGGTCCTTACCCTGGGTATATTTAGGAGTGGGAGAGATTTAGGGGAAATAGTATGGATTATCCACTTTTAAGAGAATTGCCAACATTTAGATTCATGATTGTATATGTAACGATTAATTTAAAGGGAAAGTTTAGTAGAAAATTTCATTATTTTAAAATTCTTTGTTTATATAATGCATTACTAGTTATTCTACATATTCTCTTCCATTTTGAAAAATCTGTTGAATTTATACCCCTTGCTAATCCCTGCTGTTGACATTAATGTGCTGATATTAAAGGTTCTGTAACGGTCCTTCTTCTCAGAATGCACACTAACTTGGAATATTCCTAATTTCTACTGATTGGCTGTTGGATGGGTCAAACATGCTCAGATCTCTACTGAGCAACTGAATCAACCAGGCAATGTGTCAAGGGCAAGAACATAATGGCCTCTATCAGGGGTCCTGTAGTAAGGAAGCCAGTATTTAGGATTACACGGACAACATGCTGAATGGGCCAGTTAAGGTCATTAGGATAGAAAAATACTGCTGTTTTTTCCTAAAAGTATACGTATTTGCACTAAACCTCCCCATTAAATATACATATATACTGATCAATTGATATTGTTTCTGTTTTTTATTATTTTAAATTTATTTGATGGTTACTGCTGCTAGGTTTAAGTTTTTAACATTGGTTAACATTATCTAAAATTTAATGCATTTTACAGGTACTTACCAAGGGCAGTGGATGGGAGGAATGAGACACGGTTATGGTGTGCGACAAAGTGTTCCATATGGAATGGCTACAGTGATTCATTCACCTCTTAGAACCTCCTTATCTTCATTAAGAAGCGAGCAAAGTAATGGCACCGTGCTTCATGATATTGGAATAGATAGCCCAGCTGGATCACGTGGAGGATTTGTGTTAAATTTTCACAGTGACTCCGAATTGGTGACTGGTAAGAAAAAAGGCTTATTTAGAAGAGGATCACTACTTGGTAGCATTAAATTAAGAAAATCTGACTCTAAGATCTCTATATCTAGCAAGCGCAGTTCAGTGAGGAGCGATGCAGCAATTAGCAGAATTAGTTCAAGTGATGCCAACTCTACCATAAGTTTTGGAGATGGAGACTGTGATTACTGTCCTGTAGAAGACCATGTTGATGCCACAACTACAGAAACCTATATGGGAGAATGGAAGAATGACAAACGCACAGGTTTTGGTGTTAGTGAGCGCTCAAATGGTATGAAATATGAAGGTGAATGGCTGAATAACAGAAGGCATGGATATGGATGTACCATATTTCCCGATGGCACAAAAGAGGAAGGGAAATATAAAAATAATGTCTTAGTCCGTGGAATAAGGAAGCAACTCATACCCATAAAGAACACAAAAACAAAGGAGAAGGTTGATAGAGCAATAGAGGGAGCCCAGAGAGCAGCAGCAGTAGCGAGAACAAAAGTAGAAATAGCTATTTCAAGGTTAGTATTGTTTTATTTTTAAATGTATTTAAATTTAAAAGATTATGATATTGACTGTTGTTAATGAGCAGTTACTCACTTTACCTAATTGCTTTACTGGATCTAGTGTCATTTAGGCTTAGGGTACACTTGCAAAGCCTGAAACGCGTGTTGCGTTCCGTTTTTCCAAATATTCTGTTTAAGGATTGCATGTTATCTGCAACAAAAATGGTGATCACACGTGTCCTAATAATGGATCGGAGCTCAGCATCGGGCATAATCGAACCGCAAAACACGGTTGGAATCACGTGAGAATCGTGCCAGTGACTTAGCTTTAAACATGCCTGCTATGATGTGTGCAGAAAATTATTGTAGTGCCGTATTAGCTATGATGTGAAAATGTAAAAAAATGAGGTTCCTCACCGTAGCTTGAGATTTGCTTTGTTATGTAGCAATATATAAGAGATCTGGGTTTATTTTTTACATTTTTTGCAATATTTTTATTTAAAAAAAGAAAATGATTAAATGATGAATCCATCTTTGGATTTATGTTTATAGATATTTAGATAAGCTATTATTGTGAAGTGTTTCTTAAAGGGACATTCCACGTGCAAACATAAAAATTCATGGTAGCCATAAGGACCCCCCAAAACCCCAATACTTCCATGTTTCTAAGCATTCTCTGGGAGTAGATCATCTTTTCTTGTTGCCACCTCCTCTGACAGCTTTACAAGTTTGTGCAAATGAGGCAACTCAGGAAGCAGCAGTAAGTTATTTGCTGTGAAATCACCAGGGATGACCAGTCTTGGGGGTCCCTATGGCTACCATGAATTGTTGGGGGTGGATTGTCTCTCTAATTATAAAGTTGAATATTACTGAATACGGCACACATGTCAAACACAAGGTCTGGCCATTTTTTTGTGAACCCACCGGTAACTGCACATCATCCAAGATGTTACTACACTGCTATCCATTTGTGCAGTCCTAAGCAGCGGCGTAACTATAGATCTGCCTGCTAGATACCGTAATCAGCTGTTTTTAAACATTAAAGGAGAACTAAATCCATTTTTTTATACTCCAGAATCTGAAAACAACCTCCCTAAAAACACCAATAAGCTATAAAATCCCACCCCAGTAAATTGTATTAAAGTAAATGTAAGCCTGTTAAGAACTGGATGAAGTATCTGTGTGTATGTGCAGTGTCAGACCACACCTCCTGACCTCAGTCACATGCTTCCTTGCTTTATCTGTCCTGTAAAAGGATTGGCTAAAGATTATTAATGGGTGTGATCAACTGTAACAAGTTTCTGCCATAGCTAAAGACTGAGCATGTGCAGAACATAATGGTCGTTGACCAGACTGCGTGATATTAGAATGCTGTGATGTTAAGCACAAACCATATATTATTTAGGTAAATTTCCCAGCACCCGTGTCACAATGAGAGGTAAGACACTAATTACTGGATTTATATCAAGGTGTTCTGCCTTCTGGTTCAGTGTTGTTCTGTGGCTTTAGTTGTCCTTTAAATTTGGCCCATCACTTGATCTTCTTCATCTTTTTGATTTTGGCCCCTTATGTGATTAAGTTTGACACACCTGGAATACAGCTTTCAGTAGTTTAACATTTTAAACAGTAAGTAAATGTATGTTTACAATAAAAAGTGCTTAATGTATCAAGTAAAATCACAGTTCATCATATTGTGGGTCATGTACAAGCAACTTTTATTCATTTTTGTACTACTTTTTTCCCTTAATGTTAACAGTGTGAGTGGATTGGAGTTTTTGGTAAAGAATATTGAGCTAAAATAGAGTCCTCTTCGACTGGCTGTTTAAAGATTGAGATCATATTCCTAAATCCAGTTCAAGCTGGGCCTGCATAACATGACACCTTAGTAACAAGCAATAAAGTAACAAACAGAATACAAAATGAGAATGTCAAGAAAAGACTCCTATATCAAATTAGAAGTGATAGAATCGATTTGTGATAAACATGTGTTGCTAAGAGTGCCAGTTTAGGTGAACTCTTTATATAGCATTTAATTAAGTGTGATCAGACTTGAGTGGTTTGTTAAAGGACTAAAGTGTAAATTGGTAAATTGAAGTGTATATTTAGAATAATACACAGTAACTTACATTCTGTTTTTTGCGTAAACACTTTCTTTTATACTTTTTGCCCTCTTAGTTTTGTAGCCAGCACGTGACAATAAATTGAACATTTATAATGCCATCAATTTTGAAGGTGGTGATCTTAACATATTTCATTATTTCAATAGAAACAAACGCAAACCAACCAAATGTTTTTAAAGGGGACCTTACTCGAATTGCATTTACAAAAATTCAATGTACTTTAAAATACAGCAAAATCCCACTACTATAAAACTTTTTGAAAATTTAAATCTATACTGTAGATTCTGAAAAATTATCATTTGAAATCACAGCATTTACAGGGAAAGACCTGTCGCTCCAGAAGCAAAAATTAAATATGTTCCCCAACCCTGACCTCTTACTAGGATCATTAGCTGCCTGCCAGCACACTTTCTGCAACATTTAAGAAAATCGGAGAAAAGAAAGAAGGTGGGAGGATGGGGAAATGTGTCCAGAGCGGTGCCCATGGTGAGGCTGTGCAGAACTTAGACGTGTCACAGACATTACAAGAAGGCAGTGAGTAAGGGAGATAGGGGGAATTAGGAGCACTCCCTAAACATTAATAAATTAATGACAAAGCAAGCACAGGTAAATATGTGAGTACCACCATTTTACTTTTCTCAAATTGTAGTTTCAGATAGCCTCACCATGGGCACCGCTCTGGACACATTTCCCCATCCTCCCACTTTCTGCAACATTTACGATATTCGTAAATGCCCCAATAGAAAGAGCACATTCACAGAAAGATACAAAAAGCTATGTCACACCTCTCCCTTTGATGCCTGCCACAGAAGAGTAGGTCAGTAGGTGTGTGTACCTGTCTCAGGTTGGGGGGTTAAAAAAACAAATGTTTTTGATTGGTCAAAATAAGTTTTTTTGACTTTAGTTACCCTTTAAGTATGGCTGCCACAGTAATAGAAGGGTAGGTCAGTAGTATGTACCTGGGTAAGGTTGGGGGTTAACAAAAAAAACTTTGTTGATGATTAGTCAAAATAGTGTTTTTGACTATAGTTACCCTTTAAATATGGCTGCCATGAAAATGGAAGGGTAGGTGAGTAGGTGTGTGTACCTGGATCAGGTTGGAAGTTAAAAAAACAAACTTTTTTGATGATTGGTCAAAATTAGTTTTTTTGATCTTAGTTACCCTTTAAATATGGCTTCCACAGTAATGGATAAGTAGATCAGTGGGTGTGTGTACCTGTGTTGGGTTAGGGGTTAAAAAAAAAAACAACAACTTTTTTGATGATTGGTCAAAACATTTTTTTGACTTTAGTTACCCTTTAGGTAGGGCTACAACAGTAATGGAGGGGTAGATCAGTAGGTGTATGTACCTGTGCCACGTGGGGGTTAAAAAAAAAAACTTTTTTGATTATTGATCAACATTTTTTTTTTCTTTAGTTACCCCTTAAGTATGGCTGCCACAGTAATGGACACACCTACTGAAGTAAATCAGTAGGTGTGTGTACCTGTGTCTGGTTGAGGGGGTATGTCTTTTTTGTGTTTACAACCATAAAACCTCTTTTATTGAGGATAAATATAAATTTGTTTTTTGACTTTAGTTACCCTTTATGTATGGCTGCCACAGTAATGGATAAGTAGATCAGTAGGTGTGGGTACATGGGTCTGGTTGAGGAGGTATGTGTTTTTTGTGTGTTTACAACCATAAAACTATCTTTTATTGAGGATCTAAATTTGTTTTTTTGACTTAATACCCTTTAAGTATGGCTGCCACAGGAATGGAAGGGTAGGTCAGTAGGTGTGTGTACCCATATGAGGTTGGGGGTATGTGTTTTGCATGTATGACTATATAACTAACTTTCATTGATGATTGATCAAAATTAGTTTTTTGACTATAGTTACCCTTTAAGTATGGCTTCCATGAGAATGGAATCATCTTTCAGTGATCTTTACTGTGTGTACCCAGCTTTAGCCCAGCACTTTAGAGGCACGCCACCACTGCAGATGAATAAGTCCATTTCAGTAAATGTCAGTAAAATCAGTTCACTATTTTCTAGCGCTCCAAGAAGGCTGTCAGCAATTCACGCGGGTTGATAAATAAAAAACAGAGCTGCTTATATATAAAGTTTGTACATATGTAGAAATTTTTATATTTTTCTAAAAACCTGATGGAAACAAACAAAAAAAGCAATAAACTCGGGTAGTAGACTGTTGTGTTGTTTCACAAGTTAGCTAGAAGATTTGAACTTTTGACTTCTATATTTTTCTAAAAACATGGCATTTTCATGGTGCACCTCCAGCCACTCAAAACATTTAGAAACATTATCATTTTGCTAGAAACAGAAGCTAGACACTCTGTGCATAAATGGCTCTTTGAAGCCAACATGGGATATGAGTTGTACTGGCAACAACATGGAAGCCTTCTTAGTTACAGAATCTATTACTTACATATACTAAATGAAACCTAGAGAAGAATCTTTCAATGTATAGGTGTTCTGGGGAGATAAGCTTTCACATTTAGGATTTAAAAAATTAAATTAAGTTCTCCTTTAACAGTAAAGATATATGTAAGTATTTCCATATGTAAATACTTTAATAATAATTAAAAAAAAATCTTCCCACTACCCTTCTCCAATCTCTAACATATGTGCACAAGTTAAGAAAGGAGATATGGAGATGGGGGATATATCAGGTCTTGTATTAAAATTAAATGTTGTGTATCCAATAGCAAAAAGTAGTAAAAGTGGTTATCCAAATTGGTAAGCACAGGAATCTAGATAACTGATGGACACATGGAGAACATCTGTACTAAAGCACCAAGTTGGTTTTGGGCTGTAAGAATCACAATGTTGTCTGGTTTACATGTTTTAAAACATAAAACATCACAGTCTTATTTCACATGCAACCAGTACTGTAAATCAAAGGTTGTCAATTGTAAACCTCATATACCTTGCTTATTAGAATTTCTCTTTTTTGGTCCATGTCTCTTGTCTACTATTTTTAATTAACAGGTTTCTGGACTACCTTCACTCTTTCTGTATGGTATATTATAGAAACAGTTTAATAATTTGTTATACAATATCAATTATCAGACCTGTAAATGCTGACGCTTGTGCAGCTTTCTTAGACTTGCTTTTAACATAGGCAGATAGACAGTAGATGCGTCAAATTAATTCTGTATGTATCTGATGTCTAAAAAGTGTATGGCTATCTGTATGCATAACTATCTGTGCGTAGACCTAAGACTGATCATGGACTTTCTGTGATCTACATTGTTTCTCATAAGAAAAGTAAATAAAGATAAACCTACTAATCACTTGTCCTGATGTTGCATCTGAGTTTTGCTTATATTTTATAAATTTTTATCTTTAATGTCCTCTCCATATGAACCCTTTTGGTAAGTATTAGCTGCATCTTTGATCTTTATAAAACCTGGCTTTAAATTGTTTACAGGGGTGTGTAGCAAACCGCAAGATTCCCTTCCCCCTCTATTTTTAAGAGATGCAATGTTGCTATGGAAATCGCTCTTTCCATCTCATCAGTTATAACCCGGTTTTACACATCAACAGAATTGCTACAAGGAAGGCATGATATTTACTACAGATACATATAATTATTTATTTTCAAATACAAGCATTGTTTAAGGAAGATACAATGATTTATAGGCAACAGTTGAGTTGTTTTCATGTTTTTGTTGTCAACCTCTATTATAATCTCTTAATTTTATGGTTCGTTTAAATAAGGTCTTAAATAATTTATGAAATGTGTTTTAACTAATTCAATTATTTTCTGCACTTATACAAGTGCTTTATGTTCTAGCAGTTTCATCCCAATTTAATGTATTGCTTTGCTTTTCACAAAGGTGTAATAAAAGGTGTCTGAAATTTATTGTGCTTCTCTCCTGGGGTGGAGGGAAGGAGCAGAGTGTCAGGTGATGTCACTCAACCTACTGGAGGCAGGAAATTTGACACATTCACTAAAATGTAATATCTCATAGGCTTCAGCCAGAGATGTAATCCAGGGAAGACTGCAGGCTGACATTTAACCCAAACTTTTTTGGAGACAACAATTTAATCAATTGAGGCATTAGTGTTCATGCTTAAAGCGGATGCCGGTCGAGCCCCTTTTGCTTGTCTTCCGTACATGAAAAAGGGAGACAGGCAGAAGGCAGCAAGGGAACGAAGGCTGGTAAGTACCGTATATACTCGAGTATAAACCGTCTCGAGTATAAACCGAGGTACCTAGTTTTAGCTAAAAAAGGAGAAAAAGATATTGACTCGAGTATAAACCGAGGGGGTTAGTATTTGCCACTTAAGATGTTTGAAAACTACAACTCCCAGCAATAAAGCATGCTGGGAGTTGTAGTTTCCAAACATCTTAAGTGGCAAATACTGGGCAAATAGGGGTAAATCCTCCTTTATTTGTACAACATATGCACAAATAAAGAAGGTTTTACTCTTATTTGTAAGTATTTAACACTTATGATGTTGCCCTGTATAGGTTCTCCTACCTTGTCCGGCGGCCCCTCGCTCCGCATCCTCGGTGCGCATCCGGATGATGTCACTACTTGGCGCCGCAAAGTGAGAGGCGCCGGGTAGTGACATCATCCGGATGAGCACTGAGGTTGCGGATCGGGAGGCCGGTGGACAAGGTAGGAGGAAGAATGACTCGAGTATAAACTGAGGTAAGATTTTCAGGCTTTTTTTAAAGCACGAAAACCTCGGTTTATACTCGAGTATATACGGTACATTAAGGGACAGCTTTGGGTACTATAAACCCTGTGAGGCTGAGGTTTATGGCTTTCGCAAACGCAAAACGTGTGCGCAAACGCTTAAAAATCGCGTAAGTGGGGCCTAGCCCTTATAGGAATGAAGCTTTGAATGCCTGATACTTTGCAAGTGCAAAAGTCATGTTTACTATAATGTTTGTCTTCTAGACAAGAAATATTTGTAGAGCTTGCTCAAAGCCGTGCAATGTTAAAAAAATATATATGCTTTCTGCCTGGTTAATTAGAAGACAAACTGTGTCCATGTTCAGAAAAGTTGTACCCATTATGTTCTGCAATTTACATATTGCGTCTGATTCTAGAATTTGCAAAATCCATTTTATTTAGTTAAAATTCCAATTTTGGACTTAAGCTAAATAAATTACAGTATGAAAGCAAGATTGAATCAATTCCAATTTTAAACTAAACTGCATTCTTGAAGCAGTGGCATAAAGTGCAGAAATAGGATTGAACTGTATTTCAATACTTTCTCTTAAAACTGAATGAACTTGTTTATCATGTGAATGTAAACATGTAATTGTAAAGCGCTACGGCAGATGTTGGCGCTATATAAATCCACAATAATAAAATAATATCTGCATAACAGATAAAATCTGTTGGATAAAACATTATGTTGGAAAGTTATTTTATTTAATTTCAAAGACTCCCATTAAAAACTTATATTATTAATATTAAATATTGGGTGTATATTAACAAAATTGATATCCCTGAAGAAGCCCCGCCTACATTGTTTGAGGTGAAACGCACGTTGGATCAAAATTATAGGCAACATGTGGATTACAAATTTGTAGGTATGTATGATGAACACCGGCAGAAGACGTGGAGGTAAGAGACTACTGCTCTACACTTATAGGTGGGTGAAGGGGACACGGCATCGTCTTAGCGGCTGGTGGACACTCGGAACAACAACCTCGTCCGAATGGTTTGTGAGCGTGGAAGTAATCGTGCAATTGGATGTAGTGTCGGAGCGGCCCACCCAGTAAACAACGGGGAGACGGAATCCATCGGTCCAGAGAAGTCCCACCGCCTAGAGTAAGGAGTAGTGAGTTCACACTGCCGAAGGTCCTGCAGGTCAGTAGTTATACTTACCTTGATGTGTATATGTATATATATAAAAAAAAGTGTGGATTCACAAAAGGAACAGTGTTTGTTGAAATAACGCTTGCTAACAGTAAATTGATCTCCAAAACATCAACCCAGGACAGTGTATGGATCCACCAGCTGGGTTAAGAAGGTTAATCTGGGAAACTTTGATACTATTAGCAACACAGAAACTAAACAATTATCCACAATATGTTATTGTTTCCATTTATACATGTGCCATTTTTGATTTTCTTTTAAATCTGTTACATTAGATGTGAAGTAGCTACACAGACAGTATTGTCTGTAGGTGGAAGGTTCAGTAGCTTTTTAGTCACATATTTATATATAAAAAAGGTGCAATAAAAGATACACGTTTTTTAAAAAGACAATCTACTGTTGATATAATTACTATTTATGTAATAGTGGTATTATGTGTGTTTGATTCCACGTGTGCTCTTATGGGACACTGAATTGGTCTTTAACCAATTTTTGCGTTTTTCCTCTTGTACAATTATATGCAGGGAGATTCAATAAAAGGTCTTATCGTTAAAAATGGTGCTACTTGGCCCAACCAATCAGATCTTATTTAACATTTGAAAGCTAACATCTGGTTGGTTGGGGCAAAATTGGCACCATTTTTAACAATAAGAACTTTTATTGCATAACCCTGATAGTGCTAATGTTTGTCCGTGCTCTTAATTTGTAGCAACCAATAAGATGTTATTTAAACTACAGCAATCCAGTATTTAAACTAACATCTGATTGGTTGCTGAAAATAAATAGCCTCTGCAAACTTCTCCACCTCTTATTGCATCAACCCCATAGAATTTCAATTGTTTGACCTTTTTTCCAAATTTCAAATCTAGTTAGCACTGTGCATGCCCTGAAAGAGAAAGTGATCAGATAATCAACATGAGAAGGTAAAAAAGATTTAGCAAGTACTATAATGCATCCTAGTAAAGCTATCTCCTTTAACTTAAGCCACTATCAGTAGAAGAAGAACCTGACAGTTACCCCTCTGATACACCTCTATTTCAACATAGAGTACCCTATTTTTAACATAGTTTGAAAAGAGGGTTGGGTAGAAGGGAGCGGAGGAAAATATTAACCACTGCAGCGGCACTTTATTTTTTTACAGATTGTGGCTTCAGTAACTATCACGGTTTCTGAAAAAGCAAAAACAAGTATAATTGAAAGATAGAATCAATCAGTCCCATTTCCCATGATACTAAAGGTGGCCATACATATTAGCGATATTGAGTAAATACCGTCATGGACTGACAGGATTTACCTAATATCGGCAGTGTTTAGGGTCCGAGACTGTAATGCCAACGAGCGCCCATGGTTGGCATTACGGTCGGTCAGGAAAGACGGAAAATTTTCGTGTGATGGTATCGGCTCCCTTTACTTTACAGTAAAAGAGCCGATACCATTGGCCCGTGCATGGCTGAGGATCCCCATACTATGTATGGGCCGATTGTTCGGGTCCATGTGTGCGTTTCCCATTGCAATGTGCCAGCACATTGCTATGGAAATCGCATGTGTATGGCCACCTTTACACAGTTAAAGGGAAAATATGCTAATAAAAAGCACACCAAAACTGTTTACTTTTTAGTTGAAATAAAAGAAAGCAGTGGCGCAACTACAGGGCCCGTGATGGCAAGGGAGGCCCGGTGACTAAGAGAGCCCACCAACCAGCTGTTCGTGCTTGTGTAGTAAAAGTATGAATGACACACTCCAGTCCCCTGTGGCAGTTTTACATCAGTCCATTATAATTTAATGTTAGAGATACGGGAGTTTGTGTGAACTGAAGGTAAAGTTGAGCTGTCAATGTTGAAAGAGTGGTATTTGGGGGGGGGGGGCATAGTTGCTCTTTAAGGACACATTAAATAGGGGGTTCATACATACTGTTCATAAAATGTCTTTAACCTGTCCTTTTAGTGTTTAATTATAAGGTGTTTGTTAAATGTTTACACATTGTATAATTATTGCTACAAATACTACAAATTGTTTTATATTCAAACCTTATTTTATCTGGTTAATATAGTGTGTGTATAAAGACCTACCTGTAATGTAGGCTGGTAAATTTGTAGGTTTATAGTAGGGACAAAGGAAATGTAAAAAAGTTGTTGGAATTCTCGGCACACTATTAAACCATGCTGAGCCACATAATGTTTAGCTAAAGATGACAGAATAATTGCCTTCCGATCAAGAATAATATGTAGCAAGAAATCTGTTTTGCAAAGCTATATTTTGCTTTAGAAAAAGTGCACATGAGGAAACTGAAATACCAGTGTTGCCAGTATAAACAAGTCATAACATATATGGAAAAAAAATTCAGCATTGAGTGGCCAGTGAAACTTGTACTGTACAAAACTGTGTACAAGAAATAGATCTGTCCTTTTTTAAAATAATGTACGCAGGTCTTTACATGAAGGAAACATGCAGCTGAACAGTTCCATATATGGCTGCTGATCAAGCATACCAGAAAATTCTTAAGAGCTCTGAAAATTTTCAAAAGTTTTAGTGAATTTGAGGCACAAATTAGTTACCCTGGATATTGCTGTAAGTTTTAGTATTTTGGAAAACTCCAGTCCTAAAGTGGCAGCAGGGCTAGGGAGCTGACATAACCTTAATGCCAGTCACTCTTTCCCCCTTAACAAAGTAAATAGAAGAATGTTGTTCAAGAGATAACACTTAATCGGAAGCAGAGAAACAAGGGGGGACCTTTCTTTGTAAGTAAATTTAGGAGTATTCACATTAAATCAATTGGGCCATTAAAATCGCACACCTTACCTTCCTCTCTCCCACAATGCAGTAATCATTGCTGGATCACAGTAATGTGAAAGGTAAGAGTACTACATTGACTGCATGGAATATGGAGATTATTGTACAATGTTGTTCACAAGCCCCCACTTCTATGTACGCTCTGTTTAATGAATCTGCATTGTTGCCGTTTTCTTGGAGGGAAATTAAAAATTATTTTCTAATTGCAACATGGACATCACATTTCTTTACAGGATTTACAATTGCACTTGGTCCTTAAAAAATGTTTAGTATATACACACCGTCAGTATGTAAAACCACATGTAAATTGTTTGATTTGTCTACAATTCTTTTGTGTATGAATATAAATATTTGTATGGAAGGCTTATTTACTCGTTTTGATGGTAAGTTTTGACTTGTTTTGATGGTGAGTGTAAGCATGCCACCATGCCCACACCAGGACCTGATACGTTGCAGGCGTCGGTCATGAGTGTTGGACAAAATAAAACTATGGAGCAGTGACATGGGAAGCTAGGATGCCTTCAAAGATTTTTTTTTTTTTAACTATTTTGTTCTCTTCGAATATTATTTCTACTTTGCAAATTTAGTTTAGTTTTTGTTGATTATATTGTGGTTATTTCTCTTCTTTCAAGTCTGTCTTGGTACATATCTCTGCTGAGCCATCTGTTCTTTTTCCTGGGTGTCCTATATATCGCCATTTGTTTGAAGGGTTTCATTCCACACTATTTCTGTTCTGAACAAGTTGTATCCCTAGGAAACCTACATAAATATCACTGCAATGTTGCTGTGGAATGTCTTACATGAACTGTGTATGTATTTGTTTTATACCCACACAAAATATTTTTAAAATGTGGAAATATTTCTCAGGGTAACTGCATGTACAAGATCCTCCAAATAGTTGTTGCCATGAGTAGGGGGCACTGAAAACTGCACAATGTAGGGTCCTCACTTCCTTAGCAAATTTTATTATCTGGCATTTCACTGATCATTAAATATAAAATTATATAATAAGAATTGAGGCAATTATCCCAATCCTGTATTGATGCCCCATCTTAGTTGCAAAAGATGACCTGTAATGATGGTCCATATGTAATTTCATGCATTGGTGGGCATCTTGTTATTCACATTAGGAGCCAATAAGACTAAAATGAAGGGATGAGGTGTGATACTGACGATAGAGAGGTTTACAATTCACATCAAAGGAGCATTCCACTGGTCTCCCATAGAACTGAATGAGTGAAGTAGATGTGATAAACCCAAACACAGGCCAAGCTGTGAATTTTGTGGTACTTATTTATCCAACTGCACACAAAACACACAACATGTTTCGAGCGTCAAGCGCCCTTTATCAAGTGTCAAGTTTTGAGCCTAATAAGACTAATAAAGGGTCCAGTTTGACTTAAAGGGTATGTCACCCTAAAATTTATTTTTTTATATCCTGCTCCCCCATGTCCCCCAGCCCCAACCGGGTATTTTTTTATATTCAGAAAGCCCCCAAACTCTTACTTACCTCTCCTCTTTCCCCCTGCCGCTCCCGGCCTTCTGCTTGCAAAATGCAAGCAGAGGGGCGGGACCGGCCGTCGCGTCCGTGATTGGCTGGGTCGCAGCGGAGGAAAGAGGAGAGGTAAGTAAGAGTTTGGGGGGCTTTCTATATTGGGGGGTCCTATATGGACTCTGCTAGCCTCCTGGTCGTCAGTTTTTGTGACTTGGGGGGGGACTACAGGAGAACCAGATGGAGCTGGGATGTGAGGTAAGGATTACACTACACTACATGGTGGGGCCAGTAGTTGGGGGGTTTATAGTTTTAGGGGTGGACATGCCCTTTAAGTATGAATGCTATAATCCCGATGCCATGACGCGACCACTTCAAGATGCCTGCAGTCACACATCTGTTGATTATTAAGATAAAATTTCAGAGATACATAGCCAAAGATGTTAGATTTTTGGAACAATCTTACCCAAAAATTGCAGCTTCTGTCTGGGAAGATACTCTATAAAGGAGCGCAACCAGTAGCACTCACAGGGGATAAGTTGGGACTAGAACTACATTTTTGGGGCAAGATTGCTTCCCTGATTTTCTGAATTCTTAAATGAGGACAGGGTTAGGTTTTTACTCTGGGCACAGCAAGTGGGGATTCGGTAACCATTTAGGTCCCCTTTAAGATCTCATACACAGTACAGTATATTATATTGAATTTTCTTTTATCTGTTTTTTCTTTATGAAAGTACAGTAAAGTTTGCCTAGTCATATCACCCTAATATTAAAGTGGGTAATGTCAGAGGGAGGGAACGTACATTTTCAGGGCCTCTATTGGCCCTTGGTCACCCTGCTGCCCTGGTAATTGTGTCTCTAGTTATGTGCTGAGTGTGATAATTTCCACTGTGAAGCAGGTGGGATCAAAGACTGTTAAAAGAATATGACGGGCTACATGTTTAATATGACAATTTTTAGTAATACTATTTTGTTAGTGCAGCAAACCTTGCATTTAGGATTTCACGACAACTGATACCTTATGAATGAACACTATTTTTGCACTTAACTCCTTTAATGTGTCATAAAATTTGTTTTTGTTTATAACATTGCTTACAGCTGTTTGCTACTGCAATCAAGGTTCACTTTACAGGCATCTGAAAGCTTGTGGTCTTCATTTACTGAGAATGTTGGATGAATTTCAACAATTCAGTGCCATATTTTGCATATATCTGCTGCACACAACAAACAGCTTAAAAATGTTAGAAGACCCTAAGTCCTTCAAAGTTGTCTCCCATGCTTTGCTTTGCTGAAAAAAAATTGACTGCACATATATAATATAATTATGGGAGCCTGTAAAGTAGTGTCTCTTCATATGCTGTCAGCTAACAGGCATTGAGAAACTGGGCTGTCAGCTGTTCTCTGTCAAAGAGGATTCCAAGAACCCAGATTGTTTTCAGTTTAAACAGGATAGCTAGAATCTAGTATGCAGGCAACCAATATGGCAATTTGCGTCACTGTAAAATTTACATTCATGTACTATACATCTATATGTATAAATAGTACGTAGCACACATATATATATCTATATATATACAGATTCAGTATTCCTCCAGGGACTTCTTGAAACAAGCAATATTTATTAAATCATAACATACAACATTTATAAGTGAATGCTGTGTGTTATGATTTAATAAATATTGCTCGTTTCAAGAAGTACCTGGAGTGCACCGAATCTGTCGCTTTTACATTTACCATACAGGATGCACCCGGGCCAGCAGATGTCTGACAGTGTGACACTAATAAGGGCTAGGCCACACTGCCATGTTTTTTCATATGCTAACAATCACGTTTGGGATATGTAAGCATGTGAGAATCGCCGAGCAGTGCATATAAATGTGCATGTCAGCACCCATAATCCAGCTCTTTGTTTTGGTCACAGTAAAATTCACAATTGTTTGCAGTGATCCTCTCCCCCTCACCAGTGTTCCCTCTAAGCAGTGCACTTGTGCGTGCACTCATAACTGTGCAACCCTTTGCAAACAAAAATCTGCTGCAATATAAGCAGTGCTGTAAGCGCACTGAAAATATATACCGTATATACTAGAGTATTCACCGCCCCAAATATAAACCAAGGTATTTACTTTTAACTGATAAACTAGGAAAACTGCTTGACTAGAGTATAAACCAAGGGTTCCACAGACGGTTCCATAGAAAGTCCCATACACAGTCCCCATAGAAAGTCCCATACACAGTCCCCATAGAAAGTTCCATACACAGATGTGCCCTGTATACCTTTCTGTGCAGCCTGAGCACTTAAAGATAATTTTTTTCCATTTGCCTTGCAGTCTGGGCTGATCTGAGTGAGCAGGACAACAATTGCCTAACCCACTGAAATCAAGAGGATTCTCTGTGTTACAGGGTACAGCTTTTCTTTTCCCTGGGCTATGGCATTTTGTCCAGAAGCATCCAGATCAGCACAGACCCGAGTATAAACTGAGGGGAGACTTTCAAGATGATTTTAATGGTAAAAGAATGTGGTTTATACTCGAGTATATACGGTATCTGTGCACACATTCAATTTAACATTTGAAAGGTAAGTACTGATATAGGGATTTGAACTTGCCAACTCATGTATTATGTCTTTCTAAAAGTAGAAAATAAGTCCACTAACCCACACAGAGAACAGGATGTTAAAGCAGTTAGCTAATTAGTTCCTAGTAGGCTGTTCTATGTACCATTCATGCTAGCTGGGAAATACAGAGTTCCAGCAGCTTTCAAAATATAAGGGGCTTCCATATTGGTGTTGAGTCATCTGTAAAGTAAATTCTCTGTGAATAGAAACAATGAATATTGTGGTCAGACATGTGGCCAAAAAGTGCACATGCTCACAAGGCTGTTTGAAGACAACTTTGGTTGTGACATGCATTGGCAACAACATGAAAGCCTTCTTGGTTACAGAATCCTCTCAATACATGTACGTAAATGCAACTTACTAGAATTTTTCAATGCGTGGGTGATCTGGGGAGAAAATGCTTTGCGGCTGTGCAGGCTCACTTACAGCTTACAAACCTGAAAAGATGTCAGCAGAGTGTCGGGGGACTGGTTTATTTATTCTGTTTGTAGATTGTGTTTCCTGTGTGTGCATAGTCTATTAGTCCTCCTTGCAAAACCTTTAAGTAACTACTGCCCATGACCTTTCTGTAATCAAGAATCAACAGTCTATAAACCAGATTTACTTTTTAGGAAGAAAGTCTGCAGAAATCAGGAAATGACCGAATACCTCTTGCTATTGTCAGATGTCTGCTATTTAGGATTTATAGAATCTATTCAGGATTGTCTATATATTTTAGCAGTAGTTCTCCTTTAAAAAAGTTCACTTGTTAACAATAAAACATTTTTTCTTTTTCCTTTTTTGGTGTCAAATCAGAGAGCAATAAATATAGTTGATTGTAGCAAGTTTAGTTTTAGTTTAACCATACAAATGACCTCATGTGCTTAGCCATATGATAAAACCCAGTTCATAAACCTCTCAATAATCAATCTGCTGCTAATATTGCTTTCATAAGCCTTTTTAAACTTTGTAAAATGTGAGTTACAACCAAAGACAGGATATTTACACTTCATCACTTCAGGACTTTTTTGCCGACCACTTTGTGATTGAGCTGTTGTCTGTTTCAATCAATTAAATCAAAGGGAACTGTGGTCCAAAAATGACTTTAGGTAAATTGATGGGAATTGCTCTCCTGAGAATTTTTGCAATTTATTTTCATTGTTTATTTTACATAGTTTTGAAGATAATTACATTTTTGTGTGGCAGCAGCATCACCAGGTCCCCTGCACTTCCTGCTCTGAAACCATGTCAGTCAATCTGCCCTGTCTCTCCTCCTCCCCTTTGCAGCCCCCCTGGTCCCTCCCACTCATGGACCCCATGGTCCCTCCAGTTGCAGGCCCTCCATGGCCCATTCTCTTACAGCCCCATGTGGCCCTGCCCACCTGTGGGTACCGTGGGCCCTCCCACTTGTGGGTGCACAAGCCACGCCCACTCAGGTGCACAAGCCCCGTCCACTCGCAGGTGCCGTGGGCCACTCAAACCCACCCCCCCCCCCCCCTTTACAGAAAACGCTCTGGAAACAGCCTTTTTAGGCAGAGTGAGAACTCTGCCTAAAAAGGCTGTTTTCACATAGTGGGAGAGAAGGGCTGTAGATTCCCCTACCTTCCCACAGCAGAGAGGAGTAGGGACTTCCTGTCTCCCTCACACACTGAGGGAGTCTGAGGCTGTGCTCGCCAGTGGCACTGTGCAGGAGAAGCCTTAGGAATGTCACGTCAGCCTCCCTCCCATTAACTTTCTGGTCAGTCATTTCTGTATATCTTGGGCTGTGGAGCACGTAGAGAGGTGGTTGATGGCTCGTTTTAAAGGTAGGAAACTGGCCTTTCATTTAAACTCGTAGAGAATAAAATTGTGTTATCACGGTATTTAATTAACTGATCACTTTTTCACAGACTCCAAGAAACATTTTTTGCACAATAAATATTTACCATAAATCACAGATGTAGTGTGCTTCTCTTATAAATATTGGATTCATTCACCCCAGGGTAGACTGGGATAACACCTACTCAGTTTTGGCAATTACCCACCCAGGAGTGCTAGAGTGAAGAGTGGCCTCATGCATTTGGGCTTTGAGGAGTTTTTGATAGTTCTATAACCGATATTACTTCTTTCAGTATTACATAGTATAAATAAATAAATTCTCTTGTTGTACATGTTGCAGTGCTAAATATAACACATAAAAAGGGAAATAATTAGTGTTGAACATCGAAAGAACAGTTTTAATTGTATAATTTAATGTTTCTAGGACAGAACACGCTCGAGCTAAAGGAAATGCAGCTGATCAGGCAAGCCAAGCTGCACGACAAGAATCTGACATTGCAAGAACAGTAGCCAGGGAACTGTCACCGAGCTTCCATCAGCCAGGTAAAGACAATGCAATAATGTATATTTGCATAATGTACTGTGTATTACTATAATACCATTAAATGCATGTTGGCCGACAGCTCCTGTCTTCTTACTGGTCCTTCTCAGTAAGAACTATCAGTCAGTGCTGTGATGGTGAAGTTGCTGCCAATTTCTGTTTGCTGCTACCTAAGCTGCTTATTTTAGGCTGTGTGAGCTTGTAAAGATGGCAGTCGGCAAAAGTTCAGAAGGATTCTCTATTTAGAGACATCGGAGTAATGGTATATAATGAGTTGCTGCCAAAGTGTTCCTATAAAGGGAAAATTAAGTAAAAGTAGGAATTATTTTATATTGGTTTCCAAAATATTTATTATGTGAGTTACGTGTATTCGTGGTACAAAGAGATTTGGTATTTCATTTGCCATGCAAGTAAAGCAAATGGAAATTACTTTACCAGGAAGCAGTCCACTAGTTTATAGGGTTTTCATGTCATTGTATTTGTCAATTTTAATTTTGTCAATTTTAAAATTGTGCATAAACTACACATTGATCCTATGCAAAGATATTTTATTCCATAAATGCAAAATGCATTCCTTTAAATATTTACATATTTGATAAATCTGTTGTATCAGGTTAGTTTAGAACTAGTAACATCTGCAAGCAATATTGTCTATTTATTAATGGAGTTGACTGGTTTTATTAATCCTTTGTGGCAAAAGCTTAGAGATAAATTAAGGAGGTAGTGATCTTCTTTCCATACTATGACTGACAGTAAGAACATACCAAACCCACTAGTATGTCCCGTTTGCCTCTGATTAGAAAAGCAAAGTACACACACTAGCGATAAAGCCCCAATACAGTTAAAACCAACGGTATCAGGGTTCTATCGGAAGTGTGTGTAGTGGCTTTTCCGAATGAGCCCGCAGCCATGAACGTTCCCTTGGGCCGAGCGGTCATTCGGGAGTGTTAGTCTCCCTATAGAGGGAGTTGGCCACGGTTGAGGGAAACACACACTCCCAAACGTTCTAACCTATACTGTGCATACAACTGTGTGTATTCTGATCTTGCAGATCCTGTCTGTCATTTTTCAAAAATCTTTCCTGTGTGTACCTACTAACTAACAGTGATACTAACAGGGAGATTCAATAAAAGTTCTAATCATTAAAAATGGTGCTAATTTTGCCCCAACCAATCAAATCTTATTTAACATTTGAAATCTAAGATCTGATTGTTTGCGGAAAAATTAGCACCATTTTTAACGATAAGAACTTTTATTGAATAACCCTGTAAATGTTCCTACCAATGTCAGCTGACCAGCAAAAATAGGGGAGGCAGGATAAATTTCATGTCAAAAACAGTTGTGTAGGAGTGTTGTGAAAATATATAGGATTGGTTATTAAGGCATTCATTTTCAGACATAACTTTGAAACCAGGTGCTAAATGTTGCTCTATTACATGGTCTGAACTGTATACTAATGATTTTGTAAACTGTTAAATGACATTAGAATAACAAATGTTCAGCAAACATAATTTTTGTATACAGTTATAAGCAGTTTCTGATGGTATTTTTATAGAAGGGTGTTCCGAACATCCTGGAAGACTTGCCTGAATTCTTTCCCCTGCAAACTTTATTCTTGACATATTAGATGAATGCCCGTTGGGATATGCCCTTTATCGGGAATGAGGGTACCCAGCATGAGCTGGCTCCTCCCTCCAACACAGCCAATAAAGGCTGTGAATGCTGACATCACAACCAATGATTGCTGTTTCACCTGCTGCCTCCTCTGCACATGCTCATGCTAATTAAAAGCTCTTTGAACAGAGGGAGGAGAAAGATACCTTTGCCAGAAAGGAATAAAATGTATTATTAAATATCTGGTTGTAAATGTAAGTAATAAACTGGGAAAAATATCAGTTGGGGTTGTGGGCAGAATAACTGACAAGTCACCAGTTATTTGTTGAAAAAGTGGACATGCCCTTTAATCCTTTGTATAATTTCTCAGCAAATAAGAACATGTTTGTAGTAATGATTTAAATTGTGCAAAATTACAATTTATTTTATATTGCATGGTGTTCTAAATGTACAATACAGGTAGTGTTTAGTATTTTTTTATTTTCTGTGCTTTTATTGTAAATTCTGATGTTGGAAGCACATCAGAATTTTAAATAATAAATTATTTTGAAAGGATTCTTTAATTCCTTAGCTGTCTGTTCTCCTGATCATCATTGTGAAAATCATTGTTTCTTGCTTTTCATTAGTTCTGTAACTGAATTCTCATCCTGCTTTAAAGGAGAGGTCATGGTTAGGTCAGGTAGTTATCACTTAAAAAAAAGGTTAAGAAGGAGCTACTGAGCATGTGTAGATTAGTATTTTAGATAAAAAGCACTCAATAAAGCTAAAAAAAAAGAACCGTACAATGCTGTTGAGTATGCTTTGCATTGTATTTCTTAGCTAACATGGATGTAAGAAATAAACTGCATGGAAATAAGCAGCTTTCAAAATCTTATAGGGGACTTCCATAGTGAATGGAGACGTCTATAGAAAATAGAGACAGTGAATACTTGGGTCAGGGGACATGACTAATAAGTACACATGCAAGCAACGCTCCTTGAAGACTAGATGGCCTGTGAGTTGTACTGGCATCAACATAGAAGCCTTCTTAATTATAGAATCTATTTCTCATAGCAATGCAAACTAGAGAAGAATCTTACAATGTAGATATGTTCTGGGGAGAAAAGTTTTCACATTAGGATTAAAAAAAAAAGTTTAGTTCACCTTTAAATAGATTTAGAGATACAAAATGGCGAAGGATTTTTAATGTTGAGAAATGCAAAGTTTTGCAAAAATCAACATTCATTTAGTAGTTATTTTAGTAATTAAAATACTTTCCTGTAAGTAAAGAGAAGTAAGCTTAATTCTTCCCCTGTATAGAGTCTTTACGAGGCCTTGTCTTGAGTATGCTGTGGGGTTTTGGGCACCAGTCCAAAGATAGGATATCTATGGGCATATGAGAACCCTTAACAAATATATTAAAGCAAACTAACGTCAGTTAGCACAGGGTTCTTTTTTGGTGTTGCATCTCTTGGTAAATTTTCCCCATAGTCTTTGCAAAACACTTGCGCAAATAAGAGTGGTCTCCAATTCTCTCGGAAAGTACAGAATATGATATAATGTTAAGTTGTTATTTATAACTCTTATAATAAAATTTGACCGCACATAAGGTCATAACTAAAAAGACATGGCAAGATAATCCACTAGCAGTGTGTCAGTTTTTGCTGTGTATGTTCTTTTAAAAAAAGTATAACACCATTTGTTATCAAGTAATATTTGGTTGTGATTAAAAACTAACAGGGTTATTCAATAAAAGTTCTTATCGTTTAAAATGGTGCTAATTTTGCCCCAACCAATCAGATGTAAGCTTTCAAATGTTAAATAAGATCTGAATCTCCCTGTACGTTCCACTAATGCCGTTAAAAGGGGATTGTGAACCTGAATCCCACTACTTCCAAAACCATTATTATTGTGTCCATTGCCTCTTATCCAAATGTAACATTATCTCCACTTTCTCTGTTATTTTTACACTGTTTTATTCTTCCCTTCGTACTCCTGAAAGGCAGTGCCATATTGGATAAGGGAGATTCTAGGTACTAGATTTAGTAACCATTTTATCGCTTCGATGAGCCCTGGATCACATTTCTAATTGCAGCCTGTTGGAAGCTATATTGATAAAAATATGAATACTTCCTGCATCCTGTAGCTTTTTGGGGTGGCACTGACGACCACTCATTAGTCACTGCATGGACTTCCTTTTCACCAGCTTTTACCCTTTAAACCCACTTTTTGAAACTTGATAAATATACTTGTACCACATAATTAAATATTTCAGAATAAATGACAATAGAGAAAAGTTGGTATAATTAAAATATTTTAAAAGGATAACAGGGTCACATTAATATCTGTGAGATAAAATTTATTATGGGAATGTATTTAGTACGTTTTGGAGAATAGTCTTCTAAATCTTAAGTAGAACGGTTTGATGGGACAGCATTTTTGAGAGGGTAAATAAGGATTTGGACCACTAAGCCTGACTTTCAAAAGGGGTTCTGCATACACTTAACTGGGTGTGCCCAGCTGAGGTGGATTATGGGTGCTGTCCCTTATTACCCATTGTGGATTTATAGTGTGCCAACATCTTCTGTAGCGCTTTACAATTACATGTATACATTCACATCAGACCTTGGCCGAAGAGCTTACAATCTAAGCATATTTATTTGACACATACAACCTATCAGTATGTCTTTATGATTGTGGGGGAAACTGAAGTGCCCGGACGAAACCCACACAAGCAAGGGGAGAACATACAAACAAATCGGATCGCGCTTGGAATCGCTTCAGTGTGGCCTAGCCCTTATGCTTTTTTTAGATTAGGTTTTTATTTTGCAAAAGTTCAGAATGTTTGTTTACAAATTAACGGCAAATTTGCCATTCACCTAGTGCTAAATTAAGTCCAGGTATTAGTTTGTTACATTTGAGCTTGCTGCTTATGCCTCACTCTATAACAAAATAGCAAAACAAAGTACCGTATATACTGGAATATAAGCAGAGGTAAGGTTTTTAGGGTGATTTAAAAACCTTACCTTGACTTATATTCGGGTCAATGCGCAAATCGTGGCCCGAACAGTCAGGAGAGCCGGTATAGCAGGAACAGTCACACGCGCATGTAAGCGCAGTTACACACCTCATCTCTGGACGGACCAATGGAGGAGAAGTAAGTACCATACTGGTAGATATCCTGCTTCAGTAGTTTAAAAGCTTTGGGGTCTATAGGCTTAGAGGTGGGCTTTGGGGTCTATGGGCTTAGCGGTGGGCAGGAGCATCAAATTTGTTTAACCTTGCCACTCCAGATGTTTAGAAAACTAAAACTACAATTGTAGTTTCTAAACATCTGGAGTGCTGTGTATGAGAGAAAGTCAATTCTCGGCTTATACCGAATCAATCAGGTTTTGCTAATTTTTCAGTTAAAAAGGTACCTCGGCTTATACTCGGGCCGACTTGTACTCAAGTATATACAGTGCTGAGTCCACCCCCCATGCTGTAAGTCACTCTTCTGAATAGAATTATTCTTCTCACTGACATGTCTTCTAGATCTGCTTTCTCCACCCAGAATGAACAATGATAGAGACAGACCTGCTACATATATCAGTCTAAAATATTTGTGAGAAATGCAATGGTGCTCATATCCTTTGCTCAAGTCAGCAATTTTGTTTAGTGTTCTGTTGTTTATAATCCCACACCAAGCTCAAAACAACTCAAAGAAGGCTTAAGTGGTACCTCCCTCAGTAATGATATTATCTAATTAGCAAATATTCTTTCAGGAATCTTTAAATTTTGCATGTGGACTTTTAAGCCCTAATGTGTTTGTGTTCTGACCTGTTTCTGTGGAATCAAAAGTCCAAATCCACACGTGCCTGTTTGGCTGCAAACCTCCCTTTATTAGAGATAGAAGTCCCACAATTGAAATGGACCTAGGCACGTGAGTTAATAGAAGAGTAGGAAATGGTAACCTCAGCATTTCCTCAGCAAGGAAAAGGAAGGATACGTGTGTTAATTCTACCATACAGAGAAGGTTTGAGGAAAATACTTTTATATGCAAAGTTTTCTCAGGTACTTTTGATTTCGCTTTGTGATCCATTGGCAATTGAAATTTGTATGCCTGTGCATGCAATGTGGGAAGCCACATTGTATGCGCTGTGTTGCAATCCGTTTTTGTTTGCAAATTACATGCAAAATCGCAGAGCAAACTGACTGTAATACACAAAATTGCTCTGTATTGCAATCTCGCTTTGCAAGCATGTTACCTCCTTTGCAGTGTGGACGCAGCCTTATTTTTCTCTTTGAGCGCACATGCCTTGTTTCAACACTATCAGGGAGATTCAATAAAAGTTCTTATCGTTTAAAATGGTGCAACCGTAAGTTGATCTGAGTATAAGTCGAGGTACCTATTTTTACCTAAAAAATGAGTAAAAGTGATTAACCCGAGTATAAGTCGAGGGTAGAAATTATGGCCACTACTGCCTTCTGATTCTGTGTTGTTTTGAGGCTTTAGTTGCTTTTTAAATGGACAGCAGAATTCCCATACAATAGCCAAATCAAGTATGGTTACTGTATGGAAATTCTGCTATCCATTTAAAGGGCAACTAAAGCCTCAAAACATTAAAGAATCAGAAGGCAATCTATTTAACAATAGGTACCATCCTCCTGATTCTGTATTGTTTACAATAATCCCTAATTCTATACCCCCTAACACCACACAGACACAAATATACACACATAAACAACATTATTTACAGCAGAAGTACCCCACATACTCCTAACCGCCCCTCCCTATACAGAGGCCTATCAAGACCCCCACTATTATCCCCCAGCAGCAGCCACCCACAACTTCACACCCCTAACCCCCTCCCTATACAGAAGCCCATTTAGACAATTACCATATCCCCCAGCAGCCTCCATGACCACATACTCCTAACCCTTCTTCCCTATACAGAAGCCCTTTAAGACCCACCACCATTATTTATCCCCCCATACCCCCAACCCTAGAGGCCCAGAGACAGCAGGCCAGACCAGGCCCAGAGGAGCAGTCATTTAATAAAGTACCTCTGCTCTGAAGGATAAGGCCAGCTCAGATCTCATGGACTCCTTCACACGTGGATGGGACACAGATGACTGGGAATCATTGACAGCAGCAGACTGCCTGCTGTTGGTCTCGGCAGTGAGGTAGAAGGCCCCCCAAGGTCCTGGGCCCACTGAGGATTTCTGTGGTACCCTAGTATGCCAGTCCAACCCTGCTGCCGCATCTCCTGATCGTTGCATCGGACATCACTACTCGGCGCCGGGAAGTAAGACAGACGCAGAGTAGTGACATCAGTGGATGCGGCTATCAGGAGATGCGACAGCCGGATTTTTCTTACAAGTTAGTGACTGACCTGAGTATAAGTCGAGATTAGGTTTTCAGGCTGTTTTTACAGCCTGCAAACCTCGATTTATACTCAAGTATATACGGTAAACAAAATTAGCACCATTTTTAACAATAAGGACTTATATTAAATAACCCTGTATGTCTTCTTGCAAAGAAGTTCAATTTGTGGCATACAGCCGCTCCTGTTCATGTTTCAGGCATGCATATGGTGGTGTTGATTGTTGTCAAAAACAAGTTATTTTATTTAAGTGTAAAATTTAGAAGTATGTGACATTCTTGGCACCACTAATGCAAATATGTAATTAATGCCCAAAGGCCTTTTGCATTGTAATTGGGGTTGCCAGATATTCTAAGTATGAGTGCTAAGTAATTTATTCAGTAATACTTTCTTAAATATTCCTAAACAACTTAATATATTCTTTATCTCATTAGCTAATACATTAGTATACTTTTGAGAACCCATGTGCACTATTTCTTGTTTCAAATTGCTGCTCCTGAAATACCTTTTGTTTTTTTTATCCAGGGCCAGATTATATCAAGCAGAAGTTTCAGGAAGGTTTTGAGGTTAAAGAAATCAGTGAGGAAAGAATTCCCAAGAAACCACCTTCTCCAAAGGAATCACCACACTTTTATAGGAAAGGTACAACCCCTCCAAGGACACCAGAAGAAAAAAGAAAACATAATTCACAGTCTTCACCAGAGCGTTGCGAAAGAAAAAATTACAATTCTGTCCCTGCCAGCCATGGCAAAAAAAGTTCATCAAATGAGAACCTACCTACTACACCCAACAAACCTTCACCTCCCAAAGTATCTGTAAATGAAGTAATTGCACAAAAGGCATCTTTGATTCCAAATTCAAGTAACACAAAGAATGGTGACATCCATTCTGAATACCATGGATACCTAGTAAGACAAAATTCATCCGATCAAATAGATGCAAGCCCAGCAAAATCAACAGTTTCACCATACATTTCATCATCCCAAAAGCAAAGCCCCAGGAAGCCTGTGACAAAGCCAGAAACCAAAGAAAGCAAACCTGAGCCAAAAGTTAAAAAGTCTGAACCTGTGGCACCAAAGAATCAAGCCAATAATGATTCACTGCGTACTGTAGATAATGAACTGAACTCAGTAAGTATGTCATAATGATCTGTAATGCTGTTGCCATATGTTGAAGGAAAACTGCTCACCTCTCCCTTGCTCCACACATGCTTATTACTCTGGGTGAGGACTAAAACTGCTCGGTCCTCACCCCTCGTTTTTTTCTTAGATAATCAGCAGTACTTGCCTAAACTTTAATTTGCTGCTCTGGTCATCTCAGGCTCTTTTGATACACCAGTGACCAGGTAAAAGCTCCTTCTCTAAGAAGAACTCAGGGGTAAGGACCTAGGTCCTCACCCTTGGTTCAATACATGGAAACAAGGAAGGAGGGTGGGTAAGGGGTTTGGTGAGTATATTTGTCCTTTAATTGTTAGCTTTCCTGGGACATATTTAAAATGTTTGAGGTACCTACATTTTAGAAACGATTTGATATATATGTGTGTTATTTTATATGTATAAATAAATGAGGTGGGGGTAATTAATAATATTACATGCTGAAACCTCTATTTTAATATGGAATAGTCAAAATGGGAGGTGTGTCCACACCTCTGTTAATCCTAAAACCTCTGCATGTGTTTAGACCAATTAAAACTGAAAGGAAGTGTAAGGAAGTTCCTGTATTACATCCAATAATGTGCTGTTTGTAACTTGTAACAGTATTAGCTAATCAAAAAACTTCTGTGTGCCAGAGATATGTGTATCAGATACACAAAGAGGAAAAACTTTTTGTGTCTTTTTAAGGCAAAAAACCCCAGCAAAAGGGGGAACAATTCTTTCCGATTGCCGTTTGGGGTCAGGAAGGAAGTCCCAACCCCCCCCCCCCCCCCTTTTTGTTGGTTTTTTTGCCTTCCTCTGGATCAACTGTTAGGTAGGGTTAAAAAAAAATAATATAATATATATATATATATATGTATATATATAGTATATTTATTTAATTATTTATTTAAAAAAAAAAAAGGGGGGAATAGGTTGGACTTGATGTCTTTATTCAACTTCAATTACTATGTTACCCATTTCTCTTAGAATGCTGGTAGTGAGATTCTTTTCCTCTTTGGATTATTCCTCTTTTAATAGGATGAGGCTGTGAAGTACCTTCTGTTTAAATAAGTCTCTATTTAATTTTATGCTCTCGGGAGGGCTTCTTACTCCTTTAAAAGGAATGTCCACCCCTATCTATAAAAATCTGTATATAATAGATTACCTCCCAAAAGCAGGAGATATTTTATTGAAACAGTTTAAATCGGCTCCCAGTTATTATACTTACATCCTCCTCCTCGATCCTCCACTGCGGCTCTGCACTTCCGGGTAAGTCAGTGTCAACCGTGACAGTATCTAATCACTGACTGCCATTCCCGGAGCAGTCTCCACAGCGGCTGCGCAAGAACAGAAAAAGAACACAGCAGCCGCAGTGGAGACTGAGTAAGGAACCCTGAAGCGGCGGAGTATAGAGGAGCATGTAAGTATAATAACTCTGGGAGACGATTTAAACTGTTTCAATAAAACGATCTCCTGCTTTTGGGGGGTAATCTATTATATACTGATTTTTATAGATAGGGGTGGACATTCCCTTTAAGCGCACCTCAACTTAAGCTATATATCTGACTGGTATCTTGTGATCCCAAGACCTATCCCATCAAAGCCATGAACATGCGTTCTGTACTGAACATGGCAGGATAGTCTGGGTTCTTTTTAGGACCTTAGACTTTCCAATGGTGAACCCTCTCTAACAGATTCCCTGGTGGAAACTGTGAGTTAATGGGGAGGGTGAAAATTGGAAGACAGTTTGGATCTTTTCATTAAAGAAAATTCAAATGGATCTCCTCTTGATTGATTTTCTATTGGCTTGAGGGGTTAGATAGATCCGAGCTCTGCACAACAGTTGTACTTCACTGTGTTTGGACTGAACTGGGACACTCTATACAATGTTTTGATGAATATACAGTGGTTTGCAAAAGTATTTGGCCCACTTGAAGTTTTCCACATTGTCACATTACTGCCACAAACATGAACCAATTATATAGGAATTCCATGTGAAAGACCAATACAAAGTGGTGTACACGTGAGAAATGGAACAAAAATCATTCATGATTCCAAACATTTTTAAACAAATCAATAACTGCAAAGTAATCATGCCACTGCGTTGTACTACTGGGAAATGCTGCCCCTGCGTTGCCTCTGCAACAGCATGCCAATTCCGGCCTCCACCAGGTCCACTGCACATGGTTAGGCAATAGCCGCATAGCTCTATTAGGCTATTACCTACCCCATGTACAGGGAACTCTACTCATTATATTAGTGCAGGCAGTGGCAGCATTTATATTATATAATTTATATTATTATACTCTGCATATCTAGTAGTGCACATTACCATATGCTGGCACTGCCTGCACTAATATAATGAGTGGATTGCCCTGCACATGGGGTAGGTAATAGCCTACCCTAGTATATGATGAAATTGCCAGTTTGCTGCCATTATGTGCTGAAATTCCCGTGGCTACCTGTATGTGCTTAAATTCCTATTGCTACCAGTATGTGCTTAAATTCCCATGGCTACTAGTATGTAATGAAATTCCCATGGCTACCAGTATGTAATGAAATTCCCATGCCTACGAGTATGTAATAAAATGCCTGTGGCTACTAGTATGCAATGAAATTCCCGTGGCTACCAGTATGTAATGAAATTCTCATGGCTACCAATATGTGATGAAATTATCAGTTTGCTGCCAGTATGTAATGAAATGCCCATGGCTTCCAGTATGTAATGAAATTCCCACGGCTACTAGATATTGTCATGTATAAAGAAGAGAGTAGATTCAAGAGAAAAAAATATTCTCCCTCTTTACAAGGCACTGGTAAGGCCTCATTTGGAATATGGGGTGCAGTTTTGGAATCCTATATACAAAAGGGACATCTTGGAAAAGGAAGCAAGTCAAAGAAGGGCAACTAAAATAGGGAATAGAGGGGCTTGACTATGCAGGCAGATTAGACAAGTGAGGGCTTTTTACATTAGAGAAGCGACGTTTGCATGGGGATATGATCACTTTATACATATATATTAATGGGCCATATAATAAACTCTCTGGTGCATTGTTTACTAATTGGTCATATCAGAGGACACATGGACATCCTTTAAGATTGGCAGAAAAGAAGTTTTATCTTCAGGTTAGAAAAGGTTTCTTTATATAGAAACTTCCAGTAGATGTGGTAATGGCAAGTTCATTGAATATCTTTAAAAGTGGGCTAGATAAGTTTCTAAAACTAAAAAATATTGAGAATTACTGGTATTAATACTGTAGTTCTGGTTGATTCCCCACCCCCTTTTTTAAAAATTTCCATGGCTGCCAGTATATAATGAAATTACCAGTGTGGTACCAGTATGTAATGAAAATACCAGTTTGCTACCAGTATATATTAAAATTGCCAGTTTGCTACCAGTATATACTGAAATTGCCAGTTTGATACCAGTACAATGGAATACTGTACCTTTGTGTATCTCTCTACACCTTATCTCTGTATGTCTATTTCTTCTTGTTTCTGTTTATAACTTCCTGGCTGTGTATCTATCTCAGTTTGTCTGTCTGTCTCTCTGTCTATCTCTATTAAGTACCTAGTTGGTGTAGCTTTATTAAAGTACCTAGTGGGTGGGCACATAGAGTATCCTAAAGAGAGAGAGAGAGAGAGAGAGAGAGACCATATATATATATATATAGAGAGAGAGAGATGTAACTTTACCACCTTACTGACACCAACCTTACTCAAGCTGTTTTTTGCTCACAATCATTTTATGTCAAATTCTCAAGCAGGGGGTGTTGGCAAAGGGACAAAAGGCAGAGATTTGACAGTAATGGGAATGTACTGCAGTGTTGGTAATGTATATAGAACTTATTTTCCTTTGGTGATCTAGAGTAGCCCTGTGACCTTTTATAAACCTAAAAATATTTTTATTTAGTGTCCCATTTTGTTATTAAAGTTCTGGTGTTTGATTTCATTTTTTATTGCACTTAGATGTGTTTGTGGTATTTATGCAAGTGTACATATTTTGTGAATATGTACAGCATGCTTTACAACTTACAGGGAGATTCAATAAAAGTTCATTTTGTTTAAAATGGTGCTAATTTTGCCCCAACCAATAAGATGTTAGCTTTTAAATTTTAAATAAGATCTGATTGGTTGGGGCAAAATTAGCACCATTTTAAACGATAAGAACTTTTATTGAATTTCCATGTTAGTATATTGTTAACAGATTAGACTAAAGGTGGTTGTAGACATGGTAAAAAAATGCTTGTTTACGTATTTATTTCTCCGCCACACCTCGCCCTTGTTTAGCTCCTAGGCAGATTCACCAGCAGCTAGGCCCCAAAAAATTGTAGTTGTTGAGTCCCTTTCTCAGAAATTAGCCCATTTAAAAAATCTCTGTGTGCCTCATTAGCATGTGGTGTATGGCACAAACTTTCAAACCTGTCTAATAATAGATACAATCTATTAAAATGGCAAAATTGCACTCTGGGATTCTACTGAAGTTCTATCTTTGTTCCATTGAAATGTGCTGACATACTGGATATTATTGTGGTATGCCTTCTGCCCTGCAGCGTACAAGAAAGCTACTCTCCAGAATATCATAGGTTGCTCACTGCCCTCTTTGTTTAGTTTCTTAGTTTCACTATATATATCACAAAAAATAATTTTTGTGTGATTAACAATAAAGAAATCTATTTATCTCTCCATTTCATAGACTTATGCATACATAGCAATGTTCCTACATCCACCTAGGCTTGTCATTTTGGGATCAATTTTCAATCACAAAATGAATGGTTAAGGCTGGGAACATTGCAGCAGTGTCAGCAGGTAAGTCGATAAACAATTGTAGAATAAACTATTGAATTTCCCAGATATGCCGTTTTGACTGGGAAATTCTGAAGTTGTATATGTACTGCATATACTCGAATATAAACCGAGGTTTTCAGGCTGTAAAATTGGCCTGAAAACCCAACCTCGGTTTATACTTGAGTAAGTAAACTTACTTGAGAAATCCGGCAACTCGCTCCCAATACTGATGCACTAGCATCCGGCGCCGATTAGTGACGTCAGCCGGCGCATCAATATAGGGAGCGAGCAGCTGTCAGATTTCTCAAGTACTAGAGTATAAGTCGAGGTACCTATTTTTATCTGAAAAATTTGTAAAAACTGATAAGCCAAGGGTAGAAATTATGACCGCTACTGCCTTCTGATTCTGTATTGTTTCGTGCCTTAATATGCCCTTTAAATGGACAGCAGAATTCCCATACAGTATTCCCATACAGTAATAGCCAAAGCCAGTACCAGTAACCCCAATTCCTTGGCACTCCAGGTGTTTGGAAACCACAACTCCCAGCATGTGTTGGTTGCTGGGAGTTGTAGTTTCTAAACATGTGGAGTGGCATGGTTCAATAACCTTTTAATTAAGCTTACCATCATTTACAATTCTCCTGACCCCAATAGTTAAGTGTCACCTGAGAGTTGTATATATCCCATGCCGCTAGAAGGTTGACTACGTTGTAACTCACCTGTTGGTCCAGGTGCAGCCAGCCCCAGACCCTCTGCTCCATCCGTATACATACCGTGATCAGACCAAACAAGGTAGGCTTCAGTGCACACCGTATGTGTAAAGAAACAGTCAGCGTCCAAGTATAAAAATCTATCTTATTCGGCCATTAGTCGATAAATGGTCTGATATTGGCTCAGTTTTGCAATGTCAAAAAGACCTAGATCAGAACAGTGTATGGCCAGCATTACTGTCATCCCAATTCCTGCTAGTCTATGGCCTAAAGGTTTACAGCTTAATATTTTTAACTGCTGTGTATAAAGGCTTAATGATATAGAGAGTGCAATATAAGTGTTACTTCAGGTTCCCAGTAGTATGCAAATTTATATTAAAATGTTTCAAATGTCTAACACTTAATGGAATTTTTAACATGGTTGTGAAGCTCAGTCACTTCTGGTTTCCTGATGTCCTCTACTGCCAGAAATGTCTTTAAGGCCAGTTAAATTTACTTTTGGTACAAGCTCCAAAATAGCACACTTGAAAGACACCTATAAAAAGACACAACAGCCAAACAGTAGAGAAATGAGGAGACAGATAAACCATCTTTATTAAGAAAAAACTTACATTACATATGAACATGCTGCATTTTTTGGCATTCAGTCAGGTTATTATTTTAAAATTGCAGGACAAAGGGCTGGTCTTAATATTTTAGCAATTTTTTGTTTTCATTGTTTTGAGAGTACAGTGTGCAGCAACAGTGGGAATGGCCATCTTGGGAAAGGATTACCCCTTAGGACTTCAAAATTTTGGTTTGCGAGAGTTTTGTAGTCATACTTTGGTAATTGCAGAGATTGTGCCAGAATATTTGAGGAAAATAAGTAGGCATGGTAAGTAAAGTCAAAATAGTGTTTTTGTGACACCAAATGTCAGTAGTTACTTAAAGGGGAACTGTGGTCCAAAAATGACTTTAGGTCAATTGATAGGAATTGGAGAATTTTTGCAATTTATTGTCATTGTTTATTTTTCATAGTTTAAGATATTTACATTTTTGTGTGTGATATGGCAGCAGCATCACCAGGTCCCCTGCACTTCCTGCTCTGAAACCATGTCAGTGGATGACCATCAATCTGCCCTGTGTCTCCTCCTCCCCTTGCAAGCCCCCCCTCCCACTCATGGACACTATGGCCCCTCCATTTGCAGGCCCCTCTTGGCCCCTTCCCTTACAGCCCCCTGTGGCCCCGCCCACTCACATGTGTCTTAGCTCTGCCCACTCGCGGGTGCCATGGCCCCGCCCACTCACAGGTGCTGTGGGCCACTCAGACCCCCCCCCACAGAAAACTGTGAAATCGGCCTTTTCAGGCAGAGTGAGAACTCATAGTGAGAGAGAAGGGCTGTAGGTTCCCTTACCTTCTTTGCAGCTGCAGGTCCTTCACACAGCAGGGAAGGGGAGGGACTTCCTGTCTCCCTCACACTGAGGGAGTCTGAGGCTGTGCTCGCCGGTGGCGAGGTGGAGGAGCAGCCTTAGAAATGTCACATGTCAGCCTCCCACCCATTAACTTTCTGGTCAGTTATTTCTTTATATCTTGGGCTGTGGAGCAGGTAGAGAGGTGGTTGATGACTCATTTTAAAGGTAGGAAATTGGCCTTTCATGTAAACTCAACTTGTTTGGAGACCACAGTTCCCCTTTAAAGGAATAGTTCTTCAATTAATTTAACAGGAGCCAGAAGTGAAGATACGGAACTTAACTGTATCTTCGCTCCTGTTAGATTAATTGAAGAACTGGAGATAATGCATAGCTGCTTATAAGTTAAAAAAAATAACAGTACGAAGCACGGCCCTCCACTTACCTTCAGGGTTCCTGCAATGCAGCAAACACTATGCAACAGCTATTGCGTTATGGGAGCCAGGAAAGTAGGATGCGCTGGTAGTGCAAAGCCTAATGTATTTATTATTGCATTAGGTAGCCAGGGGTCAGGAGACGTAGCTGCATTCGTCCAGCATACAAATGTGCATGGATTCCTTGCACTGTTTTTATCTATATTGTTTTTCAGTACAAACTGACCCTTAAATTCACAGTATTTCAAATTCCTAGTAAACTTATCTGCATCCCTAACAGCCATATGGCCCTTTAAACAAATGTTCTAAGATCATATATGACATGATGCTAAGTGGGTGGCACCATCAGTACTTGGCCTAAACACTTACAAAACTGAACTCACAAAATGTTATTTCACATTTGGCAAAAGATGATTTTCTTTTGTGATGTTTCCAGAACAGCTAAAGAAAATGCGTTAAGTTTAAGATAATTGTGATTAATCTTTTTAAAGATTATCAAAGGATATATAGTGATTCTTGTAGTTCTAAAAACATTGGATAGTTTCTCTACTTGATGACTGCTTTTAGACTAGATGCCCTCTCTAGACCAGTGTTTCTCAACCAGGGGTCCCTGAGAGTTTGCATGGTGGTCCTCAAGAGATTGACAAAAATTGTATGAATCCACCGTTTTGATGAATAAAGATATATTTTCTATATATTTATCAATGTTCTACAGATTCTGTCATCTTTGAAAGATTGGTACTGTGTGTAACCAGCTTAAAGGCTAAGTACACTCAAAAATAAAGTGAATTGTATTTGGATGCTGCAGCTTTATGTAAACTTTTGCTGCTTTTTTTTCTTTCCTAGGTCCCTCCTGAGTCTACCTGTAAAGAGCTGAACTTCCTGACATCTTGGATTATGCTTGGTGAGTCTTTAGCTCCGCCCCCCTGAGATTTCCTGCCTCTGCTTGTTTTTGTGTCAGAGAAAGCGATGCCCGACTGCGCGCGCATGACAGTGTGTCGCGATGACGTCACACCATGCGTTTGTGCACACGCTGACAGGCGCCGGGGCTCAACAGGCACGCTTTCTCTGGCGCAAAAACAAGCAGAGGCAGGAAATCTCGGGGGGCGGAGCTAAAGACTCACCAAGCATAATCCAAGATGTCAGGAAGTTCAGCTCTTCACAGGTAGGCTCAGGAGGGCCCTAAGAAAGAAAAAAAACCCAGCAAATATTCACTTAAAGCTGCAGCTTCCAAATACTATTCACTTGATTTTTGAGTGTATTTTTAGGAGAAGGGGATCAGGGTCAACTTTGCAATGTCAGGCAATACTTTAGAACATAAACCAACAGAAGGGTTACTTTGAACTACAATCATATCAAAAGGTAGGAATAGAGGGTCTTCACCTGCAGTTATTAAATCATTGCAGCTTGTATTATTGGTGTTCTTTAACGACACATGTCATTTTTCACATGTTGTTTGCTTAGGCCGGGGGGTGGGCAATAAAATTTCTCAGGGCCGCATGAGGAGCTTAAAGGGCATGTCCACCCCCAAAACTATAATTTAACCCACTACTGGCCCACCTCTATATACTATAATAGTTTTTACAGAAACTCCCCCGATCATTATTTACCTCTCTCCCCTGGTGTTCTCCACTGCCGGCAGCCGTGTCCGTGATTGTCTGCCTCTCAGCCAATCACGACATGGCTGCCGGTCCGGCCCCCCCTGCTTGCAGTTTCATGCAAGCAGAGGGCCGGGACAGTATGCCGGAGGAAAGAGGTGAGGTAAGTAATGAACGGGGGAGTTTCTGTAAAAACTAATATAGGGGCTTGGGTAGGGATACCTACTATACCCTTTATACTGTCTTGAAGGGCCGGGCCAATAGGTTCAACTGCGTTCTCATTATAGAAATGGCAAAACAGGAATTTATAAACAGATAAAATAATATCCCTGGTTCATTGGATGATTTTTTTATTTGCTGCAATTTGTAATAGAAAATGTGTAATATTTTAGATCCATATCATAAAATTCAGTTATTATTTTTTTGGGGTGTAGGTCTAGTATTTAGGGTCCAGTCAGGGGAAGCCAAAGGGCTGTATGTGGCCCCGGGCCTTACTTTGCCCGGGTCTGCGTTAGGCATATGTGGTGGGATGCATTTATTTGATTTGTAGGAGTAAATAGGGTGCAATACATGGGTGGAAGTCACTCTACACCAGTGTATTTAGAACCCTTTTCATTGGAGATTTTTTAAAATGGACTTTTCAATCCTAGGTACCGGTAATGTGTTAAATATTTATCTCTTATTTGCTTTCCAGGGACCTAATTCGATTTTGATAGCCTTGGTTATGCTTCTGAATGTCGGACTAGCCATTTTGTTTGTCCATTTCCTCACCTGAATGGAAGTGCTGGATGAAAGGTAAATCATATTATGATTGTTTTAATTAAATAAACTGTATACCCCTAAACATTTTTGCCTGAGACCAAAAGTATTTAAAAAAACAATTCCCTGGAACCCCCACCTATTGTAAAATCAGCTCTTGCAAATTCCATTTTACTAGACCCTAGAACTTGTATTGATGGTAATAAAAAGTTTCTTTTAAAATCAATTACCCCCAATTAAGCAGTTTATGCAGCACAATGTAAAACTGTAGAAACAGTTGGTGATTCTTAAAGGATGCAATTAACTCATAACAAATCTTAGTCACACAGTACATTATAATCTACACAGCCCATTATAATCTAAAATACACGGACATGGACACAAGCAAAAATATAATTGCTAACTGGCAAATTGCTGTATAGCATCTCTTTTAGTCCTGCAGGTTTCTTTTGCAGATTGGGTCACAGAAAAGGTAAATATAATCCCTATATTGGATCTTGTCAAACTAACTTGCTTGGCTTATATGAGGAAGTAAGTAGAAATTTAGACTCTGGCATAGCAGTAGATGTAGTTTACTTGGATTTTGCAAAGGCTTTTGATACAGTCCCCCATAGGCGACTAATGTATAAGCTGAGGTCTGTTGGTCTGGGAGTCACATTTGTACATGGATAGAAAATTGGTTAATGAATAGGATGCAGAGAGTAGTTGTAAATGGAGCTTCATCATTATGAACTAAAGTGCTAAGTGGGGTGCCACAGGGTTCTGTGTTGGGGCTGCTTCTATTTAATCTAGTTATTAATGATTTGGAAGTGGGTATTGTCAGCAAGGTTTCTGTGTTTGCTGATGACACAAAACTTTGTCGACCATTAAAAACTGTGCAATCGTTGCAGGGGGATCTAGATAGATTGTCACATTGGGCTGCTAAGTGGCAGATGAGATTCAATGTTGATAAATGTAAGGTGATGCATTTTGGACCTAAACATCCTTGTGCTACTTGTACTATAAATGGCTCTGTGTTAAGTGAATCCCTGTTGGAAAGGAATCTTGGAGTTTTGGTGGATAACAAACTTAAAGGAAGCAAGCAGTGCCAGGCGACAACAGCCAGAGCCAGTGTGGTATTGTCTTGTATAAATAGAGGTATGGATTCAAGGAAGGAAAATGTTATTCTCCCTCTTTACAAAGCATTGGTAAGGCCTCATTTGGAATATGCAGTGCAGTTTTGGAATCCTGTGTACAAAAAGGACATCTTTGAAATGGAAGGGCAACTAAATTAAAGGGTATCTCCACTGATAAAAGTCACCCGGGTTGTAAGCATAGATATGTGTAAGGTGGAAATGTACCTGCTGTATCGTGTCTTTGAGAAGTAGTTTAGAAGAAATCCAATGAGTTTCTCCCTGAACGCTGTGGATGGTGCAGGTCCGCCCACTTTCAGTGACTGCCTGCTTGGGAAATGTCCGACACGCGTGTTCCTCTAGTGCATGCGCAGAACGTGTGAGGATTCGTTGGGACTGCTGTCTGTGTGATCCGACTGGTCGGTCGATCACACACATACCACTGATTAATGGAGGAATAATCACATGACCATCACAGCAGCTTTCTGACTTCACTAATTAATGGAGGAGTAATCAGGTACTAGCCTTTTCTCTATCCCACCCATACCGGATTGCCTCATATTCCCAGCATCCCCTATGAAATCAATCTTAGATCACTTTTTCAACCATCCCTCTCAGAGTTAGACACAAACAAATCTTTATTAAAAACAACACAAGTTCCCCCTGCCTTTGTTACAGTGTTGTGGGAAGAGGGTTTTAACTTTTCCTCCCCTGTCTCTCTCTGCATGATCAGCTGTAAAAATTAAGTTAGAGAGTCAGGGAGGAAAGGATTTCTTACTGCAGCCAAGTGGGTGTGTCTGCTACCATGATGATGCACATTGAGTGACAGCACCCCAGCACAGGGGAAGACACACCCCCAGGAACCTGCACAACTTTCCCATGCAGCTGCAATCAAACGAAGGGGAATTCTAGGGAAAAAAAGGTAGGGGGAGGGTTGGGGGATGGTGTACTTTAAAATAAACCCCCCCCCCAAAAAAGAAGCTTTTTCCTCGGTGGAGATACCCTTTAATAAGGGTATTGGGGGAGCTTGAATATGAAGAGAGACTGGAAAAGTTACAATAATGCACGCTGGAGAAAAGGCGCTTGTGTGGGGATATGATAAATACATTAACGGGCCATACAATAAACTATCTGGGGCATTGTTCACCAATAGAACATGTCAGAGGACACAAGGCCATCCCTTAAGACTTGAAGAAAAAAGGTTTAGGCTTCGAGTTCGGAAAGGGTTTTCACTATGAGAACGGTAAAGCTATGGAACTGTCTTCCAGTGGACGTTGTTATGGCAGGTTCATTGGTCAGTTTCAAAAAAAGTCTGGATGCGTTTCTGCAAACAAGGAATGTTGCAAGTTACTGGTATTGATTCAGAAAGTAGAGTTGATCCAGGGAAATTTCCGATTGCCGCTTGGAGTCGGGAAGGAATTTTTCCCCCCCTTCATAAATTTGGTGGGTTTTTTTTTTGCCTTCCTCTGGATTAACAGTTAGGCAGGAAATGAGGATATTGCTAAATGGGTTGGACTGGATGGACGTATGTCTTTATTCAACCTCAAATACTATACTATACTATATTCTTTCTTATTGATCAGTAATTCACCTGGGAGAGAGAGAGAGAGAGAGAGAGAGAGAGAGAGAGAGAGAGATATATCTCGGACCGTAATATTTTGCTCTTTTTTAACTTGTATTTTGTATACAAATTATTTGTTTTATTATTCCCTTTCAATGCACATAATAATGAACTATTCTTACTACCCATTGCAGTGGCATTCAGAAAAGCAGATGTCTTGGCACACAGTTCCTGTTACTTGTGTCATAAGTTGTTTTTATGACACAGTCATTATCCGATACGGGGGAAAAGAAGACTTGAACTTGAAGTGGGAAGCGAGATCAATCAATCTGGAAAAATATCAGCCACTGGGCCTCTTCCGATCTCTCAGATGTGATACATGGCTCTTGAGGTCCCCTGAAAGATGAGGCTGTCGACCATGTCGGAAGACAAACAAAATCTGCTGAGAGAGCCAACTCCGAGAACATGGGTACTCCATCTGTTCTAGCAGAGTGTGATTAAAGTAGAAAAGTACGGACCTGCACTTTCTGTTGATGGAAGTTAACAGCTGCCTTACTATTTTACCATTTGACGTTTATGGAGTGGAGATAGGAAAGTGACTGCCAGAGGAATGTGGTCAGAGGATTCAATTGCTGTGGGTGCAATTCCAGCGTTTACTCCCATCTCAGAAGATATAGTCAGCAGCATCACTCACCAGTCTTATTCCATTACCCCCTGATTTTAACATCTCTTGCAAGGTTCTGGAAGATTGTGTTTCACATGCTTGTGCATGATTTTGTTTATTTCTTTGTTTGTTTTAACCTGAATGATAGCATAAGAGGCAGTGATGGAACAGAAGAAAAAATAACTTGCCAGAGATTTCTAATAAAAAGCCAATATATATATATGAGATTTTCTTACCCCATAAAAAAAGAAAGGCCAAACACCGGGCTCATGTTTTCTGTGATGTGCTGTTGTAATTTGGGCCCAGTTGTTTTTGTAGATTGTAGGTCCCGTGGTAATTGAAAGCACATTTACTTTATTCTGTGACTCTTTCAGAGTTATAATGTAAAGCACTCTCTTTAGTCCACTGAGCTATTAGTTGTTCAGTTTAGTATGAAATTAGGTATTTACATAAAAAAATATATTTAGATTTTTTTTTTTTAAAAATGTGTGTCTGTGTATGTACACTCAAGTACAGGGAATTTGATATATATTTATACCAAGCCTAGGTGTGTGTGCGTATATATAAATTTTTATATACAGAAAAGGTGAAAGAAAAATGGCCCAAATATTTTTTATTAAAACCATCTTTAAACCCAGGTTTTTGTGGTTGCTAAGTTTAGTATTCATTGATCCGTGTGGTTTCAGTTTTTTAAAGCATGCATGTAATCTTACACATGTGGCGTGACATATGAAATAGCAGAGAACTCTTCTTGTGGCATTTCTCACAGATAAGGAAAATATTGACCGGAAAGTTCTCCTAATTTTTAGTCGTTACGTTTTTTGGTTACCATTCTTTTAGTAGTTTTTGCATGGCTTAATGCAAAGGTAGAGTCTTAGCAATAGCAAAACTTAGAAAGTTTAATTCAAGCATAGTATGAATGTTTTCAATTTAAAATAGGTGTTAAAGCAGCACAGAGGCAGTGTTCTATTATTTTATCCCTTGGGTTTTAGCACCAGGAAACAAAATGCAAAATCTATTGTAATCTGAATGTAATGTATATGCATATAGTCCTAAGGCTAAGAATCTTACCCCCTTTTTCCTTTTGAAATTTTAGAGGTATAGACAAGCAATGAAAAAGCATGCTCTGGTGGTAGTTTGCCCTTTAATTTTTTTCCCTGAATGGGATAAACATACAAATTTATTACACACCCAATGGACCAGACTGAGGCGATACAACAGGGCTCATATCTAAAGATTTCCAAAAGGTTCAAGGGGTAAGAATAACAGTCATACTGCCTGCATGTACAGTACATACTACAGTGTAGACAGGAAATATATTTTGCTTAATTAAAAAAAGTATATTAGAAAATATATGATAGTTATAAACAGAATAAAACACTGAAAATTTTATTGTGTATGTTAGTGTAGGTAAAATATAAACATACATATACACGTGTAATGCCTTCTCCATTTGCCTCACTGCAGGAAATCCTAATTCTAATTTTTATTACTGAAATACTAATTCTTATAAATGTTTCAAATCTTTTATCCTACTGAGTTAATGAAAAAATACTCTAGTTCTAATGTTTATTAATAGAAAACAAAGTTAGTAAAATTTATATGTAAGATTTCTAAGGTTTTATAAAAAAAAATTTAAAAAAAGGTGCAAACAGAAAGTTTGGTATTTTTCTAAAATGTGCACAGCTGTATTTTACATAAAGTGCTATTTATAATTGGTTGGAATACTGTACACTACTTTTTTGGACAGATCTGAAGACTGCCAATGTACTTACCAGTGTATTATTGTTTATTTAAGTTTCTTGCTGTGAATGATGGATCTTATTTGCAGGTCCTTTTATTTATAATCCTAGCCTATGTTTTATTTACAGTTTTTTAAACTGTATCTGTTCAATAAAATAAATTATGAGAATCCTCTTTACCTCTGTGTGTATATTTACAGATTTACAGACCTTTAACAAGGTTTGAAAGTATTAGGCTATAAACACTTCTAGGTAATCAGGATAAAGCAATTGCCTGTTATTATCAATTATTAATAAAAATTGCCAAGTTGAGCAATGCAATAATATAAATCCTCTTGGAAGTATTTTGCCTTTCTAAAGGGTTTGTATTGTCCCTCAATCCCCTAACTGTTTTTGTTTATAATTTTTTTCATTTGAGTTAAGTTTTTGATGCCTGTTAACACCAGGTCTATGACCTGTAGGAACACCAACCAAAGTTCACCATCTCTTTGGGGGGTTCAATATAAATGTGTTCATTTAAAGAGATATATATATAGTATATAGTATAGTAGGCAGGTTTAAAGGGATACATTTTTGTAATAATTAAAAGTATTGAAATTTCCTGCAAGACTTTAAAATGATAAGTTTAAAAACCTTCTAGCCCAAATATTTTATTGGGGATATGTAAAAAGAATGCTTTTCGTGTATGGGTGGTGAACTAAGGGAGGTATTTAATAACCCGTGATCCTGATATTGAAAAGTTCCGATAGCTCGGGTTATGGCAAAAGTATGAGCGCCATAGTACATTTATGATCATTCATCCGTACAATACCATTCGATAGTAGACTACAGCAATGGTGTTGCATAGGCCATATTACAATCGTAATTGTATGACTGTGATTGGAAATGTAACAGTGCGGTACCTCAAAAAAGCGATACTGCACATTTATAAATATGGCCTAAATTGCACAAAACCAATTATATATTTATGCCAAGTTTAATTGTATTCTGGTCAGCATATTCACAGGTGATTCATTTGAAGGAGTGGATTGGTATATGTATATTGGATATGACAGGGATCCCAGGGATCCTGTAAACTAGATTGTTGTTTTTAAAATTTTAATGAAATCCAGCCTTAAACTAGTAGGTGTGCAACATTGAAATCAACCAACACCATCAAGTGCCCTTCTCCCACCAAATGTCTGCTCATGCTTTAGCTTCCCATACATACTAACAAATAGGGAATGTTGTTCAGTTACTGGGGGATTTGGAAGTGAAAATGTTGCAGATGAGTTGGGGGTTGCTTTGGCTCACAATTGCAATTTTAATTCCTGTATATTTTGTCACTGTGTCTTTAAAGCAGGCTAACATGCAGGGTTTTCAAGAGATTTACTAGACAAAAATGTGTATCAAACAGACCTTACCTGATAACTGATTTAGAAAATTCATCTCAATGGCCCTGTGCCTCCTTCAGGAAGTTCTTTTTGTGTGTGATTCCAAGCTGAGCTAAGAGAAAACCATTTGTAGATCCATACCTTACTTTTTGTTACTTTCTCAAATGTCTGAGTTTCTTTCATTGCAGCCATAAAATCAGGTTTGTTTATGCAACTGTCTGGGTGACATACTAATTTTGGCCAATTTAAGTTAATACATGGAAAGAATATTTGACATTGTGCAAGACCATCGGTTTAATCGTAAATTTAATCCTCTCAGAGTATTGTCTTAAAAAGATGATTATAGCAGAGGTGCTACTTTGGCAAAGATTGATATTCACCAACATTCTGCTGGCTCAGTGGGTAAAATCTGAGGGGGGGGGGAATAGGATGTTGGTGGTGGTGCCATCAATTAAACCAGCAAACGGATTTTGCTCCCAGTTTCCTGTGCTGTGTGGATTCACTGTCATGCACTAGAATCAGAATGGTGTGTTTCTTGTTGGCAGGTTATACTCTTGAACAAATTTTGAGACTCTAAAAGGGGTGCCATGATTTGCGGAGACACCATTACTGCAATATTATATTAACAAATAATATAAGTAAAAAGCATTTTTATTTGAGCAAAAAGTAATACCTCGTCTTGCAACTGTTTATCTACAGGAGGATTTAAAGGATAAGTGCACTGTAAAAAGTTATTTTAATTTGGAAGCTGCAGCTTTAAAAATACTTAAGACAATTGCGGTATAGTGCTCCTCCCTAATAAATACTGTTATAGGTGATTCCTTGTAGTGTAAAGGTGCCTCCAGCGCAAACTTAGCATATGCTCAATAATGACTTCCTTCACCCCCGAGCAAAAGAAACCCGGTGAGGATCCAAAGACCCAAAACGCAGGCCCTGTACTATAGGCACTATCACCATTTCTATAATAACGTCTGACAAGGTTCAAGATAAATACAATGTCCCTTTATTGGCTCCGAAACGTGTCATACACATATATTAGAACCACATCATTCCACAAGGGAACCACCCTGTATGATACAACATATAATATTATAAGCAAACAAGACAAAACAATAGGCTGGGTGGAAGGGCAACAAAGCATGATGGTATCTGTAGGCTCCTCACTCGCTACTAATACATTTAGTGCAGAGAGTCAAAAAGTCAACAAAGTTCAAATGTCTCTTAACGATTATATGAACACCATTAGACTTAATTCTCATACAACGGGCATCCAGCCTGGAGGGGTATCGGGACTTACCCCTGAATAGAGATTTCCTGTTGTCTTTTCAGCAGATACAATCAATACGCCACCTTTAGCACTAGGTATACGGCAACTGCTTCGCCTGTCCAAACACTAAAACTCGGTGCTGGTATCAGGTCTTAGTTAGCTCCCATATAAGCTTCACTGCAGTCCAAACTTGACACAAACAACAATCTCACCCGTCCCACCTCCATAAGCAAATTATCTAGCCAGCATACTGTGTTCTCTCCGTGTGAAGTGTATTGTATAATCCTCTCATACTCACGACCTTTATGCTGATTATCATGAACACAATGGTCTCCGGTGTCCCGGTAGCGAGTCCCACTCCTCCGTTAGCCCTTCCACCAGCCAAAGAACACCGACGCGCGTTTCGCGCCCTTTCCGGGCGCTTTGTCAGGGTATCACGTCACTCGTCCAGTACCTCCCTTTTGAATCGCTTTCTTAAAGAGATACCATCTTTTTATTTGTACATCAATATAATCCTTTTACCATTATTATATACAATGGCCCATCACACCATGGCTTACTCTCCCACAATCACACTGTCATTATCTACAAAAAACATGAAAATTGTATATCATCATTTAGTCCCCACGGGGTCAGTGTTTTTAAATTTGTTATCCATTTGGTTTCCACCTGAAGTAACCTTTTATTTATGAAAGAGGAGGTATAAAAGGATTATATTGATGTACAAATAAAAAGATGGTATCTCTTTAAGAAAGCGATTCAAAAGGGAGGTACTGGACGAGTGACGTGATACCCTGACGAAGCGTCCGGAAAGGGCGCGAAACGCGCGTCGGTGTTCTTTGGCTGGGTGGAAGGGCTAACGGAGGAGTGGAGCTCGCTACACGGGACACCGGAGACCATTGTGTTCATGATAATCAGCATAAAGGTCGTGAGTATGAGAGGATTATACCATACACTTCACACGGAGAGAACACAGTATGCGGGCTAGATAATTTGCTTATGGAGGTGGGACGGGTGAAGATTGTTGTTTGTGTCAAGTTTGGACTGCAGTGAAAGCTCATATGGGAGCTAACTAAGACCTGATACCAGCACTGAGTTTTAGTGTTTGGGACAGGCGAAGCAGTTGCCGTATACCTAGTGCTAAAGGTGGCGTATTGATTGTATCTGCTGAAAAGACAACAGGAAATCTCTATTCGAGGTGTAAGTCCCGATACCCCTCCAGGCTGGATGCCCGTTGTATGAGAATTAAGTCTAATGGTGTTCATATAATCGTTAAGAGACATTTGAACTTTGTGTGACTTTTTGACTCTCTGCACTAAATGTATATAGTAGCGAGTGAGGAGCCTACAGATACCATCATGCTTTGTTGCCCTTCCACCCAGCCTATTGTTTTGTCTTGTTTGCTTATTAATATTATATGTTGTATCATACAGGGTGGTTCCCTTGTGGAATGATGTGGTTCTAATATATATGTGTATGACACGTTTCGGAGCCAATAAAGGGACATTGTATTTATCTTTGAACCTTGTCAGACGTTTATTATAGAAATGGTGATAGTGCCTATAGTACAGGGCCTGCGTTTTGTCTTCTGGATACTCACCGGGTTTCTTTTGCTCGGGGGTGAAGGAAGTCATTATTGAGCTTAAGCTTTAAAAATACTGTTGCCATATTTTTTTAACCTGTGCCCCTCCAGAGCCTATCTTTTTGCCTTGAAAGTTGTTGACATCTTGTTACTGGTTTGCTAAATGTTAAGCTCCACCCCTCTGAGATTTCCTCTACTTTCTCCTGCTTGAGCCTCAAACGGCAATGCCTGTGAGTTCCATGCACTCTCCTGCTTGAACCTCAAACGGTAATGCCTGAGTTCCATGCACTCTCCTGCTTGAGCCTCAAAACAGTAATGCCTGTGAGTTCTGTGCACTCTCCTGCTTGAGCCTCAAACAGTAATGCCTGTGAGTTCCTTTTATGGTATATATTTCAAGCTTCTATTGGAGGTCTAATGCCTTTAAAACAGGCATCCCACCTCTCCATGAAGTTCAGGGAGTCTCCCTGATTTTAATGGCAGATCCCTGACTCCCTGAAATAATATATAATCTCCCTAAAATGTGTTGTTTTGAATTAGTGAGGGAGCACAATGATGTCAGTCTTTTAGCAGTTAACACGTGACAGAAACACTTAATAGTGACATGACTTGTTGTATGCATGTATGTCTGACTGTTTTCATGAGTTTGTGTATGTTGAGATGGCATGTGTTTGTGTGCAAGAGTGTCTGACTGTTTTTACATGTGTATGCATGGATTATGCGTATCCTCCCTGAAATGTGTGGGTACCCTCCCTGAAATGAGTTTTGGCAGGGTGGGATGTTAAAATAATGCATTGAGTGGAAGGCATGGAACAACTAAATAAGGTTAATATCAATAAAGCTCCTGGACTGGATAAAATACACCCTCTGGTCCTTAGGTAACTAAGTTCAGTTTTATTCAGGCCATTGTTTCTTATTTTCTCAGATTCCCGCATATGCGGAAGTGTGCCTTTGGATTGGAAAAAGGCTGATGTAATTCCAGTTTTCAGTAGTAGTCATTCACAGCCAGGTAATTACAGACCTGTGAGTTCAACTTCATTGGTGGGTAAAATACTGGAAAGTTTGATACCGGAAAACATGTATGTTTCAAGGAATGACCTTATAAGTAGTAATCCGTATGGATTTATGAACAGATCTTGATAAACTTGCTTGGCTTTTGGGGTTTTGATACAGTGATGCATTTTGGGCCTAAAAATCCTTGTGCTGTTTATACTATAAATGGCTCTGTATTAAGTGAATCTCTGTTGGAAAAGGATCTTAAAGTTTTAGTGGATTACAAACCTAAATGTAGCAAACAATGCCAGGTGGTATCAGCTAGAGGCAGCAAGATATTGTATTGTATAAAGAAGGTATGGATTCAAGGGAGAAAAATATGATTCTCCCTATTTACAAAAGATTTGTAAGGCCTCATTGGAATATGCAGTGCAGTTTTAGAATCTTGTGTATAAAAAGGACATTTTGGAAATGAAAAGGGTTTAAATAAGGGCAACTAAATTAATAAAGGGACTGGGGGAAGCTTAAATATGAAGACAGATTGGGTACAATTGTGCACACTAGGCTAGAGGAAAGGCGCTTGCATGGGGATATGATTACTGGAACACACAATAAACTATCTGGGGCATTGCTCACCATGTCAGAGGACACATAGACATCTCTTAAGACTGGAAGAAAATTATATAAGCCTTCAAGTTCGGAAAGGGTTTTTCACTGGGAGTACGATAAAACTATCGAACGGTCTTCCATTGGACGTGGTGATGGCAGATTTGTTGGCTAGTTTTAAAAAAAAGCTGGCTAAGTTTCCGCTCAAGCATATTTACAAAATAGTGAAGTGTTTTATTGCGTTAAGATCTGTCATTCAAATTCGCCAAGTCTGAGGTGGCTAATATGCAAAAGTGGCCATTTATTTAGCCTGCCAATGGGTCCATGGAGCGTTTCTCAATACTAATAGGTACCCAGGGGGTGTTACACTATTTTCCAGCATTTAGGGCTAGGCCACACTAGTGCGTTTTTCGCGTGTACGCGTTTTGCGTTCGCGCCAGCGAATTTTGCGAACATGGAAATCGCAGGAACGCAAATGTTCCTGTGATTTCCGATGCGCATGTGTTTGCGCGTCCGGTCGCGTTTTGCGGTGAGCATTTTTCGCACAATCGCTTGCGTTTTCGCTTTAAAGATAACAAAAACGCGAGCGCAAACGCGAAAATAAGGCTCGCTAACGCACAGAGCGCGAAAGCATGCGTGCTTAGTGTGTTGTAGTGTGGCCTCACCCTTACTGTAATACGATCTGGGATTTCGCTTTTTACGTTTTGGTTTTTTTTTCTCGCTTTTTTTTTTTTTGCTTTTTTTTTTTTTTTAACCAATAAAGTCAAATCGGAGTCTAAGGGACATATTTATAATGGGACATTATTTTCGCTTGTTTTGCCACCAGACTTCACCACAATTTTTTAAACTTTTCTTATAAAGTTATTTAAAAGGTGAATTTTCATCAACGGTGAAAATTATGTAGCAAAAAGTAGCACTAATAATTCTGAAAATGTGGCAAAAAGTTCAGTGCAAATGATAGTAAATGTGTAACACTCCCTGGTGAATTTTCAAAGTAGTGTCAAATTGGTAATACACACTGAACACCTATCTTTGTTATTTAAAAATAGCCTAACAGCTAAAGATATAATAAATATGTAATTTATCATATATATAATAACTCACCTAGGCGAATTTTCTTTATTTTAATAATAGGACTAATTTTTTAGTATTGCTTATTTTCAGCAAACTGCAGCTAATTATCAAATCAGTCACATTAATATGGGAACATATAGTGCTGTGTAAGAAATAGTCATATAAAAGGAAAATTCTGGTAAAACTGCAAAAAATGCAACAAAAGGCATAAAAGGTGGCAAAAAGGCAAATTTCACCTATTTATAAATAGCTTTAAATAAAAAAATGACAAAAATATCTCTGAAATTTCACCCTCTCTGGTAATGGCCGACGCTAGAGAGCAATTCACACAGGGCAATCCACTAATAGGTTAAATGCTGTATGATTAACAGTTGATCACTATCTGGCATAACTGTCCTCTGGGTCAGATTGTGACAAGGCAAATGAGTGTTACTGTAGCTGCTAGCACTTCATGGTGACAGATATATCTCACATTACCCAATAAATGGGAAAGGCTGCCAAACCTGTAAAGAATTAATCAATGTTAGAAGCACAGACTCTGTTCTAGAATCCTACTTCAGCAATACATTTATTTGTGGCCCAACATTAAATATGTACACATTGCCTACCATGAAATATGGTTTGTATTTAAAGGATAAGTATGCTGCAAAGTTAAGTTTAGTTGGAAGCTGCAGCTTTAAAAAAAAAACGTTACCATTTTTCCCCTATGCCCCTCCAGAGCCTACCTTTGTGCCTGAAAGATGCTGACATCAGCACACACAGCGCTTAACCTTCAGCTAAGCAGAAACGAGCTGCAAAGGTAGGTTCTGGAGGGGCATAGGGAAAAAAATGGCAACAGGTTTTTTAAAGCTGCAGAAAGTTGAGTTCCAACTGAACTTAACTTGATTTTACAGCATACTTATCCTTTAAATAAGGACTTTTTTTCAATTATAACCTGGCTATCCTTTAATATAGGTAATTATTCTGCCTACATTTCTCCAGTTTTTTTATTATAAGTAGGAGCAGCATCACAGGTATACTGTAATATGAAGTGCAATACGCCTTATTGAGCTGAAACCTTAAATTAAAGGACAACTGTATTCACCAAAATCACTTATTGCAGAGAATGTTTTCTTATTGGTTATGCCCTGCTCAGAAGAGGGTGCAGCAAAATGTCCATTAACACAATTGGCCCAATTCAACACAGGCCACATTGCTTTGAAATGGAGTTTCAAGCCCCTGCTTGCAGAAGGCAAAGGAGCCAGAGTAGCTGCTGCAAGCAATTTAATATTGGTTTTGCTACAATTTTAATATGACTCTTTAACACCAGCCAATAGCATGCAGAGGATAAATCCAGTTAAGGATTTACCCAGAGCCGCAAAATTAATATTGAATCTATTATGAGATCTACTCGGCGACTACGACACTGGATAAATTTCCCTAAATATCCCCGGCAGATGATCAACATCCATAGACAAACCAATACACAGCTTTAACGGACGTTCATCCTACAGTCATGCGTTGCGGACCTTTACATTTACACAATGTTTGAATTAATAAAATCTATCATTGATTGGAATGGGTTAAAAAGCTGCTTTTACAAGCAGAAATGTGCAATATAACAAAGTCAATAAAAAAAAAGAATCCTGGGATACCTAAATACATGTGTTAATGTTATTTTCCTAAATAGTTATAAATTGTTCAATATTTGATGTGAGAGCAGACGAAGGCCACGGTGCTTGTGTTATTTTTTTTCGGTTCATGTTCCAGTTTGCAATCCGCATTTACAGGCACTAATGCCTAAGGAAGCAGTTTGGTGAAACGTGTTGAATTTATTTTAAGTATATACAGTATTCTTGGTTTTATATCTATATATAGTTACACTGCTACACAGCCCAGGTGACGTCATCAGTGGGAGACTGGAGAACAGTGGAGCGGAGCAGTGCTTACCGGCTTAGGAGACCCATACTATAGAACAGTGAGCAGTGTTCATCCTGTGTGTATCCCAAAACTGAGTGTGGAGCATGTGCAGTGGCGGTGATCTGTGCCCCACTACAGCCAAAAGCCTTAAGGCTGAGGCCACACGTTATGCGCTTTTGCGGTATGGAAACGCATGCTTTAACGCACCAAAAATGGTGAACGCATGCGTTACCAAAATGTGAACGGACACACAATCACATGCGCATCCGAAATCTCAGGAATTTTTGCGTTCCCGCGATTTCCATTTTAGCGAAACGCGTGCACAAACGTGCTAGTGTGGCCTCACCCTTACCCAGTGATTTTGTGTTATAGTAAAAGTGAAAGTAAAACTTCCTTGCAATAGGAAGGTAAGCAGCACTGGGAGCTGTAATAACTGCTTGAACCAAGTAAGATTTCCTTTTAGCTGTAGGAGTTTGAAGGTGTGTGTAGTGGGGGACTTTGTAATTGATTTCTTTAGGTACAGTGCTACATTGGGACTTAACACAGACAGCAGCTAACTGAATAATGGGGTTTATCTGCACATAAAGACATATAGTGCTTATTCATTTTCCTGATCTTAATGCTGAATCAATTATCCATGCAGTGACAGAGAAATAAGCTTTAATTTTATAGAATGGATAGTGTCTACATGTAGTGTGCCATGGGGAGGGGCTGCATGATTCATGGTTCTTTGTGAAAGGGCATGTCCACCCCCAAAACTATAATCCCCCCCAACTACTGGCCCCATCATGTAGTGTAGTTTAATCCTTACCTCACATCCCAGCTCCATATGGTTCTCCTGTAGTCCCCCCCCAAAGTCCCAAAAACTGCCCACCAGGAGGATAGCAGAGTCCATATAGGACTCTGCCTCCTACCTGGCCTCCGGGAGAAGTTTGGCATGCGTACTGCAGCCCTTCTCCCCCTCCCTCCCTCTCAGGTTCCCCTCCCCCTAGCATAAATCCCTTTAGATATAGTATTTCCCCTGTCCCCCCAGCCCCAACCGCTACATTTTTATTTTTAGAAAGTGCCCCGAACATTACTTACCTCCCCTCTTTCCTCCGCTGCACTGAATGTCCAGTAGCCGCGTCCAATCACAGACGCGACTGCCGGTCCCGCCCCTCTGCTTGCATTTTCTCGTAAGAAGAGGGCCAGCAGCCCGGCGGGGGAAAGAGGGGAGGTAAGTAGAGTTTGGGGCACTTTCTAAGAATAAAAACATAGCGGTTGGGGCTGGGGGGACAGGGGGAATACTATATTAAAAAAAAAAATTAAGGGTGGACATACCCTTTAAATAGCTGTGCCCTGCCCTCTTTAACCCTTTCACTGCCAGGAGATTTTCATTTTTTTTTTGCGTTAACTGCCAGAAGAATTTTCAGGATTTTGCCCTTAATCGCTTTAGACTAATTTTACAGTAGGAAACCTTGCAGTAAATCAGGAATATTATACATTGTTTTTTTCAGCACAAAGTCTACTTTAACATGGTAACAACATTTTGTAACTTTTCTGGAAATTTTACTGGAATTATGGGTAAAATATGTAAAAAAAATGAAAAATTTGCAAATTTTCATGGATTTTTCCCATTTTTACTTATAGTTATCTTAAGGTTACGCACAAAAATCTTACTGTTTCTAAAAGCTCTCCCGAGTACAACGATACCAGATATATGTAGGTACCCCACTTTTCCTGTACAGGAGACCCCCCAAACTAAAACTGCACCTTCTAGAATATTACACCAAATTAAAATGTATAACCACTACTGACAGTTAACATAGAATATCTACCAAATTATCTAAAATATCCCCACAAGGGAGATATTTTTAGAAACTACACACTCGCAGGATTTTACAAGTGAGGTTCGTTTCGATCAAAATGCAGATACCCGGACGCAGCTCTTCGTCAAATTGTAAGTTACTTTCTCACATTTTCCTTTTTTTCCTCAACTGTAAAATCAGAGACAAAATCAAATGCGAATTTCAGCTAAAAACTGTGGAGGAAAGTTCAAACGCATCTCAAATATGAAAGCCTAACCCCTCCCGAATAAAACGGTATGCCACATTCATGGGTGTACCCAGAGACATGGCTACCAACTAACCCAGAGCGTGACCAGTGCCAAATGTCAGTAGCAGCAAAAAAAAATTAGCCAGTTTTGTATTTGAACAGTCTGCAGTTTTTCCACAAAACACCCCCCCAACTCAAAAATACCCCCCACAAACTATATATTCCTGAAATCTACACACCTTTAGCTATGTAACGTTGTAGTTCATTCATACCATCAATGGTGTGGGCGCAGTTCTTCGTAAAAGTTTGCACTTTTACCAGATTTTCAAAAAAAATGAACATCAAACAACATTCAAAAAGGTAGAAATCATGCCAAAACCCCATGGAATGTAAAAAAAAGTTACCAAATATCAATCCCCCAAATGTCCTGAATCAAACGGTATGCCATATGTGTGGTTACACACGCAGACGTGGAAGCGAAAAGCCACAAAGTGAGACAATGCACGATGGCTCAGAAACGGCGAAAATATTTAGCCAACTCCGAATTTGGACAGTCTGCAATTTTTTCCACAAAACACCCTGATAACTCAGAAATACCCCACACAAACTATATATTCCTGAAATCTAAACACCTTCAGCTATGTAGCACTGTAGTTTGTTCATTCATACCATCAATGGTGTGGGGCGTTCTTCGTAAAGTTCGCATTTGTCTGAAAAAATTAACAAAAAACAACTTCAAAAGGTAGAAATCATGCCAAAACCTCATGGAATCTAAAAAAAAGTTACTAAATATAATCTCCCAAATGTCCTGAATCAAACAGTATGCCATTGTGTGGTTACACACGCGGACGTGGAAGCGAAATGCCACAAAGGAGACAAGCACGATGGCTCAGAAACAGCGAAAATATTAGCCAACTCCGAATTGGACGTCTGCAGTTTTTTCACAAAAAAACACCCCATAACTTAGAAATAACCCCCATAAACTAATATTCCTGAAATTTACACACCTTCAGCTATGTAACACGTAGTTTGTTCATTCATACCATCAATGGTGTGGGCGCAGTTCTTCGTAGAAGTTCGCATTTGTCTGAAAAAAAGAACAAAAAACAACTTCAAAAGGTAAAAATCATGCCAAAACCTGACGGAATGTAAAAAAAAGTTACTAAATATAATCTCCCAAATGTCCTGAATCAAACAAAGTATGCCATATGTGTGGTTACACACGCGGACGTGGAAGCGAAATGCCACAAAGTGAGACAAGGCACGATGGCTCAGAAACAGCGAAAATATTTAGCCAACTCCGAATTGGACAGTCTGCAGTTTTTTCCACAAACACCCCCATAAAATTAGAAAATAACCCCCACAAACTATATATTCCTGAAAATTACACACCTTCAGCTATGTAACAATGTAGTTTGTTCATTCATACCATCAATGGTGTGGGCGCGAGTTCTTCGTAGAAGTTCGCATTGTCTAAAAATTAAACAAAAAACAACTTCAAAAGGTGTAGAAATCATGCCAAAACCTCATGGAATCTAAAAAAAAGCTACTAAATATTAATCTCCCAAATGTCCTGAATCAAACGGTATGCCATATTGTGTGTTACACACTCAGACATGGAAGCGAAAAGCCACAAAGTGAGACAATGCACGATGGTTAGAAACAGCGAAAATATTTAGCCAACTCCTAATTTGGACAGTCTGCAGTTTTTTCCACAAAACACCCCCGTAACTTAGAAATAACCCCCACAAACTATATTCCTGAAATTTACACACCTTCAGCTATGTAACCTGTAGTTTGTTCATTCATACCATCAATGGTGGTGGGCGCAGTTCTTCGTAGAAGTTCGCATTTGTCTGAAAAAATTAACAAAAAACAACTTCAAAAGGTAGAAATCATGCCAAAACCTCATGGAATCTAAAAAAAGTTACTAAATATTAATCTCCCAATGTCCTGAATCAAACGGTATGCCATAGGTGGTTACACACTCAGATGTGGAAGCGAAAAGCCACAAAGTGAGACAATGCATGATGGCTCAGAACAGCGAAATATTTAGCCAACTCCGAATTTGGACAGTCTGCAGTTTTTTTTCCACAAAACCCCTAATAACTCAGAAATAACCCCACACAACTATATATTCTGAAATCTACACACCTTCAGCTATGTAGCACTGGTAGTTCGTTCATTCATACCATCAATGGTGTGGGCGGCAGTTCTTCGTAGAAGTTTGCACTTTCTGAAAAAATGACAAAAAAACAAAACTCAAAAGGTAGAAATCATGCCAAAACCTGACGGAATGTAAAAAAAAGTTACTAATATCAATCTCCCAAATTTCTGAATGAAACGGTATGCCATATGGTGTGGTTACACATGCGGAAGTGGAAGCGAAAAGCCACGATGTGAGACAATGCATGTGGTTGAGAAACAGCGAAAATATTTAGCCAACTCGAATTTGGACAGTGCAGTTTTTCCCACAAAACACCCTGATAACTCAGAAATACCCCCACAAACTTATATTCCTGAAATTAAACACCTTCAGTATGTAGCACTGTAGTTTGTTCATTCATACCATCAATGGTGTGGGCGAGTTCTTCGTAGAAGTTCGCATTTGTCTGAAAAAATTAACAAAAAACAACTTCAAAAGGTAGAAAATCATGCCAAAACTCATGGAATCTAAAAAAAAAGTTACTAAATATTAATCTCCCAAATGTCCTGAATCAAACGGTATGCCATATGTGTGGTTACACACTCAGATGTGGAAGCGAAAACGCCACAAAGTGAGACAATGCATGATGGCTCAGAAACAGCGAAAATATTTAGCCAACTCCGAATTTGGGACAGTCTGCAGTTTTTTCCACAAAACACCCTAATAACTCAGAAATAACCCCCACAAAACTATATATTCCTGAAATCTACACACCTTCAGCTATGTAGCACTGTAGTTCGTTCATTCATACCATTCAATGGTGTGGGCGCAGTTCTTCGTAGAAGTTCGCACTTTTCTGAAAAAATGAACAAAAAACAACTTCAAAAGGTAGAAAATCATGCCAAAACTGACGGAATGTAAAAAAAAGTTACTAAATATCAATCTCCCAAATGTCCTGAATCAAACGGATTGCCATATGTGTGGTTACACATGCGGACGTGGAAGCGAAAAAGCCACGATGTGAGACAATGCATGATGGTTGAGAAAACAGCGGAAAATATTTAGCCAACTCCGAATTTGGACAGTCTGCAGTTTTTTCCACAAAACACCCTGATAACTCAGAAATACCCCACACAAAACTATATTCCTGAAATCAACACCTTCAGCTATGAGCACTGTGTTTGTTCATTCATACCATCAATGGTGTGTGGGCGCAGTTCTTGTAGAATTTCGCATTTCTACACAATTTTCTGGAAAAATAGAGAAAAATACATTTCAAAGTTACAAAATCACACCAAAACCCATGTAATGTAGAAAAAAACTACCAAATTCAATCTCCTAAATGTCCTGAATCAAACGGTATGCCATAGTGTGGTTACAAACACGGACGTGGAATCGACTAGTCAAAATGTAAAACAATGCGCAGTGAGCCAATAACAGCATTTTCCCAGATTTTTCAAACTGAACACCCCTCTAACTTGGAAATACCCCGCAAAACTATATATTCTCAGAATCTACATACCTTCAGCTACGTAACCTGTAGTTTGTTCATTCATACATCAATGGTGTGGGCGCAGTTCTTCGTAGAAATTCGCATTTTCTGAAAAAATGAACAAAAAAAAACCTCAAAAGGTAGAGAGAAATCATGCCAAAACCCCATGGAATGTAAAAAAAAGCTACTAAATATCAATCTCCCAAATGTCTGAATCAAACGGTATGCCAATGTGTGGTTACAATACGTGGACGTGGAAGCCCAAAAGACACAAAGGATGAAACAATGCACAATGGCTCAGAAAACAGCAAAAATATTCAGTCAAATCTGAATTTGAACAGTCTGCAATTTTTCCCCACAAAACAAACCCCCACAAACCATATATTTCTCGAATCCACACACCTTATCTAGGAAATTCTGTAGTTGTTCATTTGTACCATCAATGGTGTGGCGGCGTGCAGTTCTTCGTAGAAGTTCGCAGTTTTAGCAGATTTTCTAAAAAATTTGAATAAGAACACTCTCAAAGGTAGAAATCATGCCAAAATCACAAGTAATGTAAAAAAAAGTACCAAATATCAATTCCTAAATGTCCTGATCAAACGGTATGCCCTATGTATGGTTACACACGCAAACGTGGAATCAACTAGCCCACAAAGTGAGCCAATGAACAATGGCCCCAATTACAGCAACTTTTCAGATTTGTCAGACTAAACAACCCCTCTATATTAGAAATACCCCCCAAAACTATATATTCTTGGAATTACACACCTTCAGCTATGTTACGGTGCCATGCTTTCATACATACATGAAGAATTCCAGACCCAGTAATCCAAAGAAAATTGTGTGTTAGGAGGTTTTGTGAAAAAATAAAGTAAGATGATTCAAGGGTTGAAAATCCTACCTAAACCCACTTGACAAGCAAAAAAACCCACTTAATGTCAATCTCCACATGTTCTGAATCAAACGGTTATGCTATATGCGTGGATGCACACAGGGACGTGGCCACCAACTAGCTCAAATTGGACGCATGCACAAGTGTAATTACAAGAAAAAATTAAAGTGCTCTGTAATTTCAAACAGCCACCCAAAACTTGGAAATGCCCCCCACAAATAAAACCCCCACTAAATATCAATCTCCCACATGTTCTGAATCAAATGGTATGCCCATGTGTGGATGTACACAGAGACGTGGCCACCAACTAGCTCAAATTGGACGTATGCACAAATGCAATTACAAGAAAAAATCAAAGTGCTCTGTGAATTTGAACAAGCCTACCCTTTTTCTAAGGAAACAGTCCCGAACATGGAAAATTCCCCCCACAAACTATATATTTTTGGAATCTACACACCTTCAGCTATGTTACGGTGCCATGCTTTCATACATACATGAAAAATTCCAGACCCAGTGATCCAAAGAACTCTGTGTTTTTAGGAGGTTTTGTGAAAAATAAAATAAGATGATTCAAGGATTGAAATCCTACCTAAACCAACTTGACAAGCAAAAAAAAACACTAAATGTCAATCTCCCACGTATCCTGCATCAAACGGTATGCCATATGTGTGGGGCACAGAGAGAGTGGCCACCAGCTAGCTCAAATGGGACGCATGCACAAGTGTAATTGCAAGAAAAAAATCAAAGTGCTCTGTAATTTCAAACAGCCCCAAAACTTGGAAATGCCCCCCACAAATAAAACCCCCCACTAAATATCAATCTCCCACATGTTCTGAATAAAACATTATGCCATATGTGTGGATGCACACAGAGACATGGCCGCCAACTAGCTCAAATGGGACACATGCACAAATGCAATTACAAGAAAAAATCAAAGTTCTCTGTAATTTGAACAGCCTACCCTTTTCTAAGGAAACAGTCCCGAAACATGGAAATTCCCCCCACAAACTATATATTTTTGGAATCTACACACCTTCAGCTATGTTACGGTGCCATGCTTTCATACATACATGAAGAATTCCAGACCCAGTGATCCAAAGAACTCTGTGTTTTTAGGAGGTTTTTTTTTAAGATAATTCAAGGGTTGAAATCCTACCTAAACCCTTTTGACAAGCAAAAAAAACCCCTAAATGTCAATCTCCCACATATCCTGCATCAAACGGTATGCCATATGTGTGGGTGCACACAGAGACGTGGCCACCAACTAGCTCAAATTGGACACATGCACAAGTGTAATTATCAAAGTGTTCTGTAATTTGAACAGCCTAATCAATTTTGAAATACCCCCCACAAACTATATTTTTTGGAAGCTACACACCTTCAGCTACGCGATGGTATCATGCTTTCGTATATACGTGAAGAATTCCAGACGCTGTTCATAGAACTCCGTGCTTTTAGGAGATTTTGTGAAAAAATAAAATAGAGGACTCAATGGTTGAAATCCTACCTAAACCCACTTGGCAAGTGTAAAAAACCCACTAAATGGCAACTCCCACATGTCCTGAATCAAACAGTATGCCATAAGGGTGGGTGCAAACGGAGAACGGGGCCACCAACTAGCTCAAATGGGATCCATGCGCAATTGCAATTCAAGAAAAAATTAAAAAAACGCCACCAACCCACCCTACCTATACCCACTCCCTTTTAGTGGAAAACCAGTTAGTACGGGAGTCACACAAGTTTTTGCACACTTTACTGATCCTAAAAAATCAATACGGTCTTTTTTGGTACCTCTGCAAAATTTCCTACTAAAATAGGCTAGTTTCCTTGAAATCCAACAAAAAATGATCCGCGTTTACTTTACTGATATCAACGGGGACATTGGGAAGCTTGGAGAAGACAAAGTTTTTTTGCTAATTTATAGTTTTAGGGTTAAAAAAAAAAAAAAGGTGTGTGGTATCACTTTAAGATTTTTTGGTGTGCATTTCCCCTTTTTTTTGGGGATCATTCCCAAAGATGATCATCAAATCATCTTATGGTTTTGAACCTCATTTAAGGGGTTTTGAACCTCATTTAAGGGGTTTTGAACCTCATTTAAGGCACTTCCCATGAGCGATTAGCTCTGAGCGATTTCCTGTTTTAAAGAGATTTTTCTGTTTTTAAGAGAATTGACAGCGTTAAAAAACTAAGCGTTTATTAACTGTGGTTGCAGCCTAGTAAATGTACAACCTAACACATTTATTTCTAGGAGGGTGGCCTGTGTAAGTAATTAATCACTAGTGTTATTTTATTTTTTTTTACTATTACTGCCTGAATAAGGTGGTAGGAATGTTTGAGTAAACTCAAAGCACTGGATTACTAAACAAATACTTGTGTTTAAAAAACACTGTTACCTGTGGAGCGGGGGCTGGTAGGAGACAAAGGAAAGGGTTTTTTTTTTTTTTTCTTCTCTCTCTCTTGATTGGATGGGGGTGTAACTAATTGGTTTTAAATTGGCTGAGGCCTGTTGGCTCTCGTTGGTTTGAACCTCATTTAAGGCCTTCCCATGAGCGATTAGCTCTGAGCGGTTTTCTGTTTTAAAGAGATTTTTTGTTTTAAGAGATTGACAGCGTTAAAAAATAAAGCGTTTAAAACAAGAAAGCGGTTAAGAACAACACTATTTCTCTGCTGTGTCTTGCTGTGTATTGCTGTTTGTATGGACAGTTTTGTTGGGGCCCGCGCAATGTGATCCTGCCGCAGTATGGGATCTTGGAGCAGCCGCCCCCAGGGGACCTATGTATGTGTCAGATGTGAGTGGGTTGCCCATCTGGAATCTGAGGTACAGAATCTAAGGGGTAAACTTGCAGCATTGCAGGACTTGGCAAACCTGGGGGAAATGCAGGTACTGGCAGGGGCCAGTAAACTGGTGGGTGGAGATGGGGCAGATAAGGTGGAGAAGGAAGATAGATTTGTAAGGGTCACCAGGGGAAGTAGGGGACGGAAGGATAGGGGGGCTTCTTCCCAGCTGGTCGATCCCAACAGATTTGCCATTTTAGGTGAAGATGTGGAGGACGATGGCTCGGAAGCAGCATGTATGGAGCGGGCCTTTCCCTTGAGCACCCAGGGGACGGCCATCTCCAATACAAGGGAGGGAGAACTGGGGTCTAGGAAGGATAGACAGGTGGTAGTGGTAGGGGATTCTATTATTAGAAGGGTAGATAGGGTAATCTGTCGCCAGGACCCTGCATGCCGAACAGTGTGTTGTCTGCCTGGTGCTAGGGTTCGACATGTGGTGGATCGTGTAGACAGATTATTGGGTGGGGCTGGGAGTGACCCGGCGGTCTTGGTTCACTTTGGTGCCAATGACAAAGTTAGAGGTGGAGGTGAGGTCCTTAAAAATGATTTCCGAGAATTAGGGGCCAAGTTAAAAGCAAGGACCTCCAGGGTAGTGATTTCAGAAATACTACCGCAGCCACGTGCTACGCTAGGGAGGCAACGGGAGCTCAGGAGTATAAATGCGTGGCTAAGAGAGTGGTGTAAGGAGATGGGGTTTGGGTTTTTAGAGAACTGGGCTGACTTTTCTGTTGGCTACAGGCTCTTTAGTAGTGACGGATTGCACCTCAATGGTGATGGTGCAACTGTTTTGGGGGAGAAGATGGCTAGGGGGTTGGAGGAGATTTTAAACTAGGTATGGGGGGGGAGGGAAAGTTTAACTACACAGGGGTAGATAGAGAAGTTAGGGATCTGGGGGCTAGTAACACAACGGAGGGAGGAGAAGGAGGAGGGGGGAGCATAGAGGATAAGGAGGCATGTACGACCATGTATGGAAGTAAATCAATTGATAATCTAAAATGTATGTTTACAAATGCAAGGAGTCTGGCTGGAAAAACCGGCGAACTTGAAATAATAGCGTTAAAGGAAAGGTATGATGTAATTGGTATAGCAGAATCATGGCTTAATGATTCACACGACTGGACAGTAAATATTGAAGGGTACTCCTTATTTAGACATGACCGAGTTAATAAGAAAGGAGGAGGAGTATGTATGTATGTTAAACAGGAATTGAAGCCAAATTTAAAAGATGGAATAGATGGGGGAGCAAACGATGCGGCAGAAACATTATGGGTGGAACTGTGTACAGGAAGCAAGAAGGTGGGTAAATTAATTGTTGGAGTGTGTTATAAGCCGCCAAATGCCGGGGAAGAGGTGGAAATGAATCTCCATATAATTAGGTCCACTCCTGCATGGCATAATGCTCAGGTAAAAAGGGAAATGGAAAAAAAGAAAAGGGCTTTTAAAATTTTGAAAGCAGAAGGCACAGAACAGGCTTACAGGGACTTCAAAAGTTGTAATAAAGAGTGCAAGAAAGCAATTAAACTAGCTAAAATAGAAAATGAAATACGGATTGCCGAACAAAGCAAGTCCAACCCCAAGATGTTTTTTAAGTATATAAATGGTAAAAAAATGAGGACTGAGAATGTGGGACCATTAAATAATGGAGCTGAGGTGGTTGTAGAGGATGCCGAAAAGGCTAATCTGCTAAACCGTTTTTTTACATCGGTTTTTACTGTTGAGAATCCTTACAGTAGGGATTGTAACAATGTGCAGGGAGGAAATGAAGAGTTTTCACATTGGATAACAGAGGATATGGTACGGAATCAATTAGACAAAGTTAATATCAATAAAGCGCCAGGACCAGATGGATTGCATCCTAGGATTTTAAAAGAGCTTAGTTCAGTTCTAGCAAGACCACTGTGTCTCATATTTTCAGATTCGCTTTTGTCTGGGGATGTGCCGCTGGATTGGAAAAAAGCCAATGTAATACCAATATTCAAAAAAGGTAGTCGTTCACAGCCTGGGAACTATAGACCTGTAAGCCTAACATCAGTGGTAGGGAAGGTGATGGAAACTTTGTTAAGGGATCATATCCTTGACTTTGTCTCCAGAGATCATCTTATTAGTAGTAGTCAGCATGGATTTATGAGAAATAGATCATGCCAGACAAATTTAATTGGTTTTTATGAAGAAGTGAGTAAGAAGTTAGATTCAGGCACAGCTGTGGATGTGGTATATTTGGATTTTGCAAAAGCCTTTGATTCTGTGCCACATAGGCGACTAATGTATAAACTGAGGACTGTTGGCCTTGAAGAAAACATTTGTTCATGGATAGAGAACTGGTTATTGGACCGCAAACAGAGAGTGGTGGTTAATGGAGCTACATCTATGTGGGCTAAAGTTCTAAGCGGAGTTCCTCGGGGTTCTGTACTGGGGCCGCTTCTGTTTAATCTGTTTATAAATGACTTAGAAGGGGGCATTGAGAGCAAGGTCTCTGTGTTTGCTGATGACACTAAATTATGCAGAGCTTTGGAAACTTCCAATGATGTGCAAGTGCTGCAAGCAGACCTAGATAGATTATCAAAATGGGCAGCAGAATGGCAGATGAGATTCAATGTTGATAAATGTAAGGTGATGCATTTGGGATTTAATAATCCCTGTGCCACCTACACCATAAATAACTCTGTGTTAAGTGCATCTGAAATGGAAAAAGATTTGGGGGTTCTGGTAGATAACAGACTTAGCTGTAGCAAACAATGCCAGGTAGCAACAGCTAGAGCTAGCAAGATATTGTCTTGTATAAAGAGGGGAATGGAATCAAGAGAGAAAAATATTATTCTCCCTCTTTACAAGGCACTGGTAAGGCCACATTTGGAATATGCGGTGCAGTTTTGGAATCCCATATACAAAAGGGACATCTTGGAAATTGAGGCAGTTCAGAGAAGGGCAACTAAATTAATAAGGGGAATGGAGGGGCTTGAATATGCAGGCAGATTAGACAAGTTAGGGCTGTTTACATTGGAGAAGCGGCGGTTGCGTGGGGACATGATAACCTTATACAAATATATTAATGGCCCATACAGTGAACTCTCTGGTGCATTGTTCACTAATAGGTCATATCAGAGGACTCGTGGACATCCTTTAAGGTTGGAAGAAAAGAAGTTTCATCTTCAGGTTAGGAGAGGTTTCTTTACAGTGAGAACAGTGAAACTGTGGAACTGTCTTCCAGCGGAGGTGGTAATGGCAAGTTCATTGAATAACTTTAAAAAAGGCCTGGATAAGTTTCTAAAACTAAAAAATATTGAGAATTACTGGTATTAATGCATATAGATCTGGTTGATCCAGGGATACTTTCTGATTGCCGTTTGGAGTCAGGAAGGAATTTTTTCCCCCTTTTTTTAGCTGGGGTTTTTTGCCTTCCTCTGGATCAACTGTTAGGTAGGGTTAAAAAAAAAAAAAAAAAATAGGTTGGACTTGATGGACGAATGTCTTTATTCAACCTTAATTACTATGTTACTATGTTACTATGAATGATACCGAACTTGGAATACGGGCATAAATGCCCGTTTTCCAATTCCAAATCCGATCGGAAAAATCACTTCCCGGAAATCATTTTCCAGGAAGTGATTTTTCATTCATTGGCAAAGATCAATAATTTGGTGATCAGAAGTGATCTCTGTCCCCATCTGTCCCCATTTTTCGCTAAGTAGCAAAGACTTAGAAAAAATCCTATTTGTGAATGGAACTTTGAGTTCCATTGACAAATGTATAGTAAAAGCTGTCAGCATGATCTAAATGGAGATCTAGCTGCAGTACCTCCACTAGACCACCAGGGGCCTCTTACCACTTTCAAGGAAGACCCCGGTGAAGGAGGAAGTCTCGCGAAGTCACCGGGGTCTTCCTTTCCGGATCCGGACAAGCTCCACGTGGGACCGGCTTCCTCCCTATACGGTCACGGCAGAAAGGTACCGTAACTTCCGATCCCCCCCTTGGATTTGGACGCAACCGAGGGGGGATCGAGGGGGTTAGGGGGGCAGTTGAATGCTGCCCCCCGATCGCCCCTAGCAGGGGGGGTAAAAATTTTTGGCGGGGGGAAGCCACAGATCGTATATTCACGATCTGTGGCAGTTTGAGTATTCACTGCACAGATCGTGAATATACGATCTGTGGCAGGGAAAGGGTTAAAAAGTAAAATTCCCAGAGCTAAAAAACAAAGGATAGCCAAAACATGTAAATATGTCAAGTCCGCAACATATGGTTTCTTATATTAGATCACGAGGGGATCTTCAAAAATAACGGAAAATATTTTGAGATGAGGTGATCGGAACTTGGGCATGCATGACCTGACATAATGTATAATAAATATTAGCATTACAAACTAAAAAGGTCTACTTAAACAAATGTGGTGCTGTAAACATATAATGTTAGAATAAGAGACTGTTTAATATTAGTTAAATCATAGCCCTAATAATATTAGCGCGGGCATGGACTACATTTGTATAACTCTAATATAAAGAAAAGAGGGGGGGGGGGAATATAAAAAAACAAAAATCAGTTGTACACAATACACAAGGTTAAAGGTCAAACAAAAAAAACATAAAAATTACCAATGGCTGTAAAAAATCCTGTATTTTTCTAAAAAACAGACTTCTGGCCAATCTAATGATGAAATGTCATGCTTTATTACTAACAATAAAAGCCTGACCAATCTGAAGATAGCCTTCTGTATACATAAAAGTATTCGACTCCCATTGAATTGGTAAGCGGCACATCACCCAATCACTGTTTTCCCTACTTATACTGTACTCTCAGGAATAGGCCAGAGGAAACCTCCTGCTAACCAGAAAACCTAGTGGTTAGTTTACCCTCCCCCCACACGTAAAAGACCGAAAAGTCTTTTGGACTAGAATTTCAGTAAGGATTAAAGACACTTACCCAGTGGATTTATGAGCTTCATATAATCCACTAGTTTCGGGGGATAATTTTATTAAAGGGCATGTCCACCCTTATTAACAACTTTTGTCATATAATAGAATACAGTCCCCAGCCCCAACCGCTATAAAAATAATTTAAGAAAGTGACCAAATCTTTACTTACCTTCCCTCTCTCCTCCGACGCCCGGCCTTCTGCTTGCAAGACACTGCAAGCAGGGGGGGGGACCGGCAGCCGCGTCCATGATTGGCTGAGAGGCAGCCAATCATGGACGCGGCTGCTGGCTTCTCAGAATGCCGGGGGAGAGAGGGAAGGTAAGTACAGTTCTGGGGACTTTCTTAAAATTATTTTTTTGCAGTTGGGGCTGGGGGAACATATTCTATTATATGGGCAAGGGGTTTTATGGTAGGGGGAGGGATCGCAAAACGGGAGGGAGAGGAAAGGGGAGAAGGGCAGTACGCATGCCAAACTTCTCCCGGAGGCCAGGTAGGAGGCAGAGTCCTATATGGACTCTGCTATCCTCCTGGTGGGCAGTTTTTGGGACTTTGGGGGGGGACTACAGGAGAACCTTATGGAGCTGGAATGTAAGGTAAGGATTTTACTACACTACATGGTGGGGCCGTTAGTGGGGGGGGATTATAGTTTTGGGGGTGGACATGCCCTTTAATTTTGAAAAAATCAGTTGAATTTATACCCTTTGCTGTTCCCTGCTGTTAACATTAGTGAGCTGATATTTTAGGTTCTAATGGTCCCTTTTCTTCCCAGGATGCACCACTTCCTTGGAATGTTCCTACCAGTTATTTATTCTGATTGGCTGTTGGATGGGTCAAAAATGCTCAGATCTCTATTGAGCAACTGAATCAACCCAGACGTTGGGTCAAGGGCAAGACCATAACGGTCTCTACTAGGGGTCCTGCAAACAGGAAGTCAGTATTTCAGTTGCATTTATTTATACACAGACAAAATGCTGAATGGGCAGGTTAACATCATTAGGGTAGAAAAATACTGCTCTTTATGCTGAAAAATACATGTATTTCCACTGAACTTCCCCTTTAAGAAAGGTAAGAAGCCCAAATACTGGGGGAAGGGATATAGTCTTTGCTACGCTTCTTCAGCTACATCAGGCAAAGGTGGAGTACCTATTTTAATCCATAAAAACCTAGCATTTTCAGAGACCTCATGCTACAGAGACCCACAGGAGAGATATATCATCCTTAATGGTATGATTCATTCTACTAAAATCACCTTGATAAATGTATATGCCCCCAATACCACACATAAAATCTTCTTTCAGGAGCTTAAAAACAAAATCATAACATTCTCACACGGTCCAATATGATTTTTATGTTACCTTAAACCCAAAAATAGATAGATCCAAAACTGCCACATCTCTGTCCGGCTCACCTTCACCAAAACATCTTTTGCAACTGCTTAATATCTGCAATCTATTGGATACCTGGAGGCTGGCTAACTCATCTAAGAGGGAATATACATTCTACTCACCAGTCCATAAAATATTTACGAGGTTAGACTACTTCTTCGTTTCCCCTCAACTAATCTCTAATATACGTAACCCAAAAATAGCAGAAATCACGTGGTCAGACCAGGGCCATATAACTGTCACTATTCAAGATATTGTAACATCCAGACCCCGCTCACTATGGAGACTGAACGAATCAATCTTGTCAAATAAGCAGAATTTAGACACACTCCCTTGAAAACAATTTTCTAGAAAACACAACAGATGAAATGGAATATAGTACAATTTGGGCAGCTCATAAGGAAGTAATGAGAGGACATTTTATCCAAATTGCAGCGAGAGAAAAAAACTAAGAGAAAACAGAATAAAATCCCTAATAGAAACAAAAAAAAAGTTGTTAGCCAAAAATGTAAAAAAATCAATAGCGGCTTTACTAACAGAGTTACTCCTAACAACTAGAGCAGAAAAAGCACTATGATTCACAGCTCACAAATGTTACTCCAAAAGCAATAAACCGGACACAATGAAGGCTAACAAGTTAAACCAAAGGATGACACAAAATCGAATTCTTCCATTGAGAGATCAAAAATGCCTCCTTCAATATGACCCAACATAAGTTACCAATACCTTTGCACAATATTATCAAAACCTATATAACAGTACAACAACTAATAAAGATTCAACCACTACCAAAGCCCTAGAACAATTCTTAAGCGATATTAAACTCCCCACTCTAACAGAAACACAAGCAAGCTTTCTTCAAAGTGAAATTACAGAGGAAGAAATTGCAAATGTTATTAAAAACCTGAAATCCAGAAAATCCCCTGGCCCAGATGGGCTTACAGCATTATATTATAAAATATTCCAGAATATCTTGGGTCCACAAATCCACACCTTATGCAATAACATCCTAGAGGGACGCACCACAATACCCCCAGATATGCTGACTGCACATATTGTTATTCCAAAATCGGTTAGGGACACCACACAGTCTTCAAACTATAGGTCAATATCTTTAATAAATACTGATGTCAAAATAATAGCTAAAATATGAGTGAACAGACTGAACACACTCCTGCCAGCCCTAATTCACGGGCCGTCAAACAACGGACAATATCAGAAAAGAAGTCACATAAATGCAATATGCTGACTCACAACATTTGCCGTCTATATTTTTATCCTTAGATATAGAAAAGGCATTTGACCGTGTGGATTGGATATATATAAAAAGTGTCTTAACTAGATTTGGCTTCCCTATCCATTTTATAACTGGGTAAGCACAAGCATTAGTATTCAACATGGGTTACTCGTTCAACAGATTTCAAATAGAAAATGGCACAAGGCAAGGTTGCCCGTTGTCACCACTTCTATTTGCCCTTGCCATGGAGCCTTTAGCAACCAAAATAAGCTCCTCGCCAGATATCACTGGATTAAAAGTCGGTAATATACAATTGAACCTTTCGCTCTTTGCAAGAAAACTTCCACTTTAAATGGAACACAACTTCACTGAAATATTTGGGTATACAATTAAGCCCGGACCAAAATACCCTTTATAAACATAAACTACGATAAACTTGTTCTCGAATTAATCAGACAATTGAAGCAATGGACTCCCTACTCTTTCTCATTAGGAGGGAGAATAGCCGCAATTAAAATGACCACGCTTCTCAGAATATTATATCTGTTCCGCGCCCTCCCCTTGGAAATCAAACAATCAGACTTGATATATCTGTTGTATTCAATTAGATCAACCGGACTTGAAGTTTAGTTCTTGAAGACGTTTCGCTAGTCATCCGACTGGCTTTCTCAATTCAGAATGACTTGTACACGAATCTGTGGCACTTATGTACCCTGGAAAATCCCAATTAGCATATCACAGCCAGGTGTTAAGAACTAAACTTCAAGTCTGGTTGATCTAATTGAATACAACAGATATACCATGACCTGGATGAATGAGAACCTTCACAAGCATAAATCAGACTTGATAAAACTACAGAGGGAAATTAGGAAATTTTTATGGCAAAACAAACGTGCCTGTATTAAATATGAAAATCTAGCAAGGCATAAACTTAAAGGTGGTTTCACACTACCAATGTTATCACATTATTTTAACGCGGCTAGATTAACACAATTAATCCAAGCAACTAATGGAATGGGAAAGCTAGCATGGGTAGATATAGAGAATACACTACTCTCACCTCTACACTATTCCTCTATTCTATGGATCCCCAGAGCTGTATCAACTATAGTACCCAGCACACACAATCCATTAAAACATCATTAAAAAATCAACTAATCCCATACCCAACAATCATAACTCCACTACTATATTCCCCTCTCTCCCCTGTGGGTCTCGCTGACAGGGGCTCGAACATATGGAAAAAACTAGGTATTCTGACTATAAAAGATATTCTCACACAAACGAGAACAATATTCCCGCTCAGTTGTGGTTTTCTTACTCCAAAATTTATCATTTTGCACAAGATACTCTGCAAAAATGTAAAGATACAGATCTCACCCCATATGAAAAAGTATTTGATAGAACATCCAACACCTCAGGATTAATTTCCAATATATACTCAATCATATGGCATGACCTACAACCCATTAAAACTAAACACACCTATAAATCGGAGGAAAGATTACAGAGCGAGATAGATGACGATAGTTGGACCTCTATATATAAATACTGCCATAAAAGCTACTCAAATGTAGTTACCAAAGAACGCCCATTCAAAATACTGTACGATTGGTACATAACCCCGGAATATCTGAATAAAATAACAAATACATACCCTAACATATGTTTCCGGGGGTGTTGCCTCCCAGCACCGCAGCAGCAATTCTGGTGGTCTTGCCCATTAGTACAGCCTTTTTGGAAAATATGTGAGGCACTTATAAACAATGTATTTTCTAGTTCCATCACATTAACCCCACTTACGGCATTATTTAATCTGCCTATAGAATGTTTGAGCGCACCGGCAAATAAATTAGTAGCCCATATATGTTTCGGCAGCAAGAGATCTTATTGCAGCTGTCATGATATGGATCCTGCTGTAAGCAGATCTAGTACAGTTATTAATTATATAATGTCTGTAATAGTAGGATCCCATTTGTTTATTTGTACATGTATTTTTTTAGCTGTATTTCGGTACCATTTGGTGGAGGTGTCATAAAACTCAGCAGGATGCCAAGGATTGTTATTCCTTGGACCACTTCTAAAGGATACAGGAGACTTGAGTCTCCTGATCTCAGCAGGAGGTCAAACAGACCTGGGAATGTGTCCTCTGGTTTACCTATGATAAAGGCACAATCCCCTTTTCCATAACCTATGCATAACTCTGCCTATGTAATAGAACATGGCAAGCCGATATGAAATATGGTTCCAGGTAGGTGAGACCAGTCGGTACAACCCAAACATAATGTATGTAGGCCTTAGTAGAGGCTGGGAACCTACCTTATGCCGTTCTGGTCAACTATATTTTCCATATCTGTCATGTTTGGTGTCTATCAACTGGTAAATTCATGACAATAACTAATTTAGTGATTTCCAGTTGGTAGCACCTTGGGCCACAGAGATATGAATTCTGTAAAACATAATGTCACTGCGGGTGTGTCTTCCATAGGTGATCACATATCTGACACACCCTCAGTCCAGCCTACACCTGTTGGTGATTAGTTGGGGTAAATCATTTGCCTTCCTTTTGCCTGGGGGTAGATAAGGAGCTACACAGCTACTGGAAAGGAGCTCCTGATTTTACATCTTATGAAACATCAAAGTGGATTACAGCGAGTTACCTTTTTGGAGCCAAGGAACTCTTTTACCATCTATGGACTTATTCTTTTAAGGACTTGGACTGTGACCACCATCTAAGTATTTTTCCCTTTTATCCCTTTATTTTACTGTTAATTGTTTTTATGTCTGTTTATTAATTATTTTTGTAACCACTATTGCACGTTTTTGTTTTTCTTTTATTAAACGATATTCTATAAAATCGTTAAGCTGATTCTCCTAGTGCTCTAACAGAACTAAGTAAGAATCCTGTCCTCTGAGACGCTACGTGTAGTAATTGCATTTAGTACTTGTTGTATTATCTGGTACTATTCCTGCCTGAGTGTGGCAGCGAGTGTACAGGTAATTAGTATTATTTTACATTTATAGCCGTTAAGGCTGGTATCGGTTTCCACGGCCGTTAGTAAGTGGGTTATTGTAGTAGTTTATATACCTGGTAAGGGGTATATGTTAGTGACGACAACCTTCAACCTGGTTTTGACCCGGTGAGCTGGGAAAGCTCTGTTTGGTCTGAGGTTGAGAGTTGTGGTATCGTCACTGGTATCGGTTCCCACAGCCGTTAGTGTGTGGGTGGTGGCAGTGTTTTATATAACTGGTAAGTGGTATATGATAAGTGACGGCAGCCCTCAACCTGGTTTTGACCCTGTGAGCTGGGAAAGCTCCGTTTGGTCTGAGGTTGAGAGCTGTAGTTCCGTCACAGCAGCCTCATGGAAGGCACTGCTTCCCACCAGAACAGCACTAATTAATAAAATATGGCAGATATACTCCAACGGATATATGACATATTTATCCCAAAATGCACTGAAATATTGGTCTAAGATATGGATCTTCTGGGAGTATGTAACCGCAAAGCACCGACCAGGAGGGAGAGGACTGAGGACCGAGGTGCCAGAGATTTATCAATATTTCCACTAATGTTTAAGTATACTAAAAATTTGAAAAGAAATACTGTAAGTCGTTTATATTTCTACTTACCATGAGAAATAGAAAGTTATACCTTTTGTTTGAATATGTTATTGTTTTATTTAGATATCGCTATAATGAATGAAACTTTAAAATTGTGAACTATTCGCTGTATACAGTGAATGACAAAACCAATTTGTCTTGTTAAAATTGAACTTTATTGTTATAAATATTGTTATACTTTAATAAAAAATGATTGAACAAAAAAAAAGGATAGGAAGGTCAGAAAATAAGAAAAAAAGCTTAAATCTTAAGATTTAAGATTGGTGGTAATTAATCCTAATTACTGTGTGATTAGATAAAAAATGATTTGTCCTTTAACTTTGTTCTCCAGCCATTTTGTTTTTAACTGTATATATCTTTATAGATGTTTTAGCTGTATTTTAATCAACTGGTCAGCTAGTTATATTTGGCTTGAAAAAGCCAAATTCCTGTTCTTTCTATTTCTTCTTCTTCTTCTTCTTCTTCTTGCTTATGAAGGTTCTCATTCATCCAGGTCATGGTATATCTGTTGTATTCAATTAGATCAACTGGACTTGAAGTTTAGTTCTTGAAGAACTAAACTTCAAGTCCAGTTGATCTAATTGAATACAACAGATATCTTCTTCTTCTTCCGTTTTATTCTTCCATTTTTTTGGACCGTATCTCCTCCCACAGTTTTTGAGCTAGAGGCATGAAATTCGGTACAGACTTGCAGGGCATATAGGAGAAGTGTGCTATCTTCTAGCTAAGGAATCCGCGGAAGCGTTACGGCGTTATCGGCGAATTTCCGGACATTTTTTTCCCATAGACTATAATGGTAACAATCCTCAAATGTGGATATTTCAAAACAGTTTTTTTCATGGTCATAAATACAAATGGTGAAACCCCCAACCCCCCACACAGACCCAGGTACACCCACCTACCGACCTACCTTTCCATTCCCATGGAAGTCATATTTAAAGGGTAACTAAAGTCAAAAAAACTAATTTAGATTTATCCTCAAAAAAAGATAGTTTTATGGATATAAACACAAAAAAGACATACCCCCTCAACCAGACCCAGGTACACATGCCTATTGATCTACTTATCCATTACGGTGGCAGACATATTTAAAGGCTAACTAAAGTCAAAAAAACAAATTTAGATTTATCCTCAATAAAAAATAGTTTTATGGTTGTAAACACAAAACAGACATACCCTCTCAACCAGACCCAGGTACACACACCTACTGATCTACTTATCCATTACTGTGGCAGACATACTTAAAGGGTTACTAAAGTAAAAAACCAATTTAGGTTTATCCTCAATAAAAAATAGTTTTATGGTTGTAAACACAAAAAAGACATACCCCTCAACCAGACCCAGGTACACACACCTACTGATCTACTTATCCATTACAGTGGCAGACATACTTAAAGGGTAACTAAAGTAAAAAACTAATTTAGGTTTATCCATAAAAAAAGATAGTTTTATGGATATAAACACAAAAAAGACATACCCCCTCAACCAGACCCAGGTACACACACCTACTGATCTACTTATCCATTACTGTGGAAGCCATACTTTAAAGGGTAACTAAAGTCAAAAAGCAAATTTTGATCAATAATCAAAAAACGTTGTTTTTTTACCCCCAACGTGATACAGGTATACACAGCTACTGACCTACCCGTCCATTACTGTTGCAGCCATACTTAAAGGGTAAACAAAGTCAAAAAAACTAATTTTGACCAATCATCAAAAAAGTTATTTATTTAGCTCTCAACCCGACACGGGTACACACACCTACTGATCTACTTATCCATTACTGTGGCAGCCATACTTAAAGGGTAACTAAAGTCAAAAAGCAAATTTTGATCAATAATCAAAAAACTTTGTTTTTTTTAACCCCCAACGTGATACAGGTATACACAGCTACTGACCTACCCCTCCATTACTGTTGCAGTCATACCTAAAGGGTAACTTAAGTCAAAAAAACTAATTTTGACCAATCATCAAAAAAGTTTTTTTTTTTAACTCTCAACCCGTCACGGGAACACACACCTACTTATCTACTTATCCATTACTATGGCAGCCATACGTAAAGGGTAACTAAAGTTAAAAAAAACTCATTTTGACCAATCATCAAAAAAGTTAGTATTTTATCCCCCAACCTGATATGAATACACACACACCAACTGACCTACCTTTAATGCATGTGACATATTTAAAGGGTAAGTAAAAAACAACAATGTCCTCATCATTGACATTATTGAGTTTTAAAATCTGCAGCACAAACACACAAATTCCCTTCCAAAATGCAGTCTTTCAAGCCAAATTCAAAGTTTACACTTAAACTTTCCCTTTCTAGTTTGTATTGATTATCAACTGTTAAGTGATTTTTATTTCCTTGAATGCAATAGTGATTTATCTGGTGGATTATTAAATTATTCTTTTATTCGATCCGCTTTGATACTGTAGTTGGTTTTAAGTTTAATTTAGATATTTGAAGACATCAAATGCCAACTTTTCGGGATGCCATATTAAAGGAGTCCAGAGCGCTTCCAGGACTTATTTCTGGGTATTCTCACCATGCTCTCACATTACAGCAGGAATTGGTATGGTGTAGCAACAGAGTAAATTTGCTATGTGCTGCAATGTTAGTGTTCAGTGTTGGACTGAGATATCTTACTCATATTTGCTCCTAATGTTTATTCATTTGTATTTATTACAGTTCTTTTGCCTCAGTATATAAATTTGAACTGTTTTCATGGGTGAAATTGATGTGGACCTTCTGGGAATTTCCCCTGTAATCCTGTGGGCCAGTCTGATCCTGTTAGAGCTGGTAAACCATTACCACTGCCTGCAATGCAGAAGGGAGTTGCATCCATCACGTCTAACATCACAACTATCATTACATTACACATTCCAGATTCTGGCTAGTTTATAATAAAGGGCGAGGTCATTTATGAACAGCTGAAGACTTTTATTGCTGGATAGCCCTCAATTTACCAATTGTGAATTCTCTCTAATTACTATGCATACCTAGTTTGTTAATACCACCAAAATGAAGCCAGTATATTTTTTTTCTGTGCCATTTTCACATCTGCTGCAAAAATCATTATTTTGAATAACGTTTTTTTTACAGTTGAGTTGCAGTTTAGTGGCTGTGCTTTGCAGCATTGAATCATGTCTTCCTATCCTTCCCAAGTTACTCTTGTATATTATGGTGTTCCCCTCACTCCTGTTTACTGGTCTTGATGGTGCTGTTTAGCGCGATCTGCTAACCACCAGCAGTTAGTACTTTATACTGTGTAAATAGGTAGAAAAATGCACTCTTTCAAGCTTTTACTTGTTTTATTGTGACATGCTGGCGTGCACTACGTTTTGGGGTCTTCCCCCTTCCTCAGGAGCATGCACTTTTCTACTTACACAGCCTTCTCTCCTGCGGCGATCCATTCCAGCCTCCTTCTTGCAAGCAGGGGCCGGACCTCATCCGCGTCTGTGATTGGCTGAGAAGCAGCCAATCACAGATGCAGCTGACATTACTAGAAACGCAGCGGGAGAGAAGGCTCTGTAAGTACAGATGGGGGGGATTTTTTTAAAAAATATTGCGGCGGTTAGGTGCGGGCAGGGGTTACTTACCTTCCCCCCAAAGGATTACGTGCTAGGTGCAACGGTGGCTGAGGATGGATCCAGATGGTGGGAGGGGGGGGTTACTGCGCATGCTCCAGACATTGATGAGGACAAGCAAACAGAGTGGATCAGAAGCCTCACAGACAGCTTGGAGTCTTCAGTTTCTTGGACTTTGAAGAGGAATATATTTGGAACCATTAGGAGCAGAGATGTAAGGTAAGGTTTATTTTAAACTGCAGAGTGAGACCAGTATGGGGTTAATTATAGTTTGGGGTGAACAAGACCTTTAAATGTCAAACTTTATTAAGTCAAGGTAAAACCATGGAAAAAGGATGGACAGAAGCACAATGAGAAAGGGAACATCAGAATCTGAGCATGGCCAACCCCGCTGAGCTTGGGAGGGGGTAGTAACTTCAGGAATTTTTTATGCTTAAAGATGGTACTGTGAACCAGTTAGGCATTACATAGAAAAACATTTGGCCAAAAAACTCACAAGACATTTTCTAGTATGGCATGTCCAAAACTATCTTACAAAACCCAGATCAGGTTCTAAAGGTAGATGTTATAAAGGGAGCACATCAGCACAGTGAAAGCTCAAAGAGATTTACCAAATGCACTCCTGGGCTTTCACTTTCAATAAACACACCCCTGGGTAAAGTCACCCGTTTACCCGAACAAGAGATCTATCTTCAAGAATACCTCCCTTTAGGAATTGAAATAGGGCCTGATATTAAGACATTTCAATTTTTGGGGGGTGGAGGGGGGGACTAAAAGATGGTTTTGGGGTAGACATGCCTTTTAAGGTTCTTTAAGGAGGCTTGAGATAAGTGTCACATGTACTACAAGGTCCTTAGACTAATTCAGTGTTTCTCATAATGTGTGACATATCTCTATAAAATCACTATCTCTATAAACAAATATATTTCCTAAAATGCGACCCGTGCATCACATGCATACAGTACTTACATGCATTAGGTCTCAGGCTATTTTCCTGCAGTGTGAAAATCCCTCTTTAAAGGGTATGTCCACCCTTAAAAACAATTTTTTAATGTTACTCCCCCTGTCCCCCCAGCCCCAACCGCTCTATTTATTTAATCAGAAAATGCCCCAAACTTTACTTACCTCCCCTCTTTTCTCCGCCGCACTGCCGGCCCTCTGCTTGCGAGAAAATGCAAGCAGAGGGGCGGGACCGGCAGTCGCATCTGTGATTGGCTGAGCGGCAGCCAATCACGGACGCAGCTGCCGGGAGTTCATTTCGGCAGAGGAAAGAGGGGAGGTAAGTAAAGTTTGGGCCAATTTCTGATTAAATAAATAGAGCAGTTGGGCTGGGGGGACAGGGGCAATATTACATATAAAGGCATTTACACTAGGGGGAGGGAATGCTAATCGGGAGGGAGGGGGAGAAGGGCTGCAGTACACATGCCAAACTTCTCCCGGAGGCCAGGTAGGAGACAGAGTCCTATATGGACTCTGCTATCCTCCTGGTGGGCAGTTTTTGGGACTTTGGGGGGGGACTACAGGAGAACCATATGGAGCTGGGATGTGAGGTAAGGATTACACTACACTACATGATGGGGCCAGTAGTGGGGGATTATAGTTTTGGGGGTGGACATGCCCATTAAATCAGAAGCATTCTTTGGTGCTTAATAGTCTCAGGGAAGATGTTTTACTTAAAGGGACTTAAACTTTTCCCTTTTCCTAGGTTTTTTTTTATACGCAGAGAAGAAAATAGAAAATTCCTCCCAAACGTGGGTGTTAGAACTGATTCAACACACGAACAAAAGAAAAGATACTTGGAAACCTTAACTTATGGATCTATACTACAGTTTTATTAGCATTCTGTACAGCAGAGAGAATACATTTCCTGCATCATTTGTAAGTCCAGATTTGAAAGGATTTTAAAATAAATTTCCTGACATCTCTCAATACCAACCAATGAACAAAACTGGCGACTTTCGTTTTAATAGGTTCCTTGGAACCTATTGAAGTTCTGTATATATCTGCATTTTCAAATACAATTTTTTTCATTTTCCATTTTCTAATATTTGATTTTGGATTTTAAGATGAAAAGTTCTGAAATTCAAAAATTTCTAAAAATCCATCAGATCCACGGATTTTCAAAACTGGCAGTTCCAAATAGAAATCAGGTTTTATCACTACCAGTACTGAGTATGCAGAGATAACCAGATGTTATGGGATACCCTTGTATTGACTTTCTCAGTATGATAATATCAATTGGTTGAAATTTCTGCCCATTTTGATGACGAAATCCAGCTGATTTCGTCTGCAGGCACCATGCACGTATTGACTGTTAATATTGCTGCGACTTTGACCACCCTTAAAATCTAATCTTACTGGTTACTGGTATTGATATACAGTATAAAGTAGAGTTGATCCAGGGATATTTCCGATTGCCACTTGGAGTCAGGAAGGAATTTTTTTCCCTTCATAAATTTGGTGGGGTATTTTTTTTTGCCTTCCTCTGGATCAACAGTTAAGCAGGAAATGAGGATATTGCTAGATGGACTGGATGGACGTATGTCTTTATTTAACCTCAAATACTATACTGACACCAGGATCAAACTCTCTCTTATATTGACTTTGCATTTATTTGGTGGCACATATAGTATACACTCAAGTATAAACCGATATATATTACCTTTAAAATCATCCTGAAAGTCTCGGTTTATACTCAGGTCTGTGCTGATCTGGATGGTTCTGGACAAAAATACATAGCCCTGGGAAAACAAAAGGTGTACCCTGAAATAAATAGAATCCTCTTGATTTCAGTGGGTAAGGCAATTGTCGTCCTGCTCACTCAGATCAGCTCAGACTCAAGGGAATAGGAAAAAAGTATCTTTAAATGTTCAGGCTGCACAGAAAGGTATGCAGGGCACATCTCTCTGGGGCTGTGTATTGGACTTCTGTGGGGCTGTGTATTGGACTTTCTGTGGGGCTGTGTATTGGACTTTCTATGGGTCTGTGTATGGGACTTTCTATGGGTCTGTGTATTGGACTTTCTTTGGGGCTGTGTATTGGACTTTCTATGGGACTGTGTATGGGACTTTCTATGGGGCTGTGTATTAGACTTTCTATGGGACTGTGTATTGGACCTTCTTTTGGGCTGTGTATTGGACTTTCTTTGGGGCTGTGTATGGGACTTTCTTTGGGGCTGTGTATGGGACTTTCTATGGGGCTGTGTATCGGACTTTCTATGGGGCTTTGTATTGGACTTTCTATGGGGCTGTGTATGGGACTTTCTGTGGGGCTGTGTATGGGACTTCTATGGGGCTGTGTGTTGGACTTTATATGGGGCTGTGTATGGGACTTTCTATAGGACTGTGTATTGGACTTTCTGTGGGGCTGTGTATGGGACTTTCTGTGGGGCTGTGTATTGGACTTTCTGTGGGGCTGTGTATTGGACTTTCTGTGGGGCTGTGTATTGGACTTTCTAAGGGGCTTTGTATTGGACTTTCTGTGGGGCTGTATGTGACTTTCTATGGGCTGTGTATTAGACTTTCTATGGGGCTGTGTATTGGACTTTGTATGGGACTGTGTATTGGACTTTCTATGGGGCTGTGTATTGGACTTTCTATGGGGCTGTGTATGGGACTTTCTATGGGGCTGTGTATGGGACTTTCTATGGGGCTGTGTTTTGGACTTTCTATGGGGCTGTGTATTGGACCTTCTGTGGGGCTGTGTATGGGACTTTCTATGGGGCTGTGTATGGGACTTTCTATGGGGCTTTCTGTAGGGCTGTGTATGGGACTTTCTGTGGGGCTGTGTATTGGACTTTCTATGGGGCTGTGTATGGGACTTTCTGTGGGGCTGTGTATGGGGCTTTCTATGGGGCTGTGTATGGGACTTTCTATGGGGCTGTGTATTGGACTTTCTATGGGGCTGTGTATGGGACTTTCTGTGTCATTGTGTATTGGACTTTCTGTAGGACTGTCTATGGAAATATAGGGCTACCTATGGGAGAAAGTCAACCCTCGGTTTATACTCTTGGAAACTTTTCGTAAAATTAAGTCCATGGCCATAAAATTAGGTTTTTTTGGTCGCAATTGTAGTTGTACGATAACGCGTATAATAACATGTGGTCGTAGACAGCCACAATGGTATTGTATGGTCAATCGGAGTTGTACGACCACAATCATAATTGCATGAACATTAAAAGTGCGCCTCTCTAATTATTTTCTAATATGAGTAAATATTTCTTTTTATTCTATATTGCGACGTGCTAAGTTTTTTGTAAAACAGTGCAGGCAGCACAAAACCCTCGCTAACCTGTTAGTACATTGGTTAGTGTGGGCTTTACCCTTAGTTTCCCATTATCGTGGGATATTGCACCTCTCTGTATATGAATGTATGTATGTATATGTTTATATAGCGCCACTAGGGGATGCAGCCTTGCACAATATAGGGGGACAGTAAATAAATATATAAATAAGTATGAGCATTACTAAATACACAAGTGTATATTCATATTGTGGCCAGTATTAATCCAAATTAGGCAGTTTAAAAAAAAACACTAGGCAGGCTTGGAAGTTTGCTTGGACATTAAGTCCCACCCGCAGCACATCTTAAAGTCTGTTATTTTTCAATATAAACATTTTCATATTTCATTTGTTTTCTTGAAATAAAAACATAGTAGACGAGGCTGAAGGAAGACAAAGGCTAGCTCAACCCTCGATGCCAGACTAACTGTTTTAAATAGAAAAAAAATGGGGGGGGGGAAATGAAACTAATATTTTATATATTATCTGTGCACTACACAATGCAATGTCTATAATCCAGCAGATATACAGGGAGATTCAATAAAAGGTTTTATCGTTAAAAATTATGCACATTTTTGCCCCAACCAATCAGATCTTAGTTTTGGGAGTGGACATGCCCATTTACTAAGATTTAACTCCATACTAGCCCCACTCTGTAGTTTAAAATAAACCTTACCTTAAATCTCTGCTCCTTATGGTTCTTCTGCTATGCCTTTATAAAGTCCAGGAAAGTGCAGTAGAAGCTGTCAGCGACTCATCCAGGGCCTGTCTTTTCCTCAACCTCAACAAGACAAGTGACATGCGCAGGGGAGCCCTTAACGATAAGAACTTATAATTGAATCTCCCTGTTTGTGTGCACCCTACCAAGTTGTGTGCATGCACGAGTGCTCAGCATAGAGTGGTATATATATAATTTCCATAACTATGTTCTATAATGAACTTATTTTGAGAATGTTCGTGACCCCCACCCCTCCTTTAGACCATCATAGATTATTTCTACCACATTTTATTTATGACCTATGATTAAAACAATTTGAGATGTGTTGGATATATAGAATGAATACTTAGAATAAATTCATATTTACTTGAATATTCTGTATACAGAACTGTTCTCTTACCATATGCTGTTATGGTGTTATGATGTATAATTACATTTGTGCATTTTCTAGACAATTTTAAATCATTTTTAACAATGCAACTTTCCCTCTATACCATTTTGTAGTCGAGAATTAATTTCTCAATTTACCAGGAGCCTTTTCATTTTATTAGCCACAAAGAAAGCTTAATATAAAAAAATGTCTTCTCAGACTTCAGGAAATCGAACAAAATCCTAATTTTGGACATTCTTTTTCAAAGGTCAGACAGACTGGTTTTAATGTGTCTGATTATTTTATAAAGGACATAGTAATAATCTGTCCAAAAGAAAGACATAAAGAGTTCCAAGAGGGAACCGACCTTTGAACTTTGTCTATATTGCCAGTGATGTAACCCAAATGCAAAGGAATGCAGCATCCAAGTACAATGATCGTATTGATATCATCCCAAAATACACTGTCGCTCTATTGTCACCAATTAAAACAGATCATAGTATTAGATTAAATTTGTATCAACAAGGGGGGGTTAGAGAAAATTAATAAAATGGCTGATTTGGGTCTTGGAATTTTATAAAATGAAATGAACATCTGTTTGTCCCATGAATTGCCCTCTTAAACACCCTCAATATCAGTCTGAATAGAGAATGGTTTATAACAGTCCATTGATAAAAATAAAATGGCTTATAGTGTAAAATGGGAACAGACACATACATGAAAATATATGGGCATTTACAAAAACCTTTAAACCAATCTGTTGGTTTTAAAGGGAAAACATACCAAATAGACTCATGAACAGGTCTTTTGCACTTAGAGCACACTGTCTCTTCATTGAAAAGCTTATCTGCGTGCCTGCTGTAACTATCCGTTGAATGCACTGTAAATAACTTGAGTTGACGTTTGGGACACAATATAAATACTGTATGTCTTGTAAATAATGGTTCCAAGTTCAATAGGTATCTTTACTATGAAGTCACATAAAACTGAAATCTAAATGTATTGTCGGGGGCCTGCTTATTAGCCACCATCTATTTCATAAAGAATACTGTTTATGATTTAATACTCAAGAGCAGAGTATGAGGAGTTTGTCACCCACTTCCAATTTCCATTGTTTACTAAGGACTTTATTTGGCCAACTTTTAAGGAACAAACTGCAGTTACACTAAACAGTGGCATAACTAGGGATTACTGGTCTCCTCAGCAAAACTATGATGGGACCCCTATTCGTGATTCATCCCCAGTGGTTTTCTGGGAGGAGGCTATATCTTTCAAATGAAAAATAAGAAGATGGGAACCCCTGCTCCCTTGGTAGTTACGCCCCTGACACCTGTGTTCTTCTATTGGGATAATAGTATAGTATAGTATTTGAGGTTGAATAAAGACATACGTCCATCCAGTCCAACCCATCTAGCAATATCCTCATTTCCTGCCTAACTGTTGATCCAGAGGAAGGCAAAAAAAAACCACCAAATTTGTGAAGGGGGAAAAAATTCCTTCCTGACTCCAAGTGGCAATCGGAAATTTCCCTGGATCAACTCTACTTTATGTATCAATACCAGTAACTTGCAACATTTCTTGTTTGCAGAAACTCATCCAGCTTTTTTATGAAACTGACCAATGAACCTGCCATTACAACGTCCACTGGAAGACAGTTCCATAGCTTTACCGTTCTCACAGTGAAAAACCCTTTCCGAGCTTGAAGCCTAAACCTTTTTTCTTCAAGTCTTAAGGGATGTCCTCGTTTCCTTTGACATGTTCTATTGGTGAACAATGTCCCAGATAGTTTATTGTATGGCCCATTAATGTATTTATACACAGTAATCATATCCCCACGCAAGCGCCTTTTCTCCAGCGTACATAATTGTAACTTTTCCAGTCTCTCTTCATATTCAAGCTCCCCCAATCCCCTTATTAATTTAGTTGCCCTTCTCTGAACCCTTTCCATTTCAAAGATGTCCTTTTTGTACACAGGATTCCAAAATTGCACTGCATATTCCAAATGAGGCCTTACCAATGATTTGTAAACAGGGAGAATTACATTTTCCTCCCTTGAATCCATACCTCTATTTATACAAGACAATACCATGCTGGCTCTGGCTGTTGCCGCCTGGCACTGCTTGCTACCTTTAAGTTTGTTATCCACCAAAACTCCAAGATCCCTTTCCAACAGGGATTCACTTAAAGGGCAATTATAGTGAGAAAATTGTTTTTTTTTAATTTCTTCTAATGTATCCTATAAGTCATCCCATCCACCAGGGTTCTTTAAATTCTACATAGTCCCCGAGATATAAGCCTTTGAATATGCTGTGATTTGTAGGAGCTGCTACACCTCATCTGTCACTCAAAGGCACACACCCACACAATCCAAAGCTCCCCTGCAGTACTGTCACACACTCTCTCACCCACACTATATGTACCATGTGCAACATATAGTCAAATGCTGTAGTGCTAAACACAATCAATAAACCATTAACCCAGAAATATGAGCATAACACACTATAAAACAGCCCCTCCCCCCAAAAAAATCTTATATACATACAAAACCAGTGACTCAAATGGAACACTAATACAGTATATATAATACAGTAATACAGACTATATACCAAACAAGACACACAGTGCAATCTATGAAATATATAGACTAAAGCAACTGAAATGTAACAGGACAACAAGCAGTGTCACTGTGTTTGTGAAGGTCTCACTACAAGCTGCTGTTACACTGACTCTCTCTTCAGTGATTATGATCTCAGCTAAGCAGGGGGAGAGATATGAACTTTAGGTAAAAAGTAAATAACAATTAGCAAAGTTAGAGAACAGGCAGAGTTCAGTAAAGAATCTCAGCACCACTTGTCCTCCTCTCTCCCCCTCTGCCCCTCCCTTCAGCATATTGCTACTTTATTCCACACTTTGATTGCTTGCAGTCTAGCTCTGGAAGGGAGGGGTCAACAGGATGTCAGCACTTCATTTAAAGTCCTTTCAACTGACAATGCTCGGACTCTGTATACAGCCCGTCACTGCTTGAGGGGGAGTAGACAGAGAGGGGAGGGGGACTACACAGCTTGGTACAAACTTCTGCCAGTGTGAAGAAACGAAGCCACACAGAAACATGAAAGTAAGGCAGCTTATACTAAGTGATCTATACATTGTATACAGACAAAGTTTTTTTTTCACTATAGTTGCCCTTTAACACAGAGCCATTTATAGTATAAGTAGCACAAGTATTTTTAAGTCCAAAATGCATCACCTTACATTTATCAACATTGAATTTCATCTGCCACTTAGCAGCCCAATGTGATAATCTATCTAGATCCCCTTGCAACAGTGAAAGTGAAAGTTCTTAATCAATTCTAAACAGATTCTGTTTTGTTTGACAAGTTGTAGGCACAAACACCAGCACAATGTTCAGAGGAAACCAGAATTCAAAGGAGAAACATTGTCACCATACTAAATGATTTTGTATTGAGGGAAGTCAGTTTCATTAAGTAGGTAGGACAGTTACAGTGGGTATGGCAGTTACAGTATATAGGGCAGTTACAATAGGTAGGGCAAATACAGTAGGTAGAGCAGTTAAAGTATGCAGGGCAGTTACAGTGGGTATGGCAGTTATAGTATGTAGGGCAGTTACAGTGGGTATGGCAGTTTCAGTAGGTAGGACAATTACAGTGGGTATGGCAGCTTCAGTGGGTAGGACAGTTACAGTGGGCATGGCAGTTTCAGTAGGTAGGACAGTTACAGTGGGTATGGCAGTTTCATTGGGTAGGACAGTTACAGTAGGTAGGACAGTTACAGTGGGTATGGCAGTTTCAGTAGATAGGACAGTTACAGTTAGATAACGCAATTAAAAGGTTTGGGCTAATCAATGATGCCAAGAAACAAAGAAAAAAAACCCATCAGCCTAGGCTGCCACTATTGTGTTAACATAACTATTTAAAATATATTGAGCATCCTTTGGCATTTAGATTTAGAGCTGTAACCCTTTATAAACAATTGTATTGTGTTGTTCCCTCTTTGTGGATATTATCAGGGAGATTCAATAAAAGGTCTTATCGTTTAAAATGGTGCTAATTTTTGCCCAACCAATCAGATCTTATTTAACATTTGAAAGCTAACATCTGATTGGTTGGGGCAAAATTAGCACCATTTTAAACGATAAGACCTTTTATTGAATAACCCTGTTTATATATTATATAATGACCAGTTAACTGTCAGTTTTGTATCTTACAATGCTCTGCACGGGGGCTTCCATTAAATTATCTGTCTCCATTAGGGACCAACCCACCCTAGCAGTGCCTAATGTGTTCTATTCAGACAGACCAAACACACCACAAGTTGGCCCTAGCCCATAGAATTAATATACCTGTCAGACACAGATTAACTGTCAATTCACCTGTATTTCTCATTCCCATATCCCAGTCTCCACTCTCATCTTTTTAAGTCACACTTTATATTTGCTGATCTTATTTTCCAGACCAGGTTAAATGTGTTACTGGCATGAGTTATTTATCATAGGTAGTACCAGTAAACCCTGCGGTGCGCACCCCTGCCCCCCTCCCCCCTCCCCGCTTCTCTGGTCCACTTGTGGGCGTTGGCTAGAAGATGTCACATGTCCAGCGCGAGCATGCCGGTCCAGCGTCCGTGCATATTGACAACCTTATAGTATATAGGATAGGTAATTACGTTGTCAGTATGTATATGTCAGTAGCATTTCTTGTTGTTGATATTGTATCATGTATTATTTGCCATTTTAACAACTGCATGATTTAAACCCCAAGACAATCCATGAAGAAGTGACTGTAAAGGAATTATTTAGGATAAGTGATACATTGTTGTAGCTAAATGTGGTTTTTGCCTAAAGATTTCCTTTTACCCAAAGGGGAATATTGGAATATTTTTATTTTAGTGCTGACCTGGTGCTCATGAGATACTTAATTGTAAAAAAAAAGTCCATTAAGTTAACATATGGGGCTACTGCCCTTCACTTTAATGTGTAGATCTCTGCTGAACGTAATTACTAATGAACCTATTGAATTATAAGAGCTTTATACTTCCCATATAATTCCAATCTATATTCTATGATACTTCACAGTCTCTTAAATCCTTTCATTTTTCCTAATGCTAAAAATCTAATTTCTTTGCTTTATTGGAGTCTTCTTAGCTCTGATATAGCAACATGCAAAGAGTGCACTTAGTGCTTGTTCAGAAAAATGCAGCCATTTCCTATTAAATCAAGTGGAAACAAAATAATTACGTGACCTTGATTTGGCTGCATATGGTATGTGCTGTGGAAAATCAGCTATATGCATACATCTGTTCCTTTCACAGTCAGACAGCTGTATAGTTGGATCACTAATACACAAAACCTGTTTAGGGAACAGGGTAACAATTATTTCCTTGTATGAAGTTATACAGGATCCTTTCATCCATTTTGGCTAAAGATGTAGAGTTAAGGAGCCCATACACACATCAATAGCGATTGTGTGATTGGTGTTGGTCAGATAAAGATTTTGAACATGTCTGAGAGGAAATAAAATTGTATAAAAATCGTCTGATCTGCGATACATGGTCCAACAAATGTACAATATTGGAATATCCCGATACAACTTGAATTGGTGCATGTACGGGCTCCTTTATTCCTTCATAAATATAATTTGATTTAAAACGACGCAATATTGCATTTCCGCATATCCACTACCAATACAAATTCATTTGGTTGATTACCAATATTTAGAATAACCTTTGACCTTGATGTGATTAAGGGCAAGGCCACACTGCAACGCAAACGCAATAGCATGCGATTTCATGTGCGATTTTTTGTTTGCGTTTGCGATTTCTTCAATAAGTATAGGAAAACGCATGCGATTGCGATTAAAAATGCAGAACGCAATCGCAACGCACTAAAAAACGCATGTTTTTTTTGCGTTGCCGCGTTTTCAATGATTTTTAAAAATCGCAATCGCAAAAAAAACGCAGCAGTGTGGCCTAGCCCTAAATGTCTTTTGGCTCCATTTCTCTCCAGTTAATATGCTAATAACCAGTTAAATATGGTTAACCATGAAAATATTTTTAATATACAACAGGTGAATAAACAGATCAGATATTAGTCCAATGTCCATTTGCTATTGCTAACAATGGCCTGCAAGCCTTTATTCAAGTGATTCTGGGCAACGTTTGCTTGTAAATCACTGCAATTACAGGGAGGTGAACTAAGAATGGACCCATCACACACCTGTCACCTCCTCATTGGGAACACATCACAGACTTACAACAAAACAAGGGCCAATTCTCACAATGATATTGCACATTTCTCCAATAATCAACCCTTCAAACTGACTGTCAGAAATCATTTATTTCTCTTATTGGACGGGTCTGAAAAATGTTGTTAGGGAATCTGCTGACACACAGGAGAACTTCCTTACTAATGAGTTGTTAGTAGGGAAAGAACTCCTAGGCTGAGGCCACACTATGAAAAAGCATGCGCGTTAGTATTGGAAAACGCATGCGATTGCGATTAAAAATGCAGAATGCAAATTGCAAACGCAACGCACCTGAAAATGTGCATTTTCAGTGCATTGCCGCGTTTTCAATTATTAGAAGGAAAAAAAAGGGCAAACGCAAAAAAATCGCTCACCTGATGTGTGTATTACCTGAATACACATACACCCGCACACCCTAGTGTGCTAAGGAATATTTTTCCATAGGTATAACAGTCACAATCCCAAACCTCAGTGGCCTAAAAATAACTTGGCCTCTACAGAACTATTCAAAGCAGAATTTGACCTGAATACATTTAATTACTTGAATTTCTCTAATAACCCTGCAGATAATACATTGACTGTTACGTAAATCCCCGTCACTTCTCCAATATAGATTTTATTAGGGGCCATAACATATGTTAAAATCTTCAAGTTAATGAGCCCTATCCTTGTGTTCCCAATGAGCAATTGATAGCACAGAAGGAAGTTTACGTCAATTCGGAGTCTCATATCATCAACGTCTTGCCATTTCTGTCTCAGCACATTTCTCTCTCTCTCTCTCTAGTCTTTCACCTGCACATTCTCTGGTGCTTTTAAAAGATCTTTAATTAACCCTTCCTGAATCTAAGCGAGCGGTAGAAATACATTCATACCCAGAGACGGATCATCTTTCCAAGGTTAAGCAGTGGAGCTTCCACCTGTTCCTGCCTATTAGAAATAAATCTGCCTAGTGCTGACTCTCTTCTTCCTTGCAGATCCAGATATTTAGCTATATAGCAATGTGAGCACTTCGCTGGGTTTCTACTGTACAGACTGATCTTACAGCTGCGATCGGATAATGTTACGGTGGCTGGGAAAATAGTTTCCTACAATGTCCACTTAAGCTAGGTGCACACAGTAATGATACTGTCGGTATCGGGGCTTTATCGTCAAGTGTGTGTGGTGTCTTTCCTGAACGAGCACGCAACCGCCAAACATTCCCATCTGCCTTGTGGTCGTTCGGGAAACACTAAAAATTTCCCTTGGCCGCGGTAGTCTCCCTATAAGGGAGTAAGTTGCGGTTGTGGGAAACATGCAGTCCTTAATGTTCTCCCTATGCTGTGTATAGAAATAATGCTAGGGACTGTGTGTATCCTGATCTCTTGTAGATCCTGTCTGTCATCTTTCAAAGGTCTGGCATGTGTGTACCCAGCTTTACATTGTCCCTTTTACCATAAAGATATTGGACTACCAATGAATTCATATATTTTTGAATATAAAACCATGCTTAGCTATATCATCATTGAAACCTGTGTAGTATATTCAAGCATATTCAAGCACAGATGACTATCCGATGTGTCTCAGTAAAGATACTAAGGGCCTATTTATAACAGGTGAAAAATGTTACCTGTGCTCTTAATCTGCAGCACCAATAAGATGTTACCTTTTTATTGGTCTGTTCTGGTGAGGTTGGATTGGCTGAATAAGGTTAATTTTTTTCACCTTTTATTGAATAAGGATTCATATAATGTTTTTTTCATCTTTACACATTTTCCATTTAAAGCTGTAATTATAGAAACAGGATACTAGATAAATACTGGGAAGTACAATTCCATAGTTGGCATCAGTCTGTTTGACAGTTTTGCATTTTTACTAACTATCTCGCTCTCAGTTTTTGTCCCACAAAACGTCCTGAGATCAGACATAGGTAGAAAGGGAAATTGCCCTGAGCCCTGGTTATACATTGAACACTTTAGACCTGTAAATCAGTAGCACTGCTGAAACCACTGAACCACTGAGTCCTCCCATCCTATGTGCAGAACTGATGGTCTCTCTCTGTTTTTAAAGTTTATGGACTAGAAGGCCTGAGTCTGACAAGGTCTTTAACTTTTCCGTGACTCGTTTATGCCCCTTTATTATTCTTGTAATATTAAAGAAAAATGAAACCTGGTGTAAACTTTAGAGAAAAAATGGGTCAAGCAGCCTTGATTGTTGCCTCAGTCTTTTTTGGATATACATACCTAATCCTTTGTTACAGATACGAACATGTTTCTTTCTGTCCCTGTACACAGAAAGTAGTTCGTACAGCATGTAGCTGCTGTACTAAAGGGGTTAACTGATGTTACATGAGACTTGAGTGTCCAGTTCATGCTAATGACAATAACCACAAAGACAACATGTTCCCATTTATGCTACTGTGCCCTCTGTCACTGTATTCAAACAAGTAACACTTAGGGCTAGGCCACATTAGCGCGTTTGCGCCAACGTTTTGCGCTTGTGATTGCACCCGCAATTTTTGCTAAAATGGAAATAGCAGGAAGGCGAAAATTCCTGTGATTTCCAATGCACACGCGATTGTGCGTCCGTTCGTGTTTTGGTAGCGCATGCGATTCCATAACAGAAAAATCACGTGCGCACACAATCGCGTGCGATAACACAGTTGTGTGCGTGATTCCTGTGTGTTGCAGTGTGGCCTCGGTCTTACTGTTCATGTCTGTATCTTTGCTCCCATTGCACATCCTGATGGCCTCAAGTTTGGAGAACTGCAGGTAACTACAGAAAGGGGGGATTGTGGGTACCTGTAATGAGTAGCCCATGCAATGGTAATGGCAAGAAAAATATACAGAAGTGATATTTTAAGGTGGATGGGGTCTAAGTGAATGTGTCGGACTTGAAGTGCACTTTCTCTATGAGGTTTTTATATATAATCCAACACTAAATTGAATCTATCTTCTACTTTCATTGAAAACATTCAAATTCTTTTTAGAAATCAATGAAAATATTTTTTCCCATTTGCTCTCACCCATTTCAACTAAGAGTAAATAATCTTTATGCATTGAGTATATGACGCTCTCTATGTGGGAAGGTTTGTGTGGAGAATCGGAGATTATTCACTAATTAGAGACATCGGCCTTCCACGTTTATTATAGCAGCTTCCAGCATATAATATATAAATGGAAACCCTTGATACGCCGCTAATGTTGACCTTGCCCCCAGGCTGTCATTGCCCAAGGGACACACTGTACTCAATGAAGTTCAAACTATTTCCAGCCTTAATCAAAGAACCCTATTTCCAAATAAATTCCAAGGGTGCAAAATGAGTGACATGAAGGAATTGTTCCTTTCTCAGGAATTACATAACAATCCCCACCGGTGACCTGGTGTCATTCCTTACTGTCACTACAACCCTCTCGAGGGAGCCAAGGCAACTAAAAGAAACATCAGTGGATTTGGAGGCTTAGCAGCTCTATTATATAACGGGACTTGGTCAAGGAGAAAATGGATCAGGAGCAGTAAAAGTCAATTCATAATAAGAAAGTGAGACACATACAATACAACTTTACAATATTACAATAATGTGCAGATTGCAGTGTGATGAATGAAAACATTAGAGCTCATTAGTGATCCTTTGTATAAGAATTAGAAAAAAAGAGAAAAAGGAATTACAGTATTTGTTTTCAATGTTTTGTGAGAATGATGCATTTGTCCAAGACCTTAACCAATACACACGCAATCACAAGGACATATGATCATCAGACTCCGCGGGTCCAGTGGCTTTTACAATAATAGGGCGATGCAATATGGCCTGCATATATGTAAAATCAGTGTAAAACCAACGCTACCCGATGCATTATCACTTTGTGTGGGTTTTACATTAATTGTGCGTTTGCTGCATTATTGGAAATAGAGCAGCTACATTGTAGCGCAACACTTCAGGTTAAAGGCACAGGAGCTATGCTTCTTACCTGACCACGATCCTGTAACACCGTTTTCATTTCTGCATCACCTGTTTATAGGAGGACCAGCTAAGTATAAAAACGAATGTTAGTAATGTTTAAATGTAATTATCTAAACATTTAATAAACTGCAAATAAAGCCATCTTCTGGATATTTTCATATTCCTCCTTGTCACTCTGGTTGTCTGTTTATGTGCATTTTCTAACCAACAGCTGAGCATGTGAATGATGTTTTGTTAACCTTAGATTTCAGTACATTGGTGTTTGACCTTTAAACCCTGATTAGATTTGCTCCCATGAGTACCATTGGCTGAATGATAAATACAGAAACGGAACACACCATACCTTAATACTGGTAGCACTGGATACTACTAATAAAAGAAGAGGTACTTTATTCCTGTAGGGTCCCAAATGCTCACGTTCCCAAAATTACAAATCCTTGTCACCAGACCTATAGAACGGAACTGTTGCCCGGATACTACTACTGCTACTGAAAGTTTACCCCTGGACCAAGGGAACTAGTTTTTATACAACATAATAAGTAACATTAAAACAAGAATTCACAGCCACGACCTATACCGTCTCACTGAACATTTTGAAAAATTAAATGAATATAAATTCTATACTTCCTAATAGGTTACAATTCCCATAACAGGGAAGGAAGAATCACTGGAATACATCTGATTCCTGTCTTATATTATGGCTGATATCTGCTAATAGGAAAGATAGTTATTTAGATAACCAATAGAACTGGACGGTTTCCCAGCTAAAATGACCATTTATTAACTGCCTTTTCTGCTTTTTAGCTCAGTTCCCAGGAACTTCCAATTTGTTTACTTAGTAATGAATCATTTTATGATCTTTGTATTCTCACCACAGGGTAAAACAAGGTGACGTTAATACGTATGTCATTTTCATGGGGATTTTTTGTTGTTTATCTAATTCACATAAAGTCCCATAATAAATTTTTATACACCATGCATGAATGGCAGCATTGTTCTTATATCAGGTTAATCTTTTGGCAGGGAATCTATTTCTATCAAGCCAGCAAAATCAATGTTTCATTCCCCATTTAATTGGCTAAAACCAATCCTCACATGGTTCACACTGGCACCATTAATTCTATGATTATACTAATACAAACTGACTGTAGAAGCTTTGAAACAATAAGGTACACACTTAACGATATTTCCAGCCAGCCAACCGATAGTGCCGTGTATCGGCCAGTTGGCCGGAAATATCTGATGGTGTGGGGCGACCAAGCTCAGTCACCTGTTCGTCCGTATCCGATAAACAAGCGATCGGGACTGTTGGTAAATCACGACTGATTAGTCGCGCGTACTGTCGGCTGCGGCCACTATTGCCGCGACCGACAGTAATTTGTATCACTGTATCTGTCTTCTTTGCAGTACCACTTTAATATGCTGTAGACACATTGGTTAGTTTTTGAACATGAGCTACTTGCCCTGACGCAGCTGTTGGTATATCACTCTGTAAAAGGATTAGAAATCTATTTTAGAAGCTCTGGGGCTCTGCTGACCTAAGAGGTCATCTTTTAGTACGTGTTTCTCAAATAAACCACCAGAAAGATAGCAAGTAGAAAGGTTTGCAATATGCAAAAAACTTCAAATCACAGAACATAAGCAGCGGTAGAAGGTCCTGCAGTCACGTGAATGTTCCATTTATGGTTCCCATATTCCATGTATGGTTCCCATGTTCCATTTATGGTTCCCATGTTCCGTTTATGGTTCCCATGTTCCATTTATGGTTCCCATGTTCCATTTATGGTTCCCAAGTTCCCTTTATGGTTCCCAAGTTCTCTTTATGGTTCCCAAGTTCCATTTATGGTTCCATGTTCCATTTAGGTTTCCATGTTCCCTTTATGGTTCCATGTTCCATTTAGGTTCCCAGTTCCATTTATGGTTCCCCAAGTTCCATTTATGGTTCCCATGTTCCATTTATGGTTCCAAGTTCCATTATGGTCTCATGTTCCTATGGTTCCCATGTTCCCTTTATGGTTCCCAGTTCCATTTATGGTTCCCATGTCCATTTATGGTTCCCATGTTCCATTTATGGTTCCAGTTCCATTTATGGTTTCCCAAGTTCCCTTATGGTTCCATGTTCCATTCATGGTCCCATGTCCATTTATGGTTCCCATGTTCCATTTATGGTTCCCAAGTTCCATTTTATGGTTCCCATGTTCCATTTATGGTTCAAGTTCATTTATGGTTCCCATGTTCCTTTATGGTTCCAGTTCCATTTATGGTTCCCATGTTCCATTATGGTCCCATGTTCCTTTATGGTTCCCATGTTCCATTATGGTTCCCATGTTCCATTTATGTCCCAGTTCATTATGGTTCCAAGTTCCATTTATGGTTCCCATGTTCCATTTATGGTTCCATAGTTCCCAATTTATGGTTCCCATGTTCCCTTATGGTTCCCATGTTCCCTTTATGGTTCCCAAGTTCCATTTATGGTTCCCATGTTCCATTTATGGTTCCCATGTTCCATTTATGGTTCCCAAGTTCCATTTATGGTTCCCATATTCCATTTATGGTTCCCAAGTTCCATTTATGGTTCCCATGTTCCATTTATGGTTCCCATGTTCCATTTATGGTTCCCATGTTCCATTTATGGTTCCCAAGTTCCATTTTATGGTTCCCATGTTCCATTTATGGTTCCCAAGTTCCATTTATGGTTCCCATGTTCCCTTTATGGTTCCCATGTTCCCTTTATGGTTCCCAAGTTCCATTTATGGTTCCCATGTTCCATTTATGGTTCCCATGTTCCATTTATGGTTCCCATGTTCCATTTATGGTTCCCATGTTCCATTTATGGTTCCCATGTTCCGATTTTTTTAGGTTCCAAGTTCCATTTTATGGTTCCCATGTTCCATTGGTTCCCAAGTTCCATTTATGGTTCCGATTCCCTTTATGGTTCCCAATTTTTCATTTATGTTCCATGTTCCATTTATGGTTCCCATTTCCCTTTATGGTTCCCATGTTCCATTATGTGTCCCATGTTCCATTTAGGTTGTTCCATGTTCCATTAATGGTTCCCAGTTCCATTTATGGTTCCCATGTTCCATTTATGGTTCCCAAGTTCCTTATGGTTCCCATGTTCCCTTTATGGTTCCCATGTCCCTTATGGTTCCCAAGTTCCATTTAGGTTCCCATGTTCCATTTATGGTTCCCATGTTCCATTTATGGTTCCCAAGTTCCATTTATGTATGTTCCCATATTCCATTTATGGTTCCCAATTCCATTTATGGTTCCCATGTTCCATTTATGGTTCCCATGTTCCATTTATGGTTCCCATGTTCCATTTATGGTTCCCAGTTCCTTTGGTTCCCATGTTCCATTTATGGTTCCCAAGTTCCATTTTTATGGTTCCCATGTTCCAGCTTTATGGTTCCCATGTTCCCTTTATGGTTCCCAGTTCCATTTATGGTTCCATGTTCCATTTATGGTTCCCATGTTCATTTATGGTTCCCATGTTCCATTTATGGTTCCCAAGTTCCATTTATGTTCCCATGTTCCTTTATGGTTCCATGTTCCCTTTGTTCCCATGTTCCCTTTATGGTTCCCATAGTCCCTTTATGGTTCCCATGTTCCATTTATGGTTCCCATGTTCCATTTATGGTTCCCATGTTCCATTTATGGTTCCCAATCTGCTTGGAAATCAGAAGATAAGATAGATAAGAAGATAAGTTTACTGCTGTTTGACTGCAAACTAATGTCATACCCTCCACAGTGACTGTGAACAAGTCCCACTATGTGCATTGCGTTGCCTATTTTGAGTTTGTTTTGGACAATGCGTTTTGTCCATTTGCAGTTTAACAAACGTGATTTTCTATGCGTTTGTACGCATGTGTCTGCGTTTCCTGTCCATTTGCATTTCTGTGCATTGTTTGGAAAGTCACAGGAACAACTGGAGAAAAAAAAAAAAAAAAGTTTGTCCAGTGTAACGGAATAGATTTGGAACGCAAATTATAAAGTGAGTACTGATTTTTGCGATTTCCATTATATTTTCAATTACATTTTGATTGAAATGGAGAACGCATCACACATAGTGGGACCAAACCCTTAGAAACAAAATGGTGCAGAGCTGCAGGTAAAAAATAATGTATTGAACCTGATCTCAGCACAGCTCTGTGCACTTCTCAATAATTAACAAATTTAAAGGTGAATGTTGGAGAGTAGATATGTTGGTATCTCTGCCATCAGTGGCATAACTAGGAATCTCTGGGACCCCCACCAAAACTATGATGGGGCCCCTATCAGTGCTTCACCCACAGTGTTTTTTCTGGGAGGAGGCTATAGCTCTCATATAATAAAAATAAGGAGATGGGGCCTGTGACAGGAACACTACAACCCTCAACCCAGGGGCGCTCTGAGCACGCTTAGCTCCCTGCAAAATCAGACTGAGAGTTGCCCGTCACTTATAAATATTTAACCTAAACCATCGGCAACTGCCACCAGGTGTGTTAAAAGGGTACACTAACCATGCACAGCTGTACAATAAAAATAATAATAGTCACTGTTCCTTCGCTACCACGTACAGGTAGGTATATAACAGAATACAATAGAATATAATATACTGGTAAAAACGTAGTTCCTTTAAATATTTAAAAAAAATTTAAATATTTAAAAAACGTACAGGGAGATGTAATAAAAGTTCTTATCTTTAAAAATGGGGCTAATTTTCCCCCAACCAATCAGATGTTATTTAAGATTTGAAAGCTACCATCTGATTGGTAGCTTTCAAATTAGCACCATTAGCTACACAATTAGCACCATTTTTAACGATAAGAACTTTTATTACATCTCCCTGGTAGTTCCTTTAAATATTAGTGCAAACAATAAACTACAGAAACATATAAGACAAAACACAACGCAAGCAACAGTAAAACAAAATGGGATGAAAAAGTAAAATACTTAGTTTCAGCCCTTAATGTTTCAGGATGAAATGGAGGAAGTAGATCTGTGAAAGATGGAGTCCAAAGTTGTTTACAGAGTTATTGTCCCTCAAATAACTCTTATTACTCCAATATTAGATGGTAAATAGAGAGCTAGCTCTTTGGGTTTCAGAGCCAGTTTTATACCCCTGGACAGGAGTGTCACCACAGATCACCACACCTAATCAGAGAAAGGTGTGGGTTGAGCAAGAGGAGTGTAGCACACTCCAGGTGGTCTCCCTGACCCACCCACAAGATGGCTATCCCTGCCAAATCCTGTATTACGACGGGGTAACGCGCCAAAGCACTCCAACTCGCAAATCCGTATCCAGGTTAGATGGATTTGTACATACCAAATTCAATATGGTTATTTCGTATTGATCCATAAATCAAACATAAGTGTCTCTGTCGCGTTCCACACAAAGTAGGCCATGGGTGTTTGGATTGACATGAAACGGCTTTTGCTCCTGAGTCCACTTTTAAAAGCAGATTACGGAAATTATGGTCACCAACAGAAATATGAATCCCAATATACATTTTGCTTCTTACATGTTTATGACTGGGATATGGGTTCCAGGGTTGCTAATTATCCCAGCAAATACAGACTGGCTTCACAGGATGTCCCCTTTCATCCTGCTAACTATACATAATGAAGTTACCTGTTGGTATCCACATTAACCAAATACACAGAATACCTTGTGCAGACAGAAAATACATTTCAGAGACGGGGAACTGAAAAATCGCACACAATTATACAGTTAAAAAATAACAAATTGGAGAATCATATACAAATATACAGGTTATAACATACATTTTCTATATAAACATACATTAAGCACATGATTGTGACAGGGCCCTCCTGACTCCCGTGGCCCCCTGCGATTGCTCCCCCTGCTTCTCTCTAGTTATGCCCCTGTCTGCCATAGTGTGGTAATGGTATTAGCAAATTATGTAGGGAACATAGTCAAAATAAACAGAAGAATAAGGCGATAGAATGCATCTTATTGCATCTTATTGCAGCGCAATGGGGCCCCCACGCACCTAGTATGGCCAATCCAATTGGGCCATACTAGTGTGCGCTTTTTAACATGCGATCAGGTCGAATCGTTAAAACACGCTGATGTGGCCAAACCCTTGGTGATCTCACCAAAACATAAGAACAAAGAAAATAAACAATGAATGCACATCGCGGAGCACAACATAATATCTTTGCAAAATGTGCAAGTTGGGCCTAGCTTCATGTTGGTCCCTGCTTGCAATGCGATCCCTGTCATCTCCCTTACCTGGTATGATGGGTTTTTTTCCCCCAAGGACAGATGCAGCCAACAAGGGATCCTGACGGGGGGGTGTTGAGCTCAACTGAGCATCATGCCAGATTCCACTAAAAGGAGCAGGAAGTGGTAGGCACTGGATTACACCCAGAGAGGCTCCTACTCTATTTTTTTGGACTTTCATCAGGTCCCGCAGGACAACCAAAAGGAGCAGAAGAGAAAGGTAAGGATGTTCTAACACTACACAGTGAGGCAAATTTTAGTTGGGATGGTGGACATGCCCTTTAAGGTTTAGTTTAAAGGGCAAGTCCAGCTCTAAAATGAAAAGGTATAAACAAGTCTAACCTGAAATCCTGCACAATGTCCTGTTTCCCCTCTTTCAGCTTCCTGGTTCTTCCAATTAGTAACTGTCAGTTATGGATTTGACAGTTGACATCACAGCCAATGACTGAATGTTAATCCCCTATCTGCCTCTTCTGAGCATGCCCAGGCTCAGTACCTGCTCAGTACAGGTTTCTAAATTGCTCAGTTTCCATGAGGCATCCAGAAGCATAGCAGGCATACAGTAATGTATTCAGAGGACAAACTATGATATAAAAACATATTTTAAAGAGGCCATTCTTTCTAAAAGATGTTCTTATGAGGTTGGAGTTGCCCTTTTAGTTAAGAAGCTTAAAACATTTAGACAAAACAATAAGACAAAGATTAAGACTGCTGAATTCCTGCCTAATATTCTGTAAATGTTTTGAATCACCTTTAGTCCTTGAACAAAATAGAAACACAATATCTATATAGAAAAAAATAACACTGTGGCTTAAAACTGTATATATTCTCAATAGACACTGGATAACAATTCTTGAGTATTTATGTTTTAATGGAGTTTATCCCTTAGGCTGGGTACACACCAGCCGAGTTTCTGTCCCGACTGAGTGTTCGCTACTAGCGAGCGCTCGGTCGAGACAAATAACTGTCGGTCGATGCAATAGTGTGTGCGAACGATCGTGCGGTTCCGATCTCCTGTTCGTCTGATACACATGAACAGGTGATGGGTCGGGGCCGGCCGCCTCACACCACCGGCTGGTGTGTACCCAGCCTTAGTGTAATTAGTTTACAGACCAATATTTTGTTATCAGAGTGCATGATATCCGCAGTGTGGCCTGCCATATTGAAATGCACTGACATGTGATTTTCACACACTAACACATAAGAACCACATAAGGACTGTGCCAGTATGGCCTAGCCCTAAATACCACAATTTTGTAAAATATATATCTTTTCACATTACATTTTACATTATTACATATAGAATAAGGGTTATCAATTCTAATATTCAACACAGAGTATTATAGCAGCACAAACTATCTGCAGACTATGGGTGCCACGTATATATATATAAAGCCATGATGTATAGAAAGTCTGCCACGCTTATATATATAAAGCCATGATGTATAGAATGTCTGCCACGTTTATATATATAAAGCCATTATGTATAGAAAGTCTGCCACGTTTATATATATAAAGCCATTATGTATAGAAATCTGCCACGTTTATATATAAAGCCATGAATTAAGAAGTTGCTACGTTTATATATATAAAGCCATGATGTATAGAAAGTCTGCCATGTTTATATATATAAAGCCATTATGTATAGAAAGTCTGCCACGTTTATATATAAAGCCATGATGTATAGAAAGTCTGCCACGTTTATATATCTAAAGCCATGATGTATAAAAAGTCTGCCAATGTTTATATATATATAAACCCATGATGTAAAAAGTCTGCCACGTTTATATATATATAAAGCCATGATGTATAAAAAGTCTGCCATGTTTATATATATAAAGCCATTATGTATAGTAAGTCTGCCACGTTTATATATATAAATCCATGATGTATAGAAAGTCTGCCAAGTTTATGTATATAAAGCCATGATGTATAGAAAGTCTGCCACGTTTATATATATATAAAGCCATGATGTATAGAAAGTCTGCCACGTTTATAAATATAAACCCATGATGTATAGAAAGTCTGCCATGTTTATATATATATAAAGCCATGATGTATAGAAAGTCTGCCACGTTTATATATATATAAAGCCATGATGTATAGAAAGTCTGCCACATTTATAAATATAAATCCATGATGTATAGAAAGTCTGCCACGTTTATATATATATATTAGAAAGCCATGATGTATAGAAAGTCGCCCACATGTATAAAATATAAATCCATGATGTATAGAAAGTCTGCCACGTTTATATATATATATATATATAAAGCCATGATGTATAAAAAGTCTGCCAACGTTTATATATATAAAAACCCATGATGTATAAAGTCTGCCACGTTTATATATATATAAAGCCGTGATGTCTAAAAAGTCTGCCATGTTTATTTATATAAAGCCATTATGTATAGAAAGTCTGCCACGTTATTATAAGCCATTATGTATAGAAAGTCTGCCACGTTTATATATAAAGCCATGATGTATAGAAAGTCTGCCACGTTTATATATATAAAGCCATGATGTATAGAAAGTCTGCCACGTTTATATATATAAAGCCATGATGTATAGAAAGTCTGCAACGTTTATATATATAAATCCATGATGTATAGAAAGTCTGCCACGTTTATATATATATAAAGCCATGATGTATAGAAAGTCTGCCACGTTTATATATATATAAAGCCATGATGTATAGAAAGTCGCCACATTTATATATAAAAAACCATGATATATAGAAACCCATCTAAATTATTTTCAAACCTTTTATACATATACAACAATATTATTATTATTATTTTTATTGTTCTGTACCATCTTATACACATACAGGGATTATAAGAATGTAGCCCACTTGGGTTCTGGTGCCTGGCAAAAGATTTAGCTTATTTTCATCTTCTTTGAGATCATTTCTACCTCTCAGGAAGTTCTTTTGTTCCCAAGTAATAAAGATCTCAGTCATTAGCCTTCTTGAGAGGATTTCCTTCTTCTCGACAGCTGTCCCACTGTTTGACCTTTTCTTCCTGATTCCTGAATTGATAATAGTTAGAGAGTATGGATAGAGAAGCGCAGTGCACTTTGTCCCTGGGAATGATGAGCACCAAATAGAATTCACCCTGCAGGCACAAAGCAACATGGTACATAGGGACCATCAAAGTCTGACAATGAAAAGGAAGTTGTTTATTTTTAACATAAGACCTTTCTTACGGGTGATTTTTTGGGGGGAAATGTTTACGTATGGGTTTATACACTTTATTAGGTTACTGTTTATTATTAAAGGAGAACTTAAGTTATAATATACATGACCCAGAATGAATTCTATAATTGCTAACTAACAGATAACTGTATCTCTCACCTTTGAAATGCAGCAGCATTATAGGAAAATTTTCTCTGCAGGTTTCTAGCCACACTATCAACACACGTAAAAAGCCCAATCTCAATGCAGCGCGTTTCATGCACGTTACTATCCATTTGTGCTGCTATTTCCCTAATGAATTAGAGAGAATGTGATCCACACAAAAAATAGTGATCGCGTGCTTTCCAAAAAAAGGGTCGTAGCACAGTGCATACATTGTACCCACCCACATTAAAAAGCACTAGAGTAAGATTCTCACATGCTAACGGAATGCAAAACATGATCAGAAGTCTGTGAGAGTCCTGCCAATGTGGCCAGTCCATACAAACCAAAAATAACTGATTGTTGTTTGCTGGAAATCAGGAAAGGCCATAAAGCATGGGCGTAACGTCAGGGCCCATGACTGATGCGGGGGGGTTCCGGTAGGTAAGAGGGCCCGTGTTCATCTCCCCAAACCTCCACGATCAGCTGGTTGTACATGTAAAGTAAACATGCCTGATCAGCTGTTTTCTGATCCCAGTCCTTTGGGGAGGGGTGTGTGTCAGAGGCCTGGCCTCAAATCTCACGGGGGCCCGGGCCCCTACAGTTACGCCCCCACCAAAAAGCTACAGAATTATGGATGATTTCTCCAAAATGCTTTTGATTTAGGAAGCAACATTTACATTCTCTGCTCGTTGGGAAAGATGGAATCTAATCAGGGGAGCTAAAGTCTAAAAGTAAATTAAGTTCAGGAGGACTGATCACTATTGGTTTTACATACCTACTAAACAGTCTGTTCATTTATTCCCCCTTTCTGTTTTCTTTGGTTCAATGAAGCTTGTGATTTCTGCTCCATTGAACTCATTTGATGCATGTTGGATGCAGCAGAGAAGCAAGGGAAAAAATGAAAGCGATGACCGCATTTCCAGATACTTTTAATTAGCCTAAAGCATTTTAAAGGAGAACTATAGTGCATATAAAGCTTTTAAAAAATAGTTAAAATGAAAAGTACCTGAGCTATGAGGTAGGATCAATAACTCCCACCTCCCTATATTGTTTCTGTGAGGAGTGCCAGTACAAAGGAAACTGCTTCTGCCAGTCTTCGTCAGTGCTTCAGCTGTATCTTTCAATGGTAGGTTCACTCAAAAAATGAAAATAGATTTTTTCACGTTAAGTATATGGTAGGGTGCGGTTGGGAACAGTCAGATGAAGCAGCGGATGAGTGCCATTGCCGTTAAGTTTAACGTTTTTCTTTCTGGCTTCTGTTAGAGAAATTGAAGAACGGGAGGTAAGATGTAGCTTCTTTACCACCCATTCTTCATTTAATGTGAAAAAAGGGGTATGTTCAGTTTTTGAGTGAATCTATCCTTTAATTCAGGAAAGTCCAGCACTTAATAATCAACCCTACCTCCCTGCCTCTACAGTGTATTTAAAGAGAAACATAAATTTGTCCAGGTTCATTACACAAAGTATTATACAACTCTAAGTCCCTCCCATAGTTTTATAGATTCATACTATGCTAAATACAGAACAGGACTTCTATCTAAATATATATTTAAAGAACCAAAGTAGCAACAGATGGGGCCATGTATGTGGTTACTGACAGATTCCAATGTAAACTATCATCACATTTGCACTAATAATCGTAATGGCATGTGCATGGCCACCCTAAGAAATGTTCAGCTTTTTGCTTTACTGGTTCTTTAACTTTGCACAGAGGAAGACAAATTTCATCTCAAGTTAATAGTATGATATCTTTTTGATATATTAAAATATACTAAAATATTTCCCAGGGGACCGCCCTGCTCTAGGGATTGTGTAATCACCGTTACACGTTACTCATCTAAAACATTTCTGTATTATACAGAAGACCAATCAGGGTCCAGTAATTTAGTTGTACAATGTTCTCTTACATGACCTCATCACAGATTTGCAGATATAGACCTGAAAGATTATTAAAGGGATGTGAAGCTTGTAATTGTTTAGTTCACACCATCCTTACGGTGGCCATACACTTAATAAACATTAGATCTTTCAATGTTCATTAGTCATTTCCGACATACAAGCGACATTCTCCACTCTGGCACATTCATTTGCGAAAGAAAGTCAATTGGCCCAGGTGTTTGGTCTTAAGTTGCCTAATGGATGGGCAGATATAGGGTCTATACATTATTGTTTTCTGACACACAGTATACACAACTTTCTCTTTATGTTTCAAACAAATCTACCACTGATGCTTTGCCTTTAATAGTGATGTCTAGACAACTTCCAACACAGAGGTAGGTAAATAATGTTAATGAACAAGCATGTCCTACTGTTTATTAAATTGACCTGAATCTCCTAATCGAGTGTAAACTGGTATAGATTTTATGTCCACATTGTCATTATTTCATTTACAATTACTAGAGCATGAATGTTGCCCAGTATGTACAGGGTGTCAGGCATCCATTCATCTATAATCTATTGCATATAAAGTAAACTGAAATAATATTATTTATGTTTTCCATCAGTAGTAGCTTTTGGGAAATTTTATAAAATATTGAATGTTGATAGTCATGGAATGCTGGTATACATGCTGGGATTCTGGAAAACCATTGTCCTCTCTGAAATGTTGAATGAGATCACGGGTCAGCCAATGAGGTCTTTCTTTGAACAATGAACAGCACGTGGCAAAAAGTCTCATGTCACCAGCAACTGTATTGTGTCAGAAATCCACCAAAAGCCACTACAGGATATTTCAGATTTCCAAGTAATAGAGCCAGAGATTGTCCTCTTCTGATCCACAAATTCTGCTCATGGGTCAGATGAGTTGATCGGTACAGTCACACAGTCAACAGATTGCAAGTTAAATACCCAGATCACTTTCCTTTCCGTTTATCTTGTTTTGACTTTTCTTTTTTGCAATATATTGATCATCATTCAACAATATACAAACAGAGGAAACAGATGTTTTTATCTATTGTTTATCTCATTCCTGATTGGGGTTGTATTTTATATTATATGTATTATATATATATATAATAGTCCATACACGGCACAATCACTGTCCTTAAAGTACATTTATTCACATCGGCCACTGTGATCGCATGTAGGTATGAACATTATTATGTGTCTCTACCTCCTTTCCCACCCTCTCTCTGCAATGTGAAACTGTTTCAGTGATTTTTGGATTATGGAAGGTGGATGGATGATTGGTACACTGTACAAAGGGACACAGAGGCTATATCACAATATACAGTAAGGCTGTCCACATATCCACATAACTTAACCATGCACTTAACCATGCACACTAATCCAACAAGGTTAGGATGGAGTATATGGATATATCAACTTCCACCAACATATATAGTACAATAAGAAATTCATTAGCTCACTGTTTCCAATCGGCGGTCCAGGTGTAGCCGTCCCTCCCCACAGTACAATACACAAACTTCCCACAAAGCGAGATACTGGCGCACACCAGAAAGAAAATGTACTGTATACCAAGGGGCATATTTATAAAGGGTCGAAAATAGCGGCCAAAAATTACTGCCGCAAAAATAGCGATATCGCCATATTTATAATGGCGAGCGCCATTAGTGCGATATGTATCACGGCCATGATGTCCGGCGTTAATTTTAAGCCCCTTCCCGGCGATACTGCACTTAAAAATCCCTTCCCGGCTCCTCCGCTACAGGGGCGGGGCATACGCCCACCCCGCCCTCGACCCCCGCGGTGGCCGCGACCACCTGCCGCCACCGCTTCCCAGCAGCCCCTCCTAAACCCCAACCCTGCTCGCGGCGAACATATGGAACAGGAGGCTAGGAGTGGCTGCTGGGAAGGGGCCGCAGCAGGTGGTCGCGACCACCAGCCGCGCACCCCCTCCCTTCCCCAGCAGCCCCTCCAAGCCCCCTGCCCCACCGCTGGCGGAGAGAGGAAGGGAGGCTGGCGGCCGCAGAGGTACCTCTCAGGGATCAGTGGCCTCAGCGGAGCTGGTGTCGCCGGGGCTGGAAGAAAGAAGACGCCGCCCAAGGGCTCTTTTAAGAGCCGCTCAGTGGGGGTCCCGGTTCAGGCTGCGGGACCTCTGCCAAAGGCACTTCTCAGTGCTGCAAGGGCCCTTACAAGGGCCGAGGAGGGGGGTCCCGGTTCGAGCTGCGGGACCCTTTAAGCCCCAAAGGCCCTTCTTAGGGCCGGGGAAGGGGGTCCTGGATCAAGCTGCGGAACCCCTAAGCCCCAAAAGGCTCTTGTTAGAGCCGCAAGGGCACTTGTAAAGGTCCTGATTAGGGCCGGGGAGGGGGGACCCGGTTCAAACTGCGTGACCCCTACATCCCAAAGGGCTCTTGTTAGAGCCACAAGGCCCTGATAGGGCTGGGGAGGGGGGTCCTGGCTCGAGCTGCGGGACCCCTTAAGCCCCAAGGGCGGGACAGGGGGCTTGGAGGGGCTGCTGGGGAGGGGTGCCCCTTCCCAGACGCCCTTGGGTGGGTGATGCCTCCTGGGGTGGGTGCGACCACCCGCCGTGATCCAGGGGGAATTTTCGCCTTTCTGCAAAAATGGCGGGAATAACGACCGCGAAAAGTTAAAGAACCTTTATAAATATGCCCCCAAGTCTTCAAATCAAACATGTAAACACAATTTAACTGTAAAACTAAAACATATCCAGGGAGTCCTAGATATGTTCAAGTTATTCAAGTAAAGTTGTGTTCACCTGTTTGATTTGAAGACTTGGTGTACAGTATGTTTTCTTTCTGGTGTGCGCTTTGTGGGAAGTTTGTGTATTGTACCAGGAGTCTCACAAGCTAAGATATCGGCAACAGATCCACAATCCAGCAGGTTTGCACTGTGTCCTCTCCAGCTCCCCCTCCATCAGATTGATGTGCGCACCCACAACGCAAACAGGAAGGCGCAAACAGGAAGGACACAGTGCAAGTACAATAACAATGTTTGGTGTTTTGCAACTATAACAGTTCATTAAAAGAAGTTTAAATAAATGTTTCCAGGGTTTCAACCATCAGTCGCGCCAGCTACTTGCTGCCGTTACGAGATATTGCTGCGCAAACGAGATATTGGATCGTGAGCATCGGATGCGCGGGTGATTTTTGCGTAACCATGCTGATATGGAGTTAAAGTCGCACTAACTGTTAGCAAACCGTTGCAACTATAAGAGAATACCAATTCAGTAATACTGTGCACATGAATGCAGCCAGGAATTCTAAGATTTCTTTTTTTGTACAGATGATTGATTTAACAATTAATGTGGAACAAGTTCTGATAGGATTTACCTTTCTTTATTATTAAACAAAACCCTGCCATTTTGTATGGTGTGTAGTGTTTTTATAACCACTGTACATCCTACCTTGGCAATTTTGATTTCCAGGAGAATCTCCCCAAACCCCTTCCGCCCATCCCACCACGACCCTGGCAGCCACATTAAACTTCCAGCCAAACACACACACACCTCAGATCATGCAATTTTTAGTAATTTCATAATTACCCAGGCATTCGCAAGGGGTTCACAGCCTTGCGGCAGTTTTCTGTGCTCTCTTAGGGGTGTGGGAGACCACTCCAAAAGTCAGGAGACTCCCAGAGCTGCCAGGAGGGGTGGGATATCTGACTGTATCCACACATAGCCAAACATACTCAAAAACAATTCCCAATGTGCACCATGGGGCACACTTTTGCTATATATCGGTCAGTCAGGGGCGCACCTATTATGAAGCAAACGGTAAACTTTGCTCACAGTGCGCTACTGTAATACAACAGAAATGCTGCATTAGTTTGTGCTGGAAAAAAATCTAAAAAAAAAATCTAAAGTACGTTACGCAGTTGGTGCCTGAACATTTTTTTAGGTTTTCATGCGCTCCCACTCGTGCCTGCATGTGTACAGGAGTCTCATGCCACTGCCACTCGGGCCCGGTTCATCCTGGCTTCCAGTGACTCAGTAACTGTCTTTGGGTGGGCACAATTTATTTACAAGTATGTATCCTGGGCATGAGGGCATCTTATATTTACAACTGTGTGTGTGGTGGGCATGGGGCATCTTATACTTACAAGTCTCTGTGTGCTGGGCATGGGGACATCTTATATTTACCAGTCTGTGTGGGCTGGGTCAGTGCAGAATTGGAGACATGAGGATGGATGATTATACCAGGGATTATACATCCTTTTTTCACCTCCTGTATGGAATAATTACTGAGTTTTCATTCTTCTGACCTCCCAGTGTAATAGAATGACAACAATGCAAACTTCCTCAATGTTTCTACACTAGATATATTTAGACACACAGGATTTCTGGAGAAAACTACGGTAAACCTATTCATGACATCATGTAGAGAAACTCTGGCAGTTTACTGTTTGGTTAGATAAGTTCATAGAGACTTTGTTTTGCTTTAAAAAAAAAAAAAAACAATCTTGTGAATCCATACGTCTAAATACCAATACAGGAAAATAAGAATGGATTTCAAAAGCATAAATGCTATCAATAAAATAAAGAACAGTTGTGATTTTAGTTATAATTTGAAAGAGGCCGGAAACCTTTAGGGAAACATATAGTGGTACATTCTACTACTATTTCACAGTATTGGAAGGGCAAATAAAAGGATAACAAAGGGGAAGCACGAAATAATAAAGGGGAAGCACAAATACATATGCTTTAAAAAAAATGTTCCCATATTAAAGTAACTGGTTTGATAATTAGCTGCAGTGTTCTGAAAATAAGCAATCCTAAAAAATTAGTCCTATTAATAGAGAAAATTTGCCTGGGTGAGTTTTACACTATTTATTATATCCTATTAATAAAATAGAGAAAATTTGCTTGGGTGAGTTTTACACTATTTATCATATCCTTTTAATAAAATAGAGAAAATTCACCTGGGTGAGTTTTACACTATTTATCATATCCTATTAATAAAATAGAGAAAATTCTAACACCTGGCTGTGATATGCTAATTGGGATTTTCCAGGGTACATAATTGCCACAGATTCTTGTACAAGTCATTCGGAATTGAGAAAGCCAGTCGGATGACTAGCGAAACGTCTTCAAGAACTACATTTCAAGTCCAGTTGATCTAATTGAATACAACAGATATATCCTATTAGCCTAAAACTTTCATTTTACTTCAATATGCACAAATAGTCCCTGTGAATAATAGAACTCCCAGGGGACACTGGAACTTACCTTACTGAACCTTACCAACGATCCACTCGCAGCTGCTTCTGAGCCGACAGCCGCGCTGTCCCAACCAATTGCCTATCTTTTGTATTCGCGCACATGTGCCAAAGATAGGTGCTTGGTCGGGACAGCGCGGCTGTCAGCTCAGAAGCACCTGCGAGTGGAGCGCCAGTAAGGTAAGTTCCAGGGTCCCCTGGGAGTTCTATTATTCGCAGGGAGGTGGGAATCAGTGTTCTCACCCCCCTGTGAATAATAGAAACAGATGCAATATACTTAAAAAACAGGTTAAGTGTTGTTTAGTGTTCATTTAAAGTGTATGTATACTGAAAAAATTACTTTTAAGCTATAAATAAATATGTGTAAGTAGCACTTACTCTTGAGGTGTGTGTGTTGCTACATGCCTCCAATAAAGTATTTTTTTGCTCAGGCTCTGACCACTGACCTGACTATTTTCCCCCATACCAACTGTCAATACTGCATACAGTATAGAGCACACCCACTGTCAAACCATTCCAGGCCGAGCCTGGGGGGCCCGGCCTCCAATCTCGTGGGGGGGCTGCAGGTACACCCCTGGCGGAAGAGGACGGGAACACCTAAGGAAACTTAATCTAAGTAAGTACAGCTGTTAGGTAAAGTTTCCAGGGGTGAGGACGGTTTAGGTGGATGAGGAACAATCAAGAACCTAAAATGAACTCATAGAGGGAAAGAGAACAAGCAACTGAGTGGAATCTAAATCCCATTGAGAGTTGTTGAGGAGGTTGGAGTAGACTGCCTGCAAGTACTTTTCAAACACTGCAATCTCCGTCATTTTTGGGGGTCTTCATTCTACCGGGTCCAAAGGTCAATCTACTTTCTTCTCTGCCTAACCGTCTCCCCCTCTTCACCCCACTACCTTACCGCTCAAGCTACGCCCAGGTCAGCACTTGAACCATATGATTTTGAGGCACTTTAATTGTTCCTTTAATACTATAGGATTGAACTGAGTGAAACATTTTCACTCACAGAGAGATTACTTATCCCTATAATTGTGAGATATATGTATGCAGTTCCCCAGATGCTCCCAGAAACCCACCCCCCAATTTCCCAGCATCCAATCCTTCCACCAGCCCACGTCATTTACACGTAAGCTTATAATTGCTAGCACTCATTACCATAATTTAGGTGGATCTGTGCGGATTTCTTTCTCTACATTGAATTTAAAGGTTTTTCCTGCAAATTGTCTGAATTTTCATATTTTGGGGAAAATTCGACAATCCACTGGTAACAGATATTAGCAGTTCGCCCATCTCTCTGTTTGTACCAAGAGATCACAATTGTGAGGATTTTCTACATTTAATCCTAGTTACTTTCCAACACTTATCTATATATAATCTTTTTAACTCTTATCCATATAAACCTGATAATCTCTTTCCACCCCTCTACCAATAGATAATATTCATTATGAATTGGTACTTGATGATTTCTTTTCAACAACATAATTAGGTAAACAAAAGTCCTAATAAAGTGCCATCCTCCCTTCCCAACCCCCCTGTCATTTTTATCCTAAGAGGTAAGAACAAATATCAATGTAAGCTTGAGACAACAACAGTATTGGTTGTCTATCCACGATTTAATGGGTCGTAGATCAGTTATCTGAATGAGCATGGCGTATATTCGTACAACGGAGGTCACATGCCATATTTTCATCAGCCACAAGACTACCGATCGGTTTATTGGACAGCAGTCTTGGTCTAGAATAACATAAAAGAATCTGTCATAATGACCTGTGTGTTACAGACAAGCTGTGTGTAAAGGTTTATACCCCAATCCCCAACAACTCCATATGCTATGGTTGTTTTATTTATCTCTACATGAATTTTCCTTATTATTTATTCCAGAGACAATACTTTTCTGCTAAGAACAACAACTCTTCAGTATACGATTACCAAGGTACTAGAACATTTACAGTTCAACAAAAAAGATTTTACTAATATTCACAACCTTGTTGTATAGTTCTATTAGTATTTTAGCCATGGCCTGCAGAATATGATCGTGCTCTGTGCACCTTTTTTCCAGAAAAATAAAATATTAGGTCTTGTTCACATTACAGACTTTAATGGGAGTCAATGATTTCAGTTAAAGGGTCGATATGCCTCATATAGGTACTGACTGCTGTATGGCTCCAAGTCCACTGGCCTTCCTCTTTACTTACTTTCCATTAATTATCTTACATTGTGAATATATTCAAGAAAGTTAATGTGAATAATCTTACCCTATGATAGAAGGAGATATGTATTTGTGATTATTAAATAACACTAGCAATACACATAAAGCTAATCAGGTTGGTTGATGGAGAGAATATCTATAAATGGAATAATCATTGTGGTACAAACAACATATGCAAACACACAATCTGTTCTATTCCCCCTGCTTGTATCTTTGTGCCCAGTATTTTCTACCATTCATTTTTCCAAACAGGGACATTTGATAACATTTTTTAAAGGGCATGTCCACCCCCAAAACAACTATAATCCCCCCCACTAATGGCCCCCACCATGTAGTGTAATAAATCCTTACCTCTCACATCCCAGCTCCATAAGGTTCTCCTGTAGTCCCCCCCCAAAGTCCCCAAAACCCCCACCAGGAGGATAGCAGAGTCCATATAGGACTCTGCCTCCTATATGGCCTCCGGAGAAAGTTTGGCATGCGTACTGCAGCCCTTCTCCCCCTCCCTCTCCCTCCCGTTTTGCAATCCCTCCCCCATAAAAACCCTTGCCCATATAATAGAACAACTTCCCCAGCCCCAACCGCCAAAAAAAAAATTTTAGAAAAGTCCACAGACTCTACTTACCTTCCTCTCTCCTCCGGCATTCGAGTAGCCGGCAGCCTCTCCGTGATTGGCTGAGAGGCAGACAATCACGGACGCGGCTGCCGGTCCAGCCCCCTGCTTGCAGTGTTTCATCTTCAAGCAGAAGGCCGGCTGGGAGTTGGAGGAGAGAGGGAAGGTAATTAATATCTGGCACTTCTTAAAACTATTTTATAGCGGTTGGGGCTGGGGAAGATATTCTATTATATGGGAAAATTTGTTTATAGGGTGGCATGCCCTTTAAACAAATGCTCAGATGGCTTGTGAAATTTGAGGTGAATTATTTCAACATCCCCAGTAATTGTAAAATACTAAAGATTTCTCCATTTACAATTGGACACTATTGCTAATCATTCTATATAAATGTGTTGGAGATGTTTGGAAGTAGAAAATTAATATGAAAGCATCAATGCTTACTGATTACAATTGTCACTTAAAGGGGAAGTTCAGTGGAAAAAACATCTATCATTTAAATTTTTATCGATATTACTATTCTACATAGTGTCTCCATTTCTGAAAAATCTATTAATTCCTACCCTTTGGTTATGTTTTGCTTTGATTGTAAGGAGCTGCCATTTCAGTTTCTGCAGCAGTCCTCCTTCTTCCCAGGATGCACCACTTCCTTGGAATTTTTTGAACAGTAATTTCTACTGATTGGATGTTGCATGGTCAAACATGCTCAGCAACTTAATCAACACAGGAACTTAGGGCTAGGCCACACCAGACTGTTTTAACATTGTGATTAGATCGCGAGGGGCAAGGGCAAGGCCATACCAACACTATTAGGTGTACCATTTATTCATCAGCAAGAGAAATTGCAGATTATGTGCATTAGTAAGAAAATATTTGCTGAACTTTCCTTTTTAGACAAGCCAGGGAAGGAGCGTTAAGGTAGCTGGCAGGTGATATAGGCTATGCATGGGTAATAGTAATTGTATGTTTCTAAAACAATATTTAAGCGAATAACTACCTCTCCTTTTTCTTAGGGCACATATTTTTTATCATGAAAGTGCTTGCCGGCGATGAAGAAAAGATTGCCTTTTGTGGAACATATCTCTTATTATTAAGGATTAAGAACACAAAAGGGACAAATGCTTGTTGTGAGTAGTCTTTGGGAATCATGGCTGTTTCAGTTATGATGATATTTTATGATTCTTGATAAAGGCTTTTTTTGATTCTTGTTTAATGTTTATCTCGGCTACTGCCAAGCAGCCTGTTCTGTTGGAGATCTTTAAAAAATTCTATTTAGGTCAATCATCTAATGATCACTCAAACAAAAAAAGACAGGAAGAAAGCAAACAGGGGTAGGGGGGCGGGAATGCAGCATACATATTTCTTAAAATGAAGGAACTCCATGTCCTTTTTTTTGTAGAAGAGCCTTGTCTAGACCAAAGCTTCCCAACCATAATAAAGGTGACATATTTGTGCGTGTTATTGCAGGCAGTGTGAATCTTTATAAACTTTACATTCATCTGTAGCAAGTTAGGGTTCTAAATTAAAAGGAATCTAAACCCTGAATCTACAAAACACCACAGTGATGAAATGCTCTATGAAATGTTTAAAAAGTGCCCAGAAATGTACTTACCCACCTTCGTTCCCTCCGCCTCTGCCTCTTCTGTACTTCTGGTAAAGAGAAGACCGGACGGACGTGACCGGCAGCCACGTTTATGATGGCTGAACTGTGTGATTTTTGTTAGATTTCAGGGTGTAGATACCCTCCAGGGGGACAGGGAAGTGGCAGATACCTGATACACACAGAGAGGCTCCTACTCTTCAGTTTTCCTGGAGAGGAGGAGCAGAGGAGAAAGGTAAGGATTTTTTTAACACTACACAGTGGGGCAAATTTTTAGTTTGGGGCGGACATGTCCTTTAATAACCTTAGCGATAATGAACATTTTGGAGAAAGTTTACACCAAGGTGTTTATGTCTGAATTATTTTGCTAGGAAATATTGTAAATGGCCTTATATCTGTTCTTGTTTTTCTTATTTGTAGGGATCAGTGAATTTTCTGCATGAACAAAGCTACCAGTAGTTCCTTTGAGTATAGACTTGGTGCCAAGTAAAGACAATGTACAAACCTATCAACTGGATTATTGATGATTCCCTGTTAGTTTTTGGGCTGCTCTATCCATGATTACAATGACTATGACTAGTTTGACTAGTGCTGCTTTTTTTTATTATTCACCAACATTTTTAGTAGGTCTAGCTCTTGCTTTTTAATGTTTTTAAGTTTTTTTCTAACAAATTGTTTCAGTAGGAAGCACATCATGGATATTATATCCACAGTAGGAGTTTCTTTGCTAGATGTCAATGTTAAATTATTGTATAGGTTTAACATAATATGGGCTGATGTAATTAGATGTGCAAAGTTTGCCAATGCAACCAATCAGATGTTAGATTATTACTGGGTAACTACAGTTAGGTAACATCTGATTGGCAAAATTACAGATGGCATTCTCATGAAAACTTACCTGAAAATCACAGAACAAAAGAATGTCCTAGGATGTGAGACCTCTCTCAGCTCAGTTAATGGCAAGTTCACAATTTCACCATTAGAGAGACAACATGTTTTTTAAGTGCGAGAGTTTAAAGGTGAAAACACCTTAAATCAAGAGGAGCATGTTTAAAACTGCCAAAAATTACTCCACTACCCCCAAACATTTGGGGATCATTTTTTATATTAATGATATGGGGTCTGTTAAATCTGGTTTAAAATAATACACATTACAGAAAAAGATCTTCATGCCTGTACGCCATCATTTACCTTAGTCACTCTTAAATCTTTTAACAAAGAGTAAGCTGGGTACACACGGAGGGACTATTCCAGACGAATGGACGATCAGGGTCGGTCGCTGCTGGCCGTCCAAAACCACAGATATTTCGAGTGACTGATCGAAAGTGCCGTGAATCGGTTGGTCAGCCGAAAATATCTGCTGGTGTGTAAGCAGCCTAATGTTTCCAGATTTGATTCAATTACAAAAGTAGCCATAGATGGCAGAATGTCAATATGTAAATGAACCTTACATTTATCAATGCATTTTAGTATAATTTAATTTACAGTGGGGTTGTACTGTAAATTATTTCAGAATCATAAAAAGGCTAAAAAGTGCATAAATGAGAAATTTGGAAATTAAAAAAATACTTCAGAGATATCTGAATATAATTGCTCTGAAAAGCAGAATATCAGGTTTAACCTGCCAGTGGGTTTTCCTGATAAAGAGAGAAGAAACAGAGGTGGAAGCTACAAGATAAAGGTTTAAGGTGGGAGGACAGCACCATGATGGGGTTTGTACAGGATATTTTTGTGATGGACGCTGGGAATAGTGGGAACATATAGGGAAACTAGAGAAAAAATATAGGGATGTGCAGAAGAATATAGGGCATTGATTTGCCATCTACAAGGAAATATTAAGGAGATGGATTTTTCAGTGAATGTAGCAGGTCAGCAAGGGGTGGAAGCAGCATGTTGTTATTATTTGAATATTAAAGGTTAACTGTAGTCTCCAAATAAATGACCTTTTTAAAAGAGCACATTCCTACCTCAAAATGATAATCATGCTTCAAGCTGAAATCTTTGCACTTAAATCAGGGTGGTGTTTCCAGCTACCACTGTAGCTGTGACATCACCAGCACGAGTGCTCTGATCCCCTGCCATGGACACTGAGCATGCCCAGTTGTATCCTACTGCTGTAACTGTCTTAAAGCATGGTACACACCAAACAGCAACTGCATCAACGTATGGCCCAGCACAGAAGAGCCAATTCCTCGGGGCAGGACTCAGTCGTGTACCTGCATCTTAGGATAAAGGACTTACCTTTGAAGATTGTAATGTTAACATATTGGCAAAGGAACGTGACCGGTTCAAGAGAGGTGTCAAGGAGGCCATTTATGTTGAAAATAAAGAAACCACCCTAAATAGAGGTGGGGGAGTTCGACACCAACTGTCTGCCATGTACAATGCGGTTTTGACACCCTACCCTGGACGTCCTATAACACCTCTTAGCCACTATCAATCCCGCCCTTAACACTTGGCTGTGATATGCTAATTTTCCAGGGTACATAATTGCCACAGATTTTTGTACAAGTTCATTCTGAATTGAGAAAACCAGTTGGATAACTAGCGAAACATCTTCAAGAACTAAACTTCAAGTCCAGTTGATTTAATTGAAACATCAGATATACCATGACCTGATGAATGAAACCTTCACAGCATATGTCTGAGAGTAAAAACTAAAAAAAGCTTATAAATTAAGAACCAGAAATGTTAGATACATCATTCTTGGCTTGTTTAATAGGTGTAGAGAGCTATTTTAAACAGATCAAACTTGTATGGAGACCACAGTTACCCTTTAATGATTTTAATGCCAAACAATGTGGAAATCACTGTAGCACGTGTATAAAACATTTTTCCCTAAGATGGTGCTCATTGGTACACACACGCAATGTGTGGCAATATTGAAAATCACATCTGCAAACAAATCAGATGAATATTAGAGGAAAACAGCGAGTTTCTAAGAACTGAGCATAGTTTTTTAAACTTACAGTCTACATATTACAGTAGTGCTAGATGTCCCTGGTGAACCTATTGCATCCAAGTTTCAGCCATTAGTTACTGGCAGGAGTGCCACTCCCATGAGGCCGGAGGGTCAGCCATCCAGGTTACCAGCCACTAAAAAGGCGCTCTCAAGTTCACCAGCCAGTTAGTCAACAGTTGCTGAGAACTGGAGGGCTGAGCTAACAGTGTTTGCTGAACTGCAGATTAACTACAGTACAGTAACACTGGCTAGTGAACTGGAGGGCTGACTTAACAGCAACCAGCCAGTGTTAATTCAGCCCTCGAGTTCAGCAGACTGTAGCCCAGCCTTTAAATCAACATCCACTGTTAGGTCAGCTTTGCGCACTGCATAAGGATATAAAATACAGTTTTAAAGTCTGTCTTATGTGCCAAAAGTCTGAAGTGCCCCGTGTAATTTGGGTTTATCATTGTTTGTTTCAATGTGTGTTTCTAGAAAGTACTGTTCTATCGTATAAAAATTGGGAGCATTTTTGAATCTTTGCTGTATTAACTGTTTGTCCCCCTATGGTGGTCTTGACTCCCTCCTCTGTAAGAGGTTTTCATCTCTATGGTAATTTTCTCTACTTAATACTATTAGCTATTCTGAAGGGCCAGACACATGAAAAGGAAGTTAAAAACGCCGTGTTCCTTCCTGGATGGAAAGTATTCTGGAATATTTTTTTTTAAAGTCTCTTTATTGATCTGATTTGTAAAAAAAAAAAAAAACTTCAGATAAAAATATGCCCACAACACGACTGTCATTAGTTACACAAAAAGGATCCATTGTAATACACGTTACCTTATGAATAGGGATTAGGTCTGTTAAATGTATTGTACTCAAACACCTTCTACTATATGCATTATAAACGAACCCTTCAACTTCATACACTGCCTATTCATCCCACTTGCCTCTCTATAATCATAAAATGATGCATTCTTTTTTTAATACTGGATATTTCAGCAATATTCTGTGTAGTTCAGTACCAGTGGGACTCGTACTTAAAGGGGTTTTCTAAAAAAGATGTACAATTTGTTTACCCCTGTGGCTGAGAAGCCGGAACGGAGAACAGAGTGCAGGTATCGGAGTACAGGCTAGAAAGGTTTACAAGGTTGGGGTTTTCAGGGTGGGGGAGGTAAGTATAAAGTTATGTGGGAGGGGTTTCCGTGACCCTAAATGCACTTTCTCTTACCCATGTCAGCACTATCTATTTATTATACCACAGAGCGTTGTTTGCCTTGTTCGTTTACATGTCTTATAAGAGGAACAATTTGTTCTGTAATTTGCTGAGTAAACTTTTTTTCTCCATTTACCTTCTGAGTTATAACCTGAATATCTTCCATTGAAATACAGCTATGAGAAGTTTTTTATTATAGGCTGATCAGCCTTTAACACCTGATCGGCAATGAGGTACTAACACCTCGTTATTTTTTAAAGGTAAACTGGTGCGCTGGCAATTTTTCCCTTTTGGTGGTACAAATAATGGCTTTTTATCATTTCTAGCAGCTGGTGAACTCAGAATAGGCTTAAACCGACACTGGCACTATGGGTGCTTCTAGCAGCTGGTAAACACTATGTCGGGGTTCACCACGAGCGCTGGCAATTTCTTTCTGTGTTTTGTGGAAATTTTAGCCAAACATTATATTTCTTCTAGTGCCGATCAGCCTTTAAATAAAAAACTTTGAAAAAGCTGTTTTTCAATTGTTTGAGTTAACGGCTCATTGCCCCCCTACTAGAGCTTCTAATAGTAAGTGCAACATGGTCTTATTGCTCGGTTTTATTGGTGGCTGGGGGACTTTATTGTATGCACATAGTTTTAGAATGCTAACAAGCAGAGAAAGAATTCACAGGTATATGTTAATTGGCTGGGGTTAAATAGCTTCTAGCTGCAACACACCGAGCCTCTATGTCAATGGTAAGTGCAACACAGACTTATTAGGTACAGTACTTGTATGCAGTTTTCTTGTTTTCCTGGGTAAATGGGCAGTGGTCCCATTGGGGATTCCCCTGTAGCCCTGTGGGCCAGTCTGATGCTGCTAGAAGAAATAAGGTTGGGCAACTGGTTGTTTCCAGCTTAAGTTCAGACTATTACATGCATGGATTACCTGAATAGGTAGTGTTGTTGAACCAAATAGTTCCAGTAAAGTTACACTCAAGCACACACCCTTGGGCACGGCCTTCAATTGATGGTGCAATCCTCCCAGCCTCCACCTCAAGGGCCACAGACATACGGCAATGCAAATAAGTTGGAGGAGCACACTACTTCACTTTTTCAGTGTTTTATTGAGCAAAAGCAACATACAATAAAACACTGAAATACTCCAGGAGTATTGTTCTTTTTGCTCAATAAAACACTGGAAATAAGTAGTGTGCTCCTCAACTTATTTGCATTGCAGTGTTGTGAACCATCTTGTGAGCCAGTAGATTGTTTTGTATTGTCTTTTGAAACAAAATCTGATTTGCCAATCATTCCTACCTGTATATGTGGTATTCAGTTAGTTCTTGAAGGCGTTCAGTAGTTACCCGACGGCTTTCTCATTCTTATTTGAGAAAGTCAAATTGGTCTAACCAAATACCACCAGATATACCATTAAGTCAAGCCTACCATAGGCTGCCTTGTAGATTCCACCACGCAACCAGCACTGCAAATCACTTAAACCACCTCTTTCTTGTATTATTGCAGATAATCCCAATAGGTTGCACTTTACTATAGTATAGGAAATGCCTCCTACATAATACATTGCTGGTGGTGTAAGACAGTGGTATATTGATGACAGGTAAATCTGGAGAACTAAAGTTAAAAGTTAAAGTGACCCCCCTTATATGAAGAAACTGAATTAATATGCAATGCTTTCCCTGTATCTTGTTTTGAATCAGACCAGAATTTTCTGAAGGATTATTAAACGATAGTCATAATGGATTGTGGGTGTAGGAGTGAAAGGCTATTCACATTTTTTGGAATGACAAATTCTACCTCCCTGCCCTAGGTACTTTTAACCTTTATATGAAACATCACCCCTTTGTGGGGATTGTGGCACTCACAACAGTTGTGCCACCATGAAAAAAGTGCCCTAGCAGTTGGTTCAAGTATACAATAGCAGTGTGTTTCTATATTTGATTTGAAGCTGCTGGTAAAATGAACACTTCTATTTAAGGTAAATTTTTTTTTTGCTAAAATCACGGACTGCACATTTATACTTATATGTACTCATTTTGTTCTTGTGTATTCATCACATATTATCACATTGTCTCTTAGAGTGTCATCTAACACCTGCCAGTTATTGATTTCCCAGGAATTGTGCCATATGTTCCACTTAGCTGCTTCCTACATAAAAATGACTTCAATTTAGTAGATGGAAATACTTAAAATTTCCATAGTTGCATTTGTGATGGAATAATTCCAGGTGTCCAGGTTGTGTTTTATCGTTCAGACTCGCTGCTGTATGCGCAGAAGTTATCATAGAAGCAGTGTTGGACTGGACAGTAGGACGTGTAAGGAATGCCTACATAATACATTGCTGGTGGTAAAGACGTGTTAGATGACAGTTTATAGTGGTTAGAACTGTTAAAGTAGTTAATGTAACGCAATGCTTTTCCCTGTACTCGTTTTCCATGACCATGACCCATACCATAGACATTAACATGAATCAACCTGAATTTGTCTCAATGATTATTAAAACGGCCGTCTGGCAAGTCATAATGGATTGTGGATAGGATGAGTGAAAGGTCAATTCAGATTTTTTTCCTCCGCAGTTCCCATTTACTTAAACTTTCAGTTCCTCTATGGAGATTGCCTTTCTTATTGTGTTTGCTGGAGGAATGCTGTGTTCCCAGGAGGCAGTAGAGGAGTTAAATATAACCATCTAGTTCTTGGCGACAGGTGCATTGCCTGTACATAAGGTACTGACCTCAAAAGCATGATGGGCCATAAACACTGTTTGTTCTGTCCTGTTTTGAGGGAGTTCTGTTTGTACGGCTCAGCCCTTGATATACTATCTACAAGCTTTTGTTAACTCGCTACCAGAGAAAGGAGGACCACGTGTAATCTATCAACTGCTGCTTTTCATTTCTCAGGTACGTGAGATCACATTAGTGCTGGCTAACTGTAGTATTATAGTACCGTATGTCATAAGAGATGTTCTGCAGCAATGAGTGGTAACCAAGTAAACTTATATACCCCTTCCTGGTGGGAAATTACCAAATTCTATAATTGCTTTTCATTGAGATAAACTAAGCCCCTGTAGCCCTGTATGTGCAATTCTTACAGTGAAAATCACGAGTATAGAAATATAAGGTGATTTCCCCTGAGGGGGGTGTCAAGAGGTTTTTATAACTTCAGCCTGCCTAGTAGCTCTGTAGACATTTGGTGGTAGGTGGTATATTTTTATAATATACAAGAATCCACTTTTATAATGGACAATACCAGTGTTTATATCCTAATATAATCACTTAGCAAGGTCACAGATATTATTTCCTGTAAAAGGCAATAGATATTTTCAGATTAAATGGTCACTACCTATAAACTACTTTATTAAAAAACAACAATGTTAACAAATAATAAATGAAAGCAGCAGAATCACACCACACACACACACCACACAACACACACACACACACACACACCCACACACACACACACACACACACACACACACACACACACACACCACACACACACCACACACACACACACACACACACCACACACACACACACACACCACACACACCACACACCCACACACACACACCACAACACACCCACACACACCACACACACATTGTGAAACAACTCCAGTCCCAAGCATAACAAACCCAAATGCTGGAAGGCACAGTATGCAACAAAGATAACCAAACAGAAAACAGAACAGACTCAAACATTCCTTTCACTTAACCTAGGGACCATGGGACAAACTTGAGCCTGGTTGACGGGCCAGTGTAATATTTCAGTTGATTAGGATGAAATACAGATGGAAATTTTGATTGCGATGGGATCAGACCATGGCCTTCAATGGCCTGTGTGGTCGTTTGCATCAAAATGTTGTCAGTGCTGTTTTTTTAATGACCAGTTTGTTGGTCTGAAAATTAGGATTGAAAAAACCCATGGTGAACTGACTGTGCATATAAGGATACTAGCTAACCCCACCCGATTCTTTTAAGAATAGCAAATCCTGTTCCCCTACATTTAAGATCTCTCTCTTACCTGTCTCTCCTCCTCCTCCCTCTCTTTCTCCCCCTCTCTCTCTTGCCTCCTCTCTCCCCCCCTCCTCTCCTCCTCCTCTCCTCTCTCTCTCCACTCCCTCCCCTCTTTCCCCTTCTCTCTTCTCTCCCCTCCGCTCCCTCCCCCTTCTTTCTCCCCTCCTCTCTTTCCCCTCTCTTTTGCTCCTTTCTCTCCCCCTCAATTCCAACTTTATGTATCAATACTAGTAAATAAATCATGAAAGTTTTGGGAAAAAAATCTTTCCTAATGTAGGGAACTATAAACTAGTTACCTTTAGTCGTTCTTCTTCTGACAGAATTTGGCCATTAGGGGCCACCGTGTAAAAGTATAAAAGGGAAAACATCATGTTGGTCAGCCTTTTCTACTCCTGGAGTTTCTCCAGAGGAGCCTGGGACCTCAATAACAGTAGGCCCAGTTAATGTGAGATTAGATTCTGTTATAGATCACTCCAGGATGATGGATAGCAGTAGGGTAGCTAGTACAGCCTGAGCTCTAACAAGGAGATTATTAAGGACTAGAGTCCTGCTAATACCACCCAAGAATAGGGACATAGTGCCAGACATAGGGGTAGAAGATTCCACTACAGTGACCTGAGAGCTGGGTGGGCACTAACAAGCTGATTGTTATTTTGCGTTTTGGATTGTTCTGGTTTGTGAGTATTTATGTGATATCTGTGCCATACTATGCCACCTTCATTGTGCTATTTGCAATGCTTTATTAATGTACTGTTAATACATAAATACAGTTTAAGAACCACTGGCGCCCATTTATTGCATTCTACCTAGAGTGGTAGTTCAGCAACACCATGCCTCCAACATATGTGAGGACCCACTCTAGATAAATTAGTCTAGTGCATAGAATTTGGATAAGGCGGGCATCTATGGAGCAATTAAGTACCCCATTTTACTATCGCCTTAAACCAATGCCTTTGTTATAAACTTTGTTTCTACTCTTACATTTCTTTCTTTTTTTATTTATTTTCTCTGCTGATTATATGAGGTCTGATTATTATTGTTTGTTTGTTTTAGAATGATGAGCTTAAAACAGGGGGAAAAAGAAGATTTTATTGTACCCCCCCCTTCCCGAACTCTCCCACTAAGGACATGTACAGTACTTGCTGTCAAACCCTAATTAACATTATATTGTTTGTTCTCCTGATATATGTATAACCATTACAGTACATTTGTGCTAGAAATTTTGATATCCAAAAAAATCCAAATCCAGTGCCCAGAACTGTGTTTAGGCTGATATATATAGGCTGGTTGCCATAATTCTTGTGGTACCTGGTACCCAATAATAGATTAGTGGCAGATGGAACCCCAAGTATTGTCTCTGTTTTTCTATTCATAGACCCCCAGGCACATATCAACTGACATTATTTGCCAGGCAATGAATTTATGCAATGCTTAGTGTTGACTGATGAATCCTGCGCTAATGAATCCACTGGTATCAGCCAAGTGCTGCAGTTCACAGGCCAACAAAAAAGGGAAGCAGCATAACACCTATTGAGAGACCACAATCTAGTGATTCTAAGAATATGGAGCAAAGAGTCCGTAGACATAGAAAACAGAACAAAAGGCCAGATATCTATTGTCTAACTACAGTATGTACAACTGAAAACGTATTTCCTTTGGTATAACACAAGGTGACATGATAATATTATCATAAATATCCTTGCCATGGTGATCATTTAAGGCTCATACACACGCATGATGTCGCATCGCAGGTAGTGGATCAGTGTCAGTTGTGGCTCGGGCGCACATCGTGTGTGTGTATAAACCTTATAGGACACTAGTTTCCTTGTTCTCAAGTGATTTCGGTTTTGTTTGTTTTTTATGTTGGAAAGAAAATTACAATTTTGTAACTAGAAATCCTTCAAAAGTCTTGAAAGACCGCATTGAAAATAAACACGTCATGGTTGCACAGAGCCTGTTAAAGGATATTATACTCACCACCCCCTTACTACTCTCTTTCCATAGTTGAATAGTACCCATGAAAGACCTATGCATTTGTATGTAAACAAGTGGGTGGGGGGTGGCGCCTGGGGAGAGTGTGGGTGGGGGGTGAAGTGTGTGTGTGTGTTGTGTGTGTGTGTGTGGTGTGTGGTGTGTGTGGGTGTGGTGTGTGTGTGTGTTGTGTGTGGTGTGTGTGTGTGTGTGTGTGTGTGTGTGTGGGTGTGTGTGTGTGTGTGGTGGTGTGTGTTGTTTGTGTGGTGTGTGTGGTTGTGTGTGGTGTGTGTGTGTGGTGTGTGTGTGTGTGTGTGTGATTCTGTGCATTTATTTTATATTTGTTCACTTGTTGTTTTTTATAAAGTAGTTTATAGGTAGTGCCATTTAATCTGAAATATCTATTGCCTTTTACAGGAAATACTATCTGTGACCTTGCTAAGTGATTATTATAGGATATAAACATGGTATTGTCCATTATAAAGTGGATTCTTGTATATTTATAAAATATACCACCTACACAATTTGTACAGAGCTAATAGCAGGCTGAAGTTTTAAAACCTCTTGACCACCCCCTCAGGGAAAATCACCTTTTTTCCTATACTCGTGATTTTCACTGTAAGAATTGCACAATACAAGGGCTACAGGGCTTCCAGTTTATCTCAATGAAAAGCAATTATCAGAATTTTGTAATTTCTCCACCAGGAAGGGGTATATATGTTTACTTGGTTACACTCATTAGCTGCAGATACATCTATATGACATACGGTACTATAATATACAGTTAGCAGCACTAATGTGATCTCACGTACACTGAGATGAAAAAAGCCGCAGTTGATAGATTACACGTGGTCCTCCTTTCTCTGGTAAGCGAGTTAAACACAGCTTGTAGCATAGTATATACGGGTGAGCCTGTACAAACAAACTTCCCTCAAACACAGGACAGAACAAACAGTGTTATTCCCATCATGCTTTGAGGTCATACCTTATGTACACAATGCACCTGTCGCCAAGAACTAGATGGTTATATTTAACTCTCTACTGCCTCCTTGTGAACACCATTCTCCAGCAAACACTAAGAAAGGCAATCTCCATAGGAAACTGAAGTTTTAAGTAAATGGGAACTCGGAGTAAAAAATCTGATTAGCCTTTCACTCATCCTATCCACAATCCATTATGACTTGCCAGACGGCTCGTTTTAATAATCATTGAGACAAATTCAGGTCTGATTCATGTTAATGTCTATGGTATGGTCACTGGTCATGAAAACGAATACAGGGAAAGCATTCGTTTACATTTTAACTTAGTCTCCAGATTACCGTTCATCAATACCACTGTCTTTACACCACCAGCAATGTATTATGTAGGAGGCATTTCCTAGTCCTACTGTCCAGTCCAACATGCTTCATGGTGATATTTTTCTTCGCATACAGCCAGCCTTGACATTAAACTAAGAAACCACTGGACACCTTTTTATCCACACTTTTTAAAATCAACTATGTAAATTTAAGTATTTCCATCTACTAAATTGAAGTCATTTTATTAGGAAGCAGCTAAGTGAACATTCACAATTCCTGGAAATCAATAACTGGCGGTGTTGATGACACTCTAAGAGACAATGTGAATATGTGATGAATACACAAGAACAAAATGAGTACATATAAGTATAAGTGGCAGTCCGTGATTTTAGCAAAAAAAAAATTTACCTAAATAGAAGTGTCTTTACCCGCAGTTCAAATCCAATATAGAAACACACTGCTATGTATACTTGGACCAACTGCTAGGGCACTTTTTTCATGTGGCACAACCGTGTGTGATGCCCACAATTCCCACAAATGATGTTTCATATAAAAGTGTTAAAAGTACCTCTAGGGCAGGGAGGTAAGAATTTGTCATTCCAAAAAATTTGAATTAGCCTTTCACTCTCTCCCACAATCCATTATACCTGCTTTTAATATCATTCTACAGAATTCTGGTCTGATTCAAAACAATAAAGTGAAAACACTTGCATATTAATTCATTTTCTTTCCATATAAGTCCCTTAACATTTTAACTTTTGAGTTTCTCCATAGTTACTTGTTCACCATATACCACTGTACGTTTACAGCACCATCAATTCTCTTCTTTCTTTCCTGGACCTCTATTCCCTTTCAACTCTTCGTTCCTTCTTCCACCCCCTGAACTCTTTTTGTATTTCTTTTGACTGTCTTCTTTTTCTTTTTCATTCTACAATTCCTCCTTCTTGCTTCTGTTAATCTTTCTTTTTTCCGTGTGTGGTGCCCAATTACTTTCCTCACAGCCATTAATACGTTCTACCATCCATCTTGTTAAGCTCTTATTAACTCTTTTCAAGCACCAACCTTTCATCACACATTACAGTTAGTAGAGTGAGTCTTATTCTTTTCACCTCATATCTTTTTTCATGCATATGTCCAATTACAAACCATTTTTCCTCTTTCCCCACTTATTGTTCACCACTCATCACCCCTTTGGTTCTCCCACTCACTTCCTTTTCCTTTTTTTATTTTTAGTGCGCAACATCAACATTCTGGCTTCGTTTCATAGAGTTTTTATTGTATTTTCTTTTTTTTCTCCATATTAAAAACCCTTTACCACTTTAGAATTTTATGTTTTCCCGCCAAATATTTTCATTTCTAATTTCTTTTTCCCTTTCTTTTCTTTGCTGTTATTATTTCACTTATCAATTCAGGCTAGTTTCCCAAATGTTTTTTATTTCTTTCTTTGTTCCTTTCCTTCCCTCTTTTTTCCCCATATTATTCCTTTATCACCGAATCCTATCATTTTAATAGTCTGGCGACCTGTACTCGTTTCTGAAACTATTGCCGTTGCACCCGCCCTTCTTTCTTCTCTTCATCCTCAAGACTTGAACATTGTATCACGCACGCGTCCCACTGGTGTGGACCATTCCCAGTTTACCCCCTGTCCCACCCGAGAAATGCGTTACCAAGTCTGTTACCTAATAAATTACCGTTTTTGCCTTACCATTTTCCATCTCGTCTTTTTGGTTAGTTTGCCTTCGCCTTGTGTCTTTTACAACCCTTCCATTACCCTCTACCTTTCATTCTTTCGTGTGAAGATGTGTTAGTTCTCACTGTATACCCCTATGTATGTTTGCATACAGACTAAAGTTCCCTCCACAGCACATTACAGAACACTGCTCCCCCTTACTGCCTTTTCCCTTCCTTCTTCGACTTCTCGACGTGGGTCGTAATAGTATCACTAGCCTTTTTCACTCCCCCCCCCCTTTACCCACCCTTTTTTCAAAGTTTTTAATCTTAACTTTCTCGACAATGATAACTCTATTACTACTCGCCTTTTTTAAAACCTACCTACCCCAAAACTCAATAACACAATTCTTTCCCCCACCCCCTACCTCCAATTTGCTATCCCACCCTTACTTTTAATGTTTCCCATTTCCCGCAGTATCTTTCATTTTTTACCCTCTTCTCTCTCAATGCCGCCACGTCCTTTATCATTTCTTCTTTTGGTGTGCTATATATTCATCATTCACAGACATCATGCTTTTTCTCTGTCCCCTGATCCCGTTACCCCAGCCATTTCTTCACGCCCCGAACTGTCCCCCTTTCGCATCGCCCAGTTTACCTTTATTTGTAAGCATCACTCCAACAGTTGTTATTACCCTCCTTCCGCTGCTTTTTTTTTTCACATTTCGCTCCTCTCTTCCGCCTCCCCTTTTCTATCTTTTTTTTTTTCCCGATCTTTCAGAGTCTTCCTTTCTTTGAACTCGCTCGCTTTACGTTTATACTACCCCCCCTTACTCCGTCCCTATACTCAGCCCGTTTTTCAAACGTTCCTCTATTCAATTCACCCTACACCTTCCCAAACCTCTATTCTTTTTAGTCAACCCTCTATTAGTGTGCCTTACTTCTGGTGCCTAATACCCTTTCCTTTTCTGTTTCCTTCAACCCCCTTCCCAGCCTTTCCCCCCGTTTTGACCACACCCTCCCCCCCCCTTTCCACCCCCCCTTTTACCCCTTCTTCTCCATTCTTCTACCGCTGTCCATTATCCTTCTTGCTTACACTTTGTATTTTCTCATCCCTTTTTTCCCCCTTTCCCCTTTGTTCTTCCCTCCCCCCCCCCCCCCTCTTTCCTCTTCCCCCCCGCTGTTAGACACTCCCAGCACCTCTCCGTACACTCCCATTCTTTCCCCCCCACCTTCTTATTTTCTTTCTTCCTATGCTTCCCTCTGCTTAACTGATCATTTTTCTCGTTTCAATGTTTTTTTCTTTCCTTTCCCACTCATCTCCTTTGTTTTCTGTTTGTGGTCTTCCGCTACCTCAACATTTGCCGCCCCTCCTCCTTCCCTTTTTCTTCCCCTGACCCTTTATTACCAAGGCTCCTTTTGTGTTACCAAAAACACCACCTCATGACAGCTTGTTGTGTGGCCCTTTTCTCTTACAGTTTTTTTTTTTTTTTTCCCCTCCTCTTTTCCCTTCCTCCTTATCCCCCCCCTCTCCCCTATTCCTTCCCTCCTTCCTTCCCCCTTCATTTCCCTTCCTCTTCCTTGTTTTTTCCACCCCCCTTCCTCCCTCCATCTCCTATCTCTTCCTTCTCTCCTCTTCCCCTGTCCTCTTTTCCCCCTTTCGTAAAACCTCTTCTTTGCATCACCTGACCCCCCTACATTTTTCCCCCCCGTTCCGTCCTCCCCACCCTATCCACCCATTGCTTCCCCCCCTTTTTTCGCCCCTCGAATCTGACAACCCAGAATATCGTTTTTCTTTTTTCTTCTCTCTATCCCCCCCCTTCCCCCCACTTCTCCCCCCCCCCCCCCCCCCATTTCCGACTTAGTTACCCATCTCTCACTTTTTTTCCCCCATTCCTCAGAAACCCTCATTTCACCCCTGTATTTTATTATCCCCTTTCCCTTTTCTCCCCCTCTTGATCCCCCCATTTTCTTTTTTCGTTTTTTCACCTTTTCCTTTACTTCTTTCCCTCTATTTCTCGCTCCGCATTTTTTTGATACCTCCTCTTTCCTTTTCCCCCTTCTCCCTTTACTGTCTCCTTAATCCCTGCCCATTTCCTCCCCGACACTGTTCTCTCCCTCCCTATCCCGTTCTCCTTCCCTTTCTTCCTTTTCTTTGCCTTTCGCTTTCCTTTTTCTTGTGTCACCTTTCCATCTTCCCTCTCCTCCTTGTCTTTTTTCACCTCCTTCCATTTCACACTTTCCCACTTTTCTGCCCCATTTCACCCTTTCAACCTCTCCCATCCGGTTTCGTCCTGCTTTTACAAACCCACTCCGATTTCCTCCCCTCCTTTTTTTCCATTTCTACCTTCACTTACTTTTTTTCCGTCTTTTTCTTTCCCCTTTCTTCCCACCTTTTTTTCCCCCTTGCTGAACACCCTCTCCGTTCCGTTGACATTTCCCCCCGTCTTTCCCCCCTCTTTCCCCACCTCGCTTTCACCCCTTTCCCCCCGCTTCTCCTTTCGTTTTTTCCTCCCCCCCATGCCAACATTTTGCCTTATTCCGCCCTTTTACCTTTCTCGCCCCACTTCCCCTCCCCCTCCTTCTCTCTCCACCTGTACTCCAGTTCTCAACCCCAATACTTCTATTTTCCCTCCCCCTCCCTCCTTTTTCCTTTTTCTTTTCCTTAGCCAATTATTCCTTGCTCTATCTTCTCCCCCCTTCCCTTCTGCATATTTAGTTCTTTAGTCCTGACTTTGTCTCTAATTACTACCCCCAATTAGTTTTTTTTCCCCCCCCCCACATCATCCTCCCATTCCCCCCACTCATTTTCCCTTCCCCTTCCCTTCGTCCCTCTCCCCCCTCCCTTTTCTTTTCCTTCTTGAATAATATCTGCCTACTTTTCTTCTTCCCTGCCTAAGTATTCCCTTTTACTCCCCCCGACCTCCTTTTCCACACATCCCTTTTTTGATATCATGTCATCGCACCCCCTCTCTTCTCTCTCTGTTTATCTTTCTGGCCCTCACCATTTCGTTTTTCCACCCCTTTTCTGCCTCTATCCCTTGTCCTATTCTATACACCACCTAATTTTTACACACATTCCCTCTTTTCACTTTCTCCTTCTTTTTCCTCTTCCTGACCCACTCTCTATCTTGCCTCTCTTACTTTTACCTTCTTTTCTTTTCCGCTCATTTTCTATCCTTTTCTTTTTTTTTTTTTCCCCTCTTTTTCCTGCCTAGTTCTCATTCGTATCCCATCCTTTTTCATTCTCCATTTTTTCTTTTTCCTTTACTTCTCTCCCTCTTTTATTCTTCCCTTCCACCCTTTTCCCCTCTTCCCCCCCCTTTTTTCTTTCTTCCTTTTTCACATCGCCTTCCTCCTCTCTCCTTTGCTTTTTCTCCTTCTCCTTTCTTTCCCAATTCTTTCTTTTTCCCCTTCCCCCTTACTCTCCCCCTCTTTTCCCCCCTCCTGTACCATTCCCCCCCCCGTTCAACTACCCTCCCCTGTTCACTTTCCCTACTTCCCTTTTCGAATCAGACCCCTTTCAGTCCTATTTTTTCCTCACCCCCCTCGATATCACCCCCTTTTTTCCCCTCTTATTTTTCCACATCCCATCTTCATCAACAATATTTTTCCAGTCAAACACCCTACCTTTTCTCCCCACCTCACCCCTGGTTTATTTTTTATACTTTTGAACAACCACTCTTTTTCTTTCTTCCTTTCTCATTAACCCCCCACTGGTCATGTACAACCTATTCTTTTCGCTTTTCAGAGCAATTCCTTCATCATCTCTGAAATTTCTTACTTTTTTTTAATTTCTAAATTTCTCTCTTTGTCTCATTTACGTTCCCTTTCTTCTTCTAGTTTACTTCTCTCTTTCCTTCCCGCCCGCCAACCTTTCCCCTCGTCAAAATCCAGACACCTTTCCGTTTTCAACTTTTCTTTTCCCCCCTATTTCCACGTCACATCTTCTTACTTTTTCCCTCTTTTTAATTACTTCACCCTCCTTTACATATTCTTTTTCCAAACCATCATCTATTCTTTCTTTCCCAAGCTGCTTCCCTTCCTTTTTCTCCTTCCCCTCTACCGTTCTTGTTTTTTTTTTCCCCCTCTCCTCCTCCCTCCCCTTCACTCACGTTCTTTCCCCTTTTCCCCCTTTACTTCCACCTCCCCCCCCCCCCCTTTCACCTCTCCGCTTTCCCCTTTCCCTGTACTTGTTCATCCTTCCTTCTCCTTTTTCTCTTCATTTCCTCTTTTTCCCCCCCCCTATCCCCTAGACCCTTCTCGCATTTTCCACCCCGCCAACCCCCCGACATATATTTCTTTCTCCTTTCCCGACTTTCCCACTATCCTCCTTCTCCCCTTTTTTCCCCCTTTTCCCCTTTCCCTCCCAACCTTGTCCTCTACCATTTCCTTTTTCACCTCTCCCCCCCTTAATTTCTATATTGCTTCCACCTTATTTCGCCTTCTTTTCCGCATTTCTAATTTTCCCTTCCACTTTTTTTTGTCACTTCTCCGGCCCCTTCCTTTTCCATTTTCCCCGCACCTATTATTTTCCCTCCCTTCTTCCCGCCTTCCCTGTCAATTCTTGGCCCCTTGGCTTATCATTTATTCTTTTTCTTCTCCCCCGCCCTTTTTTTCCGATTATAACAACGTCCCTTCCTCCGCCTCTCTTTTTTCCCCCCGTCATCCACCCTGCCCCGTTACATTCTCCCCGCTCATTCCACCTTCCTTTTTTCTCCACTGTTCCCTTCACTTTTTTCCCGATACACCCCCCCCCCCCCTTTTGTTCTAACCCTCCCCCTGATCCCCCACACTTTTTTTTCCCGAATGTCCATCGTCTTCATTCTGTCTTCTTTTTTCCTTCCCGCCTTTTTTTTTTTACTTCCTCCCCCCCTCTCCTCTTTCACGACACCCTTCCGTTCTTTTCCCTTTTCCCCCCCCCTTCCTTCTCTCCCTCCCCCCCCCTTTCCCTTCACACACACACACACACACACACACATTGTGAAACAACTGCCAGTCCCAAGCATAACAAACCCAAATGCTGGAAGGCACAGTATGCAACAAAGATAACCAAACAGAAAACAGAACAGACTCAAACATTCCTTTCACTTAAGCCTAGGGACCATGGGACAAAACTTGAGCCTGGTTGACGGGCCAGTGTAATATTTCAGTTGATTAGGATGAAATACAGATGGAAATTTTGATTGCGATGGGATCAGACCATGGCCTTCAATGGCCTGTGTGGTCGTTTGCATCAAAATGTTGTCAGTGCTGTTTTTTTAATGACCAGTTTGTTGGTCTGAAAATTAGGATTGAAAAACCCATGTGAACTGACTGTGCAATATAAGGATACTAGCTAACCCCCGATTCTTTTAAGAATAGCAAATCCTGTTCCCCCTACATTTAAAGATCTCTCTCTTACCTGTCTCTCCTCCCTCTCTTTCTCCCCCTTCTCTCTTGCCTCCTCTCTCCCCCTCCTCTCCCTCCCTCCTCTCCTCTCTCTCTCCACTCCCTCCCCCTTCTTTCCCCTTCTCTCTCTCCCCTCCGCTCCTCCCCCTTCTTTCTCCCCTCCTCTCTTCCCCCTTCTTTGCTCCTTTTTCTCTCCCCTCAATTCCAACTTTATGTATCAATACTAGTATAAATCATGAAAGATTTTGGGGAAAAAAATCTTTCCTAATGTAGGGAACTATAAACTAGTTACTTTAGGCGTCTTCTTCTGACAGAATTTGGCCAGTAGGGGCCACCGTGTAAAAGTATAAAAGGGAAAACAGTCATGTGGTCAGCCTTTTTCTACTTCTGGGTTTCTCCAGAGGAGCCTGGGACCTCAATAACAGGTAGGCCCAGTTAAGTGAGATTAGATTCTGTTATAGATCACTCCAGGAGTGATGGATAGCAGTAGGTAGCTAGTGAGCAGCCTGAGCCTAACAAGGAGATTTAGTAAGGACTAGAGTCCTGCTATACCACCCAAGAATAGGGACATAGTGCCAGACATAGGGGTAGAAGATTCCACTACAGTGACCTGAGAGCTGGGGGGGCACTAACAAGCTGATTGTTATTTATGCTGTTTTGGATTGTTCTGGTTTGTGAGTATTATGTGATATCTGTGCCATACTGCCACCTTCATTGTGCTATTTGCAATGCTTTATTAATGTACTGTTAATACATAAGATACAGTTTAAGAACCACTGGCGCCCATTTATTGCATTCTACCTAGAGTGGTAGTTCAGCAACACCATGCCCCAACATATGTGAGGACCCCACTCTAGATAAATTAGTCTAGTGCATAGATTGGATAAGGCTGGCAGTCTATGGAGCAATTAAGTACCCCATTTTACTATCGCCTTAAACCAATGCCCTTTGTTATAAACTTTGTTCTACTCTTGTACATTTCTTTCTTTTTTTATTTATTATTCTCTGCTGATTATATAGAGGTCTGATTATTATTGTTTGTTTGTTTTAGAATGATGAGCTTAAAACAGGGGGAAAAAAGAAAGATTTTATTGTAACCCCCCCTTCCCAGAATACTCCCACTAAGGACATGTACAGTACTTGCTGTCAAACCCTAATTAACATTATATTGTTTGTTCTCCTGATATATGTATAACCATTACAGTACATTTGTGCTAGAAAAATATTTTGATATCCAAAAAAATCCAAATCCAGTGCCCAGAACTGTGTTTATAGGCTGATATATATAGGCTGGTTGCCATAATTCTTGTGGTACCTGGTAACCAAATAATAGATTAGTGCAGATGGAACCCCAAGTATTGTATCTTGTTTTTCTATTCATATGACCCCCAGGCACATATCAACTGACATTACTTGCCAGGCAATGGAATTTATGCAATGCTTAGTGTTGACTGATAGAATCCTTGCGCTAATGAATTCCACTGGTATCAGCCAAAGTGCTGCAGTTCACAGGCCAACAAGAAAAGGAAGCAGCATAACACCTATTGAGAGACACAATCTAGTGATTCTAAGAATATGGAGCAAAGAGTCCGTAGACATAGAAAACAGCGAAAAGGCCAGAATATCTATTGTCTAACTACAGTATGTACAACTGAAAACGTATTTCCTTTGGTATACACAAAGGTGACATGATATAATTATCATAAATATCCTTGCCATGGTGATCATTTAAGGCTCATACACACGCATGATGTGCGCATCGCAGGTAGTGGATCAGTGTCAGGGGTTGTGGCTCGGGCGCACATCGTGTGTGTGTATAAACCTTTATAGGACACTAGTTTCCTTGTTCCTCAAGTGATTTCGGTTTTGTTTGTTTTTTATGTTGGAAAGAAAATTACAATTTTGTAACTAGAAATCCTTCAAAAGTCTTGAAAGACCGCATTGAAAATGAAACACGTCATGGTTGCACAGAGCCTTGTTAATCCTAACGTTTATTAAAATTGACCTGAATATCCTATCGAGTGTAAACTGTATAGATTTATGTCCACATTGTCATTATTTCATTTACAATTACTAGCATGAATGTTGCCCCAGTATGTACAGGGGTGTCGCATCCATTCTTCTATAATCTATTGCATATAAAGTAAACTGAATAATATATTTTTTTTTCCATCAGTAGTGCTTTTGGGGAAATTTTATAAAATATTGAATGTTAGAGAGTCATGGAAGGCTGGTATACATGCTGGATTCTGGAAAACCATTGTCCCTCTGAAATGTTGAATAGATCACGGGTCAGCCAATGAGGTTTTTCTTTGAACAATGAACAGCCACGTGGCAAAAAGTCTCATGTCACCAGCAACTGTATTGTGTCAGAAATCCCCAAAAGCCACTACAGGATATTTCACAGATTTCCAAGTATAGGAGCAGATTGTCCTCTTTCTGATCCACAAATTCGCTCATGGGTCAGATGAGTGGATCGGTACAGTCACACCAGTCACAGATTGCAGTTAAATACCCAGATCACTTTCTTTCCGTTTATCTTGTTTTGACTTTCTTTTTGGCAATTATTGATCATCATTCACAATATACAAAACAGAGGAAACAGATGTTTTTATCTATGTGTTATCTCATTCCTGATTGGGGTTGTATTTTATATTATATGTTTATATATATATATAATAGTCCATACACGCACAATCAACTTGTCCTTAAAGTACATTATTCACAATCGGCCACGTGTATCGCATGTAGGTATGAACATTATTATGTGTCCTACCTCCTTTCCCACCCTCTCTCTGCAATGTGAAACTGTTTCAGTGATTTTTGGATATGGAAGGTGGTGGATGATTGGTACACTGTACAAAGGGACACAGAGGCTATATCACACATATACAGTAAGGTTCCACATACCACATAACTTAACCATGCACTTAACCATGCACACTAATCCAACAAGGTTAGGATGGAGTATATGGATATATCAACTTCCACCAACTATAGTAGTACAATAAGAATTCATTAGCTACTGTTTCCATCGGCGGTCCCGGTGTAGCCGTCCCTCCCCACAGTACAATACACAACTTCCCACAAAGCGAGATACTGGCGCACACCAGAAAGAAATGTACTGTATCCAAGTGGGCATATTTATAAAGGGTCGAAAATAGCGGCAAAATTTACTGCCGCAAAAATAGCGATATCGCCATATTTATAATGGCGAGCGCCATAGTGCGATATGTCACGGCCATGATTCCGCGTTAATTTTAAGCCCCTTCCGGCGATACTGCACTTAAAATCCCTTCCCGGCTCCTCGCTACAGGGGCGTGGCATACGCCCACCCCGCCCTCGACCCCCGCGGTGGCCGCGACCACCTCCGCCACCCCGCTTCCCAGCAGCCCCTCCTAAACCCCCAACCCGCTCGGGCGAACATATGGAACAGGAGGCTAGGAGTGGCTGCTGGGAAGGGGCCGCAGCAGTGTGGTCGCGACCACCAGCCGCGCACCCCCTCCCTCCCCCAGCAGCCCCTCCAAGCCCCCTGCCCCCCGCTGGCGGAGAGAGGAAGGAGGCTGGCGGCCGCAGAGGTACCTCTCAGGATCATGGCCTCAGCGGAGCTGGTGTCGCCGGGGCTGGAAGAAAGAAGACGCCGCCCAGGGCTCTTTTAAGACCCGCAGTGGGTGGGTCCCGGTTCAGAGCTGCGGGACCTCTGCCAAGGCACTTCTCAGTGCTGCAACGGCCCTTACAAGGCCGAGGAGGGGGGTCCCCGGTTCGAGCTGCGGACCCTTAGCCCCAAAGGCCCTTCTTAGGCCGGGAAGGGGTCCTGGATCAAGCTGCGGAACCCCTAAGCCCCAAAAGGCTCTTGTTAGAGCCGCAAGGCGCACTTGTAAGTGTCTGATAGGGCCGGGGAGGGGGGACCCCGGTTCAAACTGCGTGACCCCTACATCCCAAAGGGCTCTTGTTAGAGCCACAAAGGCCCGATAGGGCTGGGAGGGGGGTCCTGCTCGAGCTGCGGGACCCCTTAAGCCCCAAAAGGCGGACAGGGGGCTTGGTAGGGCTGCTGGGGAGGGGTGCCCCTTCCCAGACGCCCTTGGGTGGTGTATGCCTCCTGGGGGTGGGTGCGACCACCCGCCGTGATCCAGGGGGGAATTTTCGCCTTTTCTGCAAAAAATGGCGGGAACTAACACCGCGAAAAGTTAAAGAACCTTATAAATATGCCCCCAAGTCTTCAAATCAAACATGTAAACACAATTAACTGTAAACTAAAACATATCCAGGAGTCCTAGAATGTTCAAGTTATTCAAGTAAAGTGTGTTCACCTGTTTGATTTGAAGACTTGGTGTACAGTATGTTTTCTTTCTGTGTGCGCTTTGTGGGAAGTTTGTGTATTGTACCAGGAGTCTCACAAGCTAAGATATCGGCAACAGATCCCAATCCAGCAGTTTGCACTGTGTCCTCTCCAGCTCCCCCTCCATCAGATTGATGTGCGCACCCACAACGCAAACAGGAAGGCGCAAACAGGAAGGACACAGTGCAAGTACAATAACAATGTTTGGTGTTTTGCAACTATAACAGTTAATTAAGAAGTTTAAATAAAGTTTCCAGGGTTTCAACCAGTCGCGCCAGCTACTTGCTGCCGTTACGAGATATTGCTGCGCAAACGAGATATTGGATCGTGAGCATCGGATGCGCGGGTGTTTTGCGTAACCATGCTGATATGGAGTTAAAGTCGCACTAACTGTTAGCAAACCTTGCAAACTATAAGAATACCAATTCAGTAATACTGTGCACATGAATGCAGCCAGGAATTCTAAGATTCTTTTTTGTACAGATGATGATTTAACAATTAAGGTGGACAAGTTCTGATAGGATTTACCTTTCTATTATTAAACAAACCCTGCCATTTTGTATGGTGTGTAGTGTTTTTTATAACCACTGTACATCCTACCTTGGCAATTTGATTTCCAGGAGAATCTCCCCAACCCCTTTCCGCCCATCCCACCACGACCCTGGCAGCCACATTAAACTTCCAGCCAAACACACACACACCTCAGATCATGCAATTTTAGTAATTTCATAATTACCCAGGCATTCGCAAGGGGTTCACACAGCCTTGCGAGTTTTCTGTGCTCTCTTAGGGGTGTGGGAGACCACTCCAAAAGTCAGGAGACTCCCATAGCTCCAGGAGGGGTGGGATATCTGACTGTATCCACACATAGCCAAACATACTCAAAAAAACAATTCCCAATGTGCACCATGGGGCAACTTTTGCTATATATCGGTCAGTCAGGGGCGCACCTATTATGAAGCAAACGGTAAACTTTGCTCACAGTGCGCTACTGTAATACAACAGAAATGCTGCATTAGTTTGTGCTGGAAAAAAATCTAAAAAAAAAATCTAAAGTACGTTACGCAGTTGGTGCCTGAACATTTTTTTAGGTTTTCATGCGCTCCCACTCGTGCCTGCATGTGTACAGGAGTCTCATGCCACGCCACTCGGGCCCGGTTCATCCTGGCTTCCAGTACTCAGTAACTGTCTTTGGGTGGGCACAATTTTTTACAAGTATGTATCCTGGCATGAGGGCATCTTATATTTACAACTGTGTGGTGTGGTGGGCATGGGGCATCTTATACTTACAAGTCTCTGTGTGCTGGGCATGGGGACATCTTATATTTACCAGTCTGTGTGGGCTGGGTCAGTGCAGAATTGGAGACATGAGGATGGATGATTATACCAGGGATTATACATCCTTTTTTCACCTCCTGTATGGAATAATTACTGAGTTTTCATTCTTCTGACCTCCCAGTGTAATAGAATGACAACAATGCAAACTTCCTCAATGTTTCTACACTAGATATATTTAGACACACAGGATTTCTGGAGAAAACTACGGTAAACCTATTCATGACATCATGTAGAGAAACTCTGGAGTTTACTGTTTGGTTAGATAAGTTCATAGAGACTTTGTTTGCTTTAAAAAAAAAAAAAAACAATCTTGTGAATCCATACGTCTAAATACCAATACAGGAAAATAAGAATGGATTCAAAGCATAAATGCTATCAATAAATAAAGAACAGTGTGATTTTATTAATTTGAAAGAGGCCGGAAACCTTTAGGGAAACAATATAGTGGTACATTCTACTACTATTTCACAGTATGAAGGCAAAAAAAGGATAACAAAGGGGACGCCGAATAATAAGGGAAGCACAAATACATATGCTTTAAAAAAAATGTTCCCATATTAAAGTAACTGGTTTGATAATTAGCTGCAGTGTTTCTGAAAATAAGCAATCCTAAAAATTAGTCCTATTAATAGAGAAAATTTGCCTGGGTGAGTTTTACACTATTTATTATATCCTATTAATAAAAGAGAAAATTTGCTTGGGTGAGTTTTACACTATTTACATATCCTTTAATAAAATAGAGAAAATTCACCTGGGTGAGTTTTACACTATTTATCATATCCTATTAATAAAATAGAGAAAATTCGCTTGGGTGAGTTTACACTATTTATCTATCCTATTAATAAAATAGAGAAAATTCACCTGGGTGAGTTTTACACTATTTATCATATCTATTAATAAAATGAGAGAAAATTCACCTGGGTGAGTTTTACACTATTTATCATATCCTATTAATAAAATAGAGAAAATTCACCTGGGTGAGTTTTACACTATTTATCATATCCTATTAATAAAATAGAGAAAATTCGCCTGGGTGAGTTTTACACTATTTATCATATCCTATTAATAAAATAGAGAAAATTCGCCTGGTGAGTTTTACACTATTTATCATATCCTATTAATAAAATAGAGAAAATTCACCTGGGTGAGTTTTACACTATTTATCATATCCTATTAATAAAATAGAGAAAATTCACCTGGGTGATTTTACACTATTATCATATCCTATTAATAAAATAGAGAATATTCGCCTGGGTGAGTTTTACACTATTTATCATACCTATTATAAAATGGAGAAAATTCGCCTGGGTGAGTTTACACTATTTATCATATCCATTATAAAATGGAGAAAATTCGCCTGGGTGAGTTTTACACTATTTATCATATCCTATTAATAAATAGAGAAAATTCACCTGGGTGAGTTTTACACTATTTATCATATCCTATTAATAAAATAGAGAAAATTCGCCTGGGTGAGTTTACACTATTTATCATATCCTATTAATAAAATAGAGAAAATTCGCCTGGTGAGTTTACACTATTTATCATATCCTATTAATAAAATAGAGAAAAGTCTCCTGGGTGAGTTTTACACTATTTATCATATCCTATTAATAAATGGAGAAAATTTGCCTGGGTGAGTTTTTCACTATTTATCATATCCTATTAATAAATGGAGAAAATTTACCGTGGGTGAGTTTTACACTATTTATCAATCCTATTAATAAATGGGAAAATTTGCCTGGGTGAGTTTACACATTTATCATATCCTATATAATAATAGAGAAAATTCACCTGGGTGAGTTTTACACTATTTATCATATCCTATAAAATAGAGAAAATTCGCCTGGGTGAGTTTTACACATTTATCATATCCTATTAATAAAATGGAGAAAATTCGCCTGGGTAGTTTTACACTATTTATCATATCCTATAAATAAAATAGAGAAAATTCTCTGGGTGAGTTTTACACTATTTATCATATCCTATTAATAAAATGGAGAAAATTTGCCTGGGTGAGTTTTACACTATTTATCATATCCTATTATAAAATAGAGAAAATTTCCTGGGTGAGTTTTACACTATTTATCATATCCTATTAATAAATGGAGAAAATTACCTGGTGAGTTTTACACTATTTATCATATCCTATTATGATAGGCAGCAATTGGTACATCCGAAAGACCCAATACCAAAACACCAAAACACAGAAAAGCGCATCATATATGCAGTGCAGTGCAGTGAAGAATGCTCTATTTGTTTGTGGGGGAGACCAAACAGCAACTGCATCAACGTATGGCCCAGCACAGAAGAGCCCAATTCCTCGGGTCAGGACTCAGCCGTGTATCTGCATCTTAAGGATAAGGACATACCTTTGAAGATTGTAATGTTAAACATACTGGCGAAGGAACGTGACGGTTCAAGAGAGGGTTAGGAGGCCATTTATGTGAAAATAAAGAAACCAAGCCTAAATAGAGGTGGGGGGGTTTGACACCAACTGTCTGCCATGTACATCGTTTTAACACTCTTACCTGGGCGTTCCTATAACACCTCTTAGCCACTATCTAATCACACCCTTAACACCCTGGCTGTTGGGATTTTCCAGGGTACATAATAGCCACAGATTCTTGTACAAGTCATTCTGAATTGAGAAAGCCAGTCGGATGACTAGCGAAACGTCTTCAAGAACTACATTTCAAGTCCAGTTGATCTAATTGAATACAACAGATATATCCTATTAATAAAATGGAGAAAATTTGCCTGGGTGAGTTTTACACTATTTATCATATCCTATTAATAAAATGGAGAAAATTCTCCTGAGTGAGTTTTACACTGTTTATCATATCCTATTAATAAAATGGAGAAAATTTGCCTGGGTGAGTTTTACACTGTTTATCACATCTTTTGCTGAAAAAAAATGTTATCCGTTGTATTCAGTTAGTTCAACTGGACTTAAAGTTTAGTTCTTGAAGACGTTTCGCTAGTCATCCGACTGGCTTTCTCAATCCAGAATGACTTGTACAAGAATCTGTTGGCATTATGTACCCTGGAAAGTCCCTATTAGCATATCTCAGTCAGGTGTTAGAAACCTGGCTGTGATATGCAAGGAGTGATTGCATTGTATCGAAGAGGTGTTATAGGAATTGCCCAGGGTAAAGTGTCAAAACAGCATTGTACATCACAGACAGTTGGTGTTGAAATCCCCCCCCACCTCTATTTAGGCTGGTTTCTTTATTTTCACATAAATGGCTTCCTTGACACCTCTCTTGAACCAGTCACGTTCCTTTTCCAATATGTTAACATTACAATCTTCAAAGGTATGTCCTTTTTCCTTAAAGGAACGTAAACCTGTTTTTTTAAAGGGTAGGTCCACCCTAAAAATATTTTTTTAATATAAGATTCCCCCTGCCAGCCAGCCACAACCGCTATATTTATATGTTTAGAAATCTCCCCAAACTCTACTTACCTCCACTCTTTCTCCCCCCGCCTGCAAGAAATGCAAGCAGAGGGGCGGGACCGGCAGTCGCGTCTGTGATTGGCTCGGGCAGCCAATCACGACGCGGCTGCCGGGAGCTCATTTCGGCGGAGGAAAGAGGAGAGGTAAGTAAAGTTTGGGGAGCTTCTAAACATATAAATATAGCGGTTGGGGCTAGGGGGACGGGGCAATACTATATATTAAGGGTTTTCCATTAGGGGGAGGGAAGCCTGAGAGGGAGGGGGAGAAGGGCTGCAGTACGCATGCCAACTTCTCCGGAGGCCAGGTAGGAGGCAGAGTCCTATATGGACTCTGCTATCCTCCTGGTGGGCAGTTTTTGGGACTTGGGGGGGGACTACAGGAAACCATATGGAGCTGGGATGTGAGTAAGGATTACACTACACTACATGATGGGGCCAGTAGTTGGGGGGATTATAGTTTTTGGGGGTGGACTGCCCTTTAAGTATCTTGCATCTGTTTCTATTATTCACAGGTAGGTGAGAGTGCTTATTCCGACCTCCCTGTGAATAATAGAACTCCAGGGGACACTGGAACTTACCTTACTGACCTTACCAACGACCCGCGACTGCTTCTGAGCCGACAGCCGCGCTGTCCCAACCAATTGCCTATCTTTTGTATTCGCGCACATGTGCCAAAGATAGGTGCTTGGTCGGGACAGCGCGGCTGTCAGCTCAGAAGCACCTGCGAGTGGAGCGCCAGTAAGGTAAGTTCCAGGTCCCTGGGAGTTCTATATCGCAGGGAGGTGGGATCAGTGTTCTCACCCCCCTGTGAATAATAAACAGATGCATATACTTAAAAACAGGTTAAGTGTTGTTTAGTTCATTTAAAGTGTATGTATACTGAAAAAATTACTTTTAAGCTATAAATAAATAGGGTAAGTAGCACTTACTCTTGAGGTGTGTGGGTGTTGCTACATGCCTCCAATAAAGTATTTTTTTGCTCAGGCTCTGACCACTGACCTGACTATTTCCCCCAATACCAACTGTCAATACTGACATACATAGAGCACACCCACTGTCAAACCATTCCAGGCCGAGCCTGGGGGGCCGGCCTCCAATCTCGTGGGGGGGCGCAGGTCCCCTGGCGGAAGAGGCGGGAACACCTAAGGAACTTAATCTAAGTAAGTACAGCTGTTAGGTAAGTTTCCAGGGGTGAGGACGGTTTAGGTCCTTTCCCTGTACTATTCAACTTGGAAAGAGAGTAGTAAGGGGTGTGTGAGTATAATCAATCCTTTACCAAGGCTCTGTGCAACCATGACGTGTTTCATTTTCAATGCGGTCTTTCAAGACTTTTGAAGGATTTCTAGTACAAAATTGTAATTTCTTTTCCAACATAAAAAACAACAAAACCGAAATCACTTGAGAACAAGGAAACTAGTGTCCTATAAGGTTTATACACACCAAACGATGTGCGCCCGAGCCACAACCCCTGACACTGATCCACTACCTGCGATGCGCACATCATGCGTGTGTATGAGCCTTAAATGATCACCATGGCAAGATATTTTATGAATTTATCATGTCACCTTTGTGTATACCAAAGGAAATACGTTTTCAGTTGTACATACTGTAGTTAGACAATAGATATTCTGGCCTTTTCGCTGTTTTCTATGTCTACGGACTCTTTGCTCCATATTCTTAGAATCACTAGATTGTGTCTCTCAATAGGTGTTATGCTGCTTCCTTTTCTTGTTGGCCTGTGAACTGCAGACTTTGGCTGATACCAGTGGAATTCATTAGCGCAAGGATTCTATCAGTCAACACTAAGCATTGCATAAATTCCATTGCCTGGCAAGTAATGTCAGTTGATATGTGCCTGGGGTCATATGAATAGAAAAACAAGATACAATCTTGGGTGTTCCATCTGCACTATCTATTTTTTGGTTACCAGGTACCACAAGAATTATGGCAACCAGCCTATATATATCAGCCTATAAACACAGTTCTGGGCACTGGATTTGGATTTTTTTGGATATCAAAATTTTTTTCTAGCACAATGTACTGTAATGGTTATACATATCTCAGGAGAACAAACAATATAATGTTAATAGGGTTTGACAGCAAGTACTGTACATGTCCTTAGTGGAGGATTCGGGAAGGGGGGGTTACAAAAAATCTTCTTTTTTCCCCCTGTTTTAAGCTCATCATTCTAAAACAACAAACAATATAATCAGACCTCTATATATCAGCAGAGAATAATAAATAAAAAAAGAAAAGAAATGTACAAGAGTAGAAACAAAGTTTATAACAAAGGGCATTGGTTTAAGGCGATAGTAAAATGGGGTACTTAATTGCTCCATAGACTGCCACCTTATCCAAATTCTATGCACTAGACTAATTTTCTAGAGGGGGTCCTCACATATGTTGGAGGCATGGTGTTGCTGAACTACCACTCTAGGTAGAATGCAATAAATGGGCGCCAGTGGTTCTTAAACTGTATCTTATGTATTAACAGTACATTAATAGCATTGCAAATAGCACAATGAATGTGGCATAGTATGGCACAGATTCACATAAATACTCACAAAACCAGAACAATCCAAAACAGCATAAATAACAATCAGCTTGTTATTGCCACCCCAGCTCTCGGTCACTGTAGTGGAATCTTCTACCCCTATGTCTGGCACTATGTCCCTATTCTTGGGTGGTATTAGCAGGACTCTAGTCCTTACTAAATCTCCTTGTTAGAGCTCAGGCTGCTCACTAGCTACCCTACTTGCTATCCATCACTCCTGGAGTGAATAACAGAATCTAATCTCACATTAACTGGGCCTACCTGTTATTGAGGTCCAGGCTCCTCTGGAGAAACTCCAGGAAGTAGAAAAAGGCTGACCACATGACTGTTTTCCCTTTATACTTTTACACGGTGCCCCTACTGGCCAAATTCTGTCAGAAGAAGACGACTAAAGGTACCTAGTTTAGTTCCCTACATTAGAAAGATTTTTTCCCCAAATCTTTCATGATTTTATACTAGTATTGATACATAAGTTGGAATTGAGGGGAAAGAGAAGGAGCAAAGAGAGGGGGAAAGAGGGAGGGGAGAAGAAGGGGGAGGGAGCGGAGGGAGAGAGAAAGGAAGAAGGGGGAGGGAGTGGAGAGAGAGAGAGAGTAGGGAGAGGAGGGGGGAGAGAGCAAGAGAGAAGGGGGGAAAGTAGAGGGAGGAGAGAGCAGGTAAGAGAGAGATCTTTAAATGTAGGGGAAACAGGATTTGCTATTCTTAAAAGAATCGGGGGTTAGCTAGTATCCTTATATTGCACAGTCAGTTCACATGGGTTTTTCAATCCTAATTTTCAGACCAACAAACTGGTCATTAAAAAAAACATGCACTACAACATTTTGATGCAAACGACCACACAGGCCATTGAAGCCATGGTCTGATCCCATCGCAATCAAAATTTCCATCTGTATTTCATCCTAATCAACTGAAATATTACACTGGCCCGTCAACCAGGCTCAAGTTTGTCCCATGGTCCCTAGGCTAGTGAAAGGAATGTTTGAGTCTGTTCTGTTTTCTGTTTGGTTATCTTTGTTGCATACTGTGCCTTCCAGCATTGTGTTTGTTATTCTGGGACTGGCAGTTGTTTCACAATGTGTGTGTGTGTGTGTGTGTGTGTGTGTTGTGTGGTGTGTGTGTGTGTGTGTGTGTGTGTGTGTGGTGTGTGTGTGTGTGTGTGTGTGTGTGTTGTGTGTGTGTGTGTGTGTGTGTGTGTGGTTGTGTGTGTTGTGTGTTGTGTGTGTGTGTGTGTGTGTGTGTGTGTGTGTGTGTGTGTGTGGGTGGTGTGTGGTGTTGTGTGTGTGTGTGTGATTCTGCTGCATTTCATTTTTTTTTGTTCCCTTGTGGTTTTTTTGTGTTTTGGTGTGCCCCTTTTCTGCTCTTCTTGCCTTTTCGGTCTTCTGTGCCTTGCTAGTGTTTTTGGCTATCCACCCCTGGTATTGTCCTTTAGTGGCTTCTTTGTATATTTTCCACCTACCACCCCTGTCCGGCTCTGGCGAGGCTTGTTACCCCCTCTTGCACCCCCCCTCAGGGCTCACCTTTTTCCTTCCTCGTGTTTTCCTGTGTTGCACCGGGCTCCGGGGCTCCAGTTTATCTCTGCGCATTATCCGTTGTTTTCCCCCCGAGGGGTTTTGGTTCCTGGTTCCCTCTTCTGCGTATCTCATTGCCTCCGTCCTTTCTCGTTAGCAGCTTGTGTCTCACTCCTGGTGCGCGCGTTGTGTTCCACCGTGGTCCTCCTTTCTCTGTGTACGAGTTAAACACAGCTTGTAGCATAGTAATCAAGGGCTGAGCCTGTACAAAACAGAACTTCCCTCAAACACAGGACAGAACAAACGTGTTATGGCCCATCATGCTTTTGAGGTCAGTACCTTATGTACAGGCAATGCACCTGTCGCCAAGAACGATATGGTTATATTTAACCCTCTACTGCCCCTGGTGAACACAGCATTCTCCAGCAAACACAATAAGAAAGGCAATCTCCATAGAGGAACTGAAGTTTTAAGTAAATGGGAACTGCGGAGGTAAAAAAATCTGAATTAGCCTTCACTCATCCTATCCACAATCCATTATGACTTGCCAGACGGCTCGTTTATAATCATTGAGACAAATTCAGGTCTGATTCATGTTAATGTCTATGGTATGGTCACTGGTCATGGAAAACGAGATACAGGGAAAGCATTGCGTTTACATTTAAACTAGTTCCCACATTTACCTTCTCAATCAACACACTGTCTTTACACCACCAGCAATGTATTAGTAGGAGGCATTCCTTACAGTCCTACTGTCCAGTCCAACACTGCTTCTTGATATTCTTCTGCGCATACAGCCAGCTTGACGATGTAAACTAGAAACCACTGGACACCTGGGAATTATTCCACACTTTTTAAAATGCAACTATGTAAATTTAAGTATTTCCATCTACTAATTGAAGTCATTTTATGTAGGAAAGCAGCTAAGTGGAACATATGGGCCCAATTCCTGGGAAATCAATAACGGCAGTGTTAGATGACACTCTAAGAAACAATGTGAATAATATGTGATGAAACACAAGAACAAAATGAGTACATATAAGTATAAATGTGCAGTCCGTGATTTTAGCAAAAAAAAATTTACCTAAAATAGAAGTGTTCATTTACCGCAGCTTCAAATCAAATATAAAACACACTGCTATTGTATAACTGAACCAACTGCTAGGGCACTTTTTTTATGGTGGCACAACCTGTTGTGATGCCCACAATCCCCACAAAGGGGTGAGTTTCATATAAAGGTTAAAAGTACCTGGGCAGGGAGGTAGAATTTGTCATTCCAAAAATGTTGAATTAGCCTTTCACTCCTACCCACAATCCATTATGACTATCGTTTTAAAATCATTCAGACAATTCTGGTCTGATTCAAACAATAGACAGGAAAGCATTGCATATTAATTCAGTTTTCTCATATAAGGGGGGTCACTTTACATTTTAACTTTAGTTCTCCAGATTTTACCTGTCATCAATATACCACTGTCTTTACACCCCAGCAATGTATTATGTAGGAGGCATTTCCTTATACTATAGTAAAGTGCAACCTATTGGGTTATCTGCAATAAACAAGAAAGAGTGGTTTAAGGTGATTTGCAGTGCTGGTTGGCTTGGTGGAATCTACAAGGCAGCCTATGGTAGGCTGACTTAATGGTATATCTGTGGTATTTGGTTGAACCAATTTGACTTTCTCAAATAAGAATGGGAAAGCCATCGGGTAACTACTGAACGCCTTCAAGAACTAAACTGAATACCACATATACAGGTAGGAATGATTGGCAAATCAGATTTTGTTTTCAAAAAGACAATACAACAATCCTACTGGCTCACAAGATGGTTCACAACACTGCAATGCAAATAAGTTGAGGAGCACACTATACTTCATTCCAGTGTTTTATTGAGCAAAAGCAACATACTCCTGGAGATTTCGTGTTTTATTGTAGTTGCTTTTTGCTCAATAAAACACTGAAAATGAAGTAGTGTGCTCCTCCAACTTATTGCATTGCCGTATTGCTGTGGCCCTTGAGGTGGAGGGCTGGGAGATTGCACCTATCAATTGAAGGCCGTGCCAAAGGGTGTGTGCTTGATGTACTTTACTGGAACTATTTGGTTCACAACACTACCTATTCAGGTAATCCATGCATGTAATAGCCTGGAACTTAAGCTGGAAACAACCAGTTGCCCAACCTTATTCTTCTTCTATGCAGCATCAGACTGGCCCACAGGGCTACAGGGAATCCCCCAATGGGACCACTGCCCATTTACCCAGAAAACATAGAAAACTGCATACAAGTACTGTACCTAATAAGTCTGTGTTGCACTTACCATTGACATAGAGGCTCTGGTGTTGCAGCTAGAAGCTATTAACCCCAGCCAATTAACATATACCTGTGAATTCTTTCTCTGCTTGTTAGCATTCTAAAACTATTGTCATACAATAAAGTCCCCCAGCCACCAATAAAACCGAGCAATAAGACCATGTTGCACTTACTATTAGAACTCTAGTAGGGGGGCAATGAGCCGTTAACTCAAACAATTGAAAAACAGCTTTTTCAAAGTTTTTTATTTAAAGCTGATCGGCACTAGAAGAATATAATGTTTGGCTAAAATTTTTCCACAAAACACAGAAAAAATTGCCAGCGCTCGGTGTAACCCACGATGCGTGTTTACCATCGCTAGAAGCACCATAGTGCCAGTGCCCGGTTTAAGCCATATTCTTAGGTTCACCAGCTGCTAGAAGATGATAAAAACCATTATTTGTACACACCAAAAGGGAAAAATTGCCAGCGCACAGTTTTACCTTTAAAATAAACGAGGTGTTATACCTCATTGCCGATCAGGTGTTAAAGGCTGATCAGCCTATATAAAAAACTTCTCATAGCTGTATTTCAATTGGAAGATATTCAGGTTTATAACTCAGAAGGTAAATGGAGAAAAAAGTTTACTCAGCAAATATACAGAACAATTTGTTCCTCTTATAAGACATGTAACAGAACAAGGCAAACAACGCTCTGTGGTAATAATAAATAGAAGTGCTGACATGGGTAAGAAGAAAAGGGCATTTAGGTCCCTGGAAACCCTCCCACATAACTTTATACTTACCTCCCCACCCTGAAAACCCCAACCTTGTAAACCTTTCTAGCCTGTACTCCGATACCTGCACTCTGTTCTCCGCTTCCGGCTTCTCAGCCACAGGGTAAACCAAATGTACATCATTTTTTAGAAAACCCCTTTAAGTACGAGTCCCCACTGTGTACTGAACTACACAGATATTGCTGAAATATCCAGTATTTAAAAAAGAATGCATCATTTTATGATTATAGAAGGCAAGTGGGATAATAGGCGGTGTATGAAGTTGAGGTCGTTTTATAATGCAAATATAGTAGAAGGTGTTGAGTCATACATTTTAACAGACCTAATCCATATCATAAGGTAACGTGTATTACAATGGATCCTTTTGTGTAACTAATGACAGTCGTGTTGTGGGCATATTTTATCTGAAGTTTTTTTTTTTTTTACAAATCAGATCAATTAAAGAGACTTTAAAAAAAAATTCCCAGAATACTTTCCATCCAGAAGGAACACGGCGTTTTAACTTCCTCTTTCATGTGTCTGGCCCTTCAGAATAAGCTAATAGTATTAAGTGAGATAATTCACCATAGAGATGAAAACCTCTTACAGAGGAGGGAGTCAAGACCCACCATAGGGGACAAACAGTGAATACAGCAAAGATTCAAAATGCTCCCAATTTTTATACGATAGAACAGTTACTTTCTAGAAACACACATTGAAACACAAGATAAAACCCAAATTACACGGTGCACTTCTAGACTTTTTGGCACTAAGACAACTTTAAAACTGTTATTTTATATCCTTATGCAGTGCGCAAGCTGACCTAACAGTGGATGTTTGAATTTAAAGGCGGGGCTTACAGTCTGCTGAACTCGAGGGCTGAATAACACTGCTGGTTGCTGTTAAGTCAGCCCTCCAGTTCACTAGCCAGTGTTACTGTACTGTAAGTTAATCCTGCAGTTCAGCAAACACTGTTAGCTCAGCCCTCCAGTTCTCCAGCAACTGTTGACTTAACTGTGGCTGGTGAACTTGAGAGCTGCCTTTTTAGTGGCTGTAACCTGGATGGCTGAACCCTCCGCCTCATGGGAGTGGCACTCCTGCCAGTAACTAATGGCTGAAACTTGGATGCAATAGGTCACACCAGGGACATCTAGCACCTACTGTATATATGTAGACTGTAAGTTTAAAAAACTATGCTCAGTTCTTAGAACTCGCTGTTTTCCCTTCTAATTTCATCTGACTTTGTTTGCAGATGTGGATTTTCAATATTGCCACACATTGCGTGTGTACCAATGAGCACCCTCTTAGAGGAAAACGGCTTTTTATACACGATTGCTACAGTAGATTTCCAACTTGTTTGGCATTAAATATCATTAAAGGGTAACTGTGGTCTCCATACAAGTTTGATCTGTTTAAAATAGCTTCTTACACCTATTAAACAAGCCAAGAATGATGTATCTAAACATTTCTGGTTCTTAATTTATAAGCTTTTTTATTAGTTTTTACTCTCAGACATATGCTTGTGAAGGTTCTCATTCTCCAGGTCATGGTATATCTGATGTTCATTAATCAAACTGGCTTGAAGTTTGTTCTTGAAGATGTTTCGCTAGTTATCCACTGGTTTTCTCAATTCAGAATGACTTGTACAAAATCTGTGGCAATATGTACCCTGGAAAATTAGCATCAACAAGCCAAGTGTTAAGGCGGGATTGGATATGGGCTAAGAGGTGTTATAGGAACGTCCAGGGTAAGGGTGTCAAAACAGCATTGTAAATGGCAGACAGTTGTTGTCGAACTCCCCCACCTCTATTTAGGCTTGGTTTCTTTATTTCACATAAATGGCCTCCTTGACACTCTCTTGAACCGGTCACGTTCCTTTGCCATATGTTAACATTACAATCTTCAAAGGTATGTCCTTTATCCTTAAGATGCAGGTACACGTTGAGTCCCCCCGAGGAATTGGCTCTTCTGTGTGGGGCCATACGTTTGAGCAGTTGCTGTTTGGTGTGTACCATGCTTTAAGACAGTTACAGCAGTAGGATACAACTGGGCATGCTCAGTGTCCATGGCAGGGGATCAGACACTCGTGCTGGTGATGTCACAGCTCACAGTGGTAGCTGGAAACACCACCCTGATTTAAGCTCAAAGATTTCAGCTTGAAGCATGATTATCATTTTGAAGTAGGAATGTGCTCTTTCTAAAAAGGTCATTTATTTGGAGACTACAGTTAACCTTTAATATTCAAAATACCCAAACCTGCTGCTCCACCCCTTGCTGACCTGCTACATTCACTGAAAAATCTATCTCCTTAATATTTCCTTGTAGATGGCAAATCAATGCCTTATATTCTTCTGCACATCCCTATATTTTTTCTCTAGTTTCCCTATATGTTCCCACTATTCCCACGCTCATCACAAAATCATCTCCTGTACAAACCCCCTACATGTGCTGCTTCCTCCCACCTTAAACCTTTATCTCTTGTAGCTTCCACCTCTGTTTCTTCTCTCTTTATCAGGAACACCCACTGGCAGGTTAAACCTGATATTCTGCTTTTCAGAGCAATTATATTCAGATATCTCTGAATGTATTTTTTAATTTCCAATTTCTCATTTATGCATCTTTTTAGCCTTATATTCTGAATATAATTTACGTACAACCCCACTGTATAATTAATTATACAAATGCTTGATATGTAAGGTTCATTTACATATTGACATTCTGCCATCTATGGCTACTTTTGTAATTGAATCAAATCTGGAAACATTAGCTGCTTACACACCAGCAGATATTTTCGGCTGACCAACCGATTCACGGCACTTTCGATCAGTCACTCGAAATATCTGCTGGTTTTGGACGGCCAGCAGCGACGACCCTGATCGTCCATTCGTCTGGAAATAGTCCCTCCTTCCGTGTGACCAGCCTTACTCTTTTTTAACAGATTAAGAGTGACTAAGTGTAAAATGTGGGCTACAGGCTATGAAGATCTTTTTCTGTAATGGGTATTAATTTTAAACCAGATATAACAGACCCCATATCATTAATAATAAAAAATGATCCCCAAATGTTTGGGGGTAGTGGAGTTAATTTTGGCAGTGTTAAACATGGCTCTCTTGATTAAAAGGTGGTCTTCACCTTTAAACTTCTGCACTAAAAACATGTTTGTCTCTCTAAGGGGTGAAATTGTGACTCTGCCATTAACTGAGCTGAGAGAGGTCTCCAACTCCTAGGACATTCTTTTGGTTCTGTGATTTTTCAGGTAAGTTTTCATGAGAATGCCATCTTGTAATTTTGCCATCAGATGTTACCTAACTGTAGTTACCCAGTAATAATCTAACATCTGATTGGTTGCATTGGCAAACTTTTGCACATCTAATTACATCAGCCCATATATGTTAAACCTATACAATAATTTAACATTGACATCTAGCAAAAAACTCCACTGTGGATTATAATATCCATGAGTGCTTCCTACTGAACAATTTGCTTAGAAAAAAACTTAAAAACATTAAAAAGCAAGAGCTGAACCTACTAAAAATGTTGGTGAATAATAAAAAAAAGCAGCACTAGTCAAACTAGTCATGTCATTGTAATCATGGATAGAGCAGCCCAAAAACTTAACAGGGAATCATCAATATCCCAGTTGATAGGTTTGTACATTGTCTTTACTTGGCACCAAGTCTATACACTCAAAGGAAACTACTGGTAGCTTTGTTCATGCGAAAATTCACTGATCCCTACAAATAAGAAAACAAGAACAGATATATAAGGCCCATTTACAATATTTCCTAGCACAATATTTCAGACACTACACCTGGTGTAAACTTTCTCCAAAATGTTCATTATCGGCTAAGTTTATTAAAGACATGTCCGCCCCAAACTAAATTTGCCCCACTGTGTAGTGTTTAAAAAAATCCTTACCTTTCTCCTCTGCTCCTCCTCTCCAGGAAACTGAAGAGTAGGAGCCTCTCTGTGTGTAATCAGGTATCTGCCACTTCCCTGTCCCCCTGGGGTATCTACACCCTGAAATCTAACAAAATCACACAGTTCAGCCAATCATAAACGTGGCTGCCGGTCACGTCCGTCCGGTCTTCTCTTTACCAGAAGTAACAGAAGAGGCGAGAGCGGAGGGAACGAAGTGGGTAAGTACATTTCTGGGCACTTTTAAACATTTCAATAGAGCATTTCATCACTGTGGTTTTGTAGATTTCAGGGTTTAGATTCCTTTTAATTTAGAACCCTAACTTTGCTACAGATGAATGTAAAGTTTATAAAGATTCACACTGCCTGCAATAACACGCACAAATATGTCACCTTTATTATGGTTGGGAAGCTTTGGTCTAGACAAGGCTCTTCTACAAAAAAAGGACATGGAGTTCCTTCATTTTAAGAAATATGTATGCTGCATTCCCGCCCCCCTACCCCTGTTTGCTTTCTTTCCTTGCTTTTTTTGTTTGGAGTGATCATTAGAATGATTGACCTAAATAGAATTTATTAAAGATCTCCAACAGACAGGCTGCTTGGCAGTAGCCGAGATTAAACATTAAACAAGAATCAAAAAAAAGCCTTTTATCAAAATCAATAAAATATCATCATAACTGAACACACATGATCCCCAAGACTACCACAACAAGCATTTGTCCCTTTTGTGTTCTTAATCCTTAATAATAAGAGATATTTTCCACAAAAGGCAATCTTTTCTTCATCGCCGGCAAGCAAAAACAAAAAAAAAAACAGGACGCTGACTCCCGGCTCTATCCGAACCCCCCGCTGAACCCACGAAAGGTTGTGTGACGCATTGTGCGGTGGTGTCGTGTGGCAACATCTCAATGCCACACAGGTAGGGAAAGGAAAGTGACACAGTCCATTAGAGCAGCACTTCATGTGCGTTAAAACACTGACCAGGAAACACACAACTCACGGAAGGCTGTGGTACAGTGTGGCCACGTGGATTGTGCAAATGGTAAATAGTACATCAACCTTAGGGGAGGGTTTCTGGCTCCTGGTGAGTGAAGAGCCGGGATCCTGAAAATTTTTTGCCAGGTATTTTATCAAGTCCCCCCAAACCCCAGTTATACATAGACGACTTAATTATAGAAGAGATGGCCCAAGGCGTTAGCTATTCGGGGATCATTAACAAATCCCGGGTATTCGCAGGCAGCAGGCGGCTTCCATGCTACTGTTTAAATCCTGTAGCGGCCGTTAGTTGTGGCGGTGTACGGCAAAACCGCGATAGCTGACGGACCAGCGCGCGGGGCCGGATAGTTTCCACTGCTGCTGGTCTTTGGCACCGTTAAAGGGCACGCTGCGGCAATGGAGGAGATGAGAACCGAAGTGATGCCAGGATTTGATAAAGGTGAAGGTATCTAACGTCGTTGGTAGCATAGCTGGTTCGAAAAGTAAGTATTGAAAATGGTAATGGGGTGTTTTGTGGGGGGGGTGTGGACCTAAACAAGTGAATGCGAAAAATTTATAGATTTGGAGTATGATGCGAGTTGAATGTGTTGCACAAAAAGTCAACTCCGCAGAAAGAAAAAAAGAGTACTCTTAAGTACAATTTGTTGGGAGCAATAGCAAAGGTCGGAGGGTAGTGATCTCATGGCGCTAGTCAACGGAGGTGCACTTGATTAAAAGGTCTTGCGAGCAAAACATTTAACCTTGTGCATTGTTGTGGACGTCTTTTCTCATTAATGATTAGCTGGAGCTCATCCTCCCCCCGCCGTCCAACATGTTTGCTTATACTAGAGTGTGCTTAAAAAGTTTGAGGGTGCTCTACAAAAAATGTTTTAGTTGGCAAATTAAAAGCCGCTGAAACCAAGGAAAGCAGTCTCGAACAACGAAAGTGAAAGGAAGCGGCTAAGACCCCGGAAGTAAAGGGGATAACATTTGCCAAGTGGGGGGTCCGTGAAAGGGAAAGGTTGTAATGGGATTCACACAAAATGTGGTTGAGAATGGGGGCTTATTTAACACTCCAGTGAATAATCTTACCTCGGGGGAAACCTGGAAACTTACCTTAAACAACCGCTCCCTCGCGCCACATCCTTCAAATGACATCCTCTCTGGGATCGGCCGGGAGCGTGGGGGGGAGGGGGGGAGGAAAAAGGCTCCCTATCTAGGCGCCAATACAAAAGATAGGCGCACTAGATGGGAGAAACATCATAAGTGATAGGGAAGCTGGGGCGGGTGAAACGATGTGTAGTTGGCGTTAAGGGAAGTTTCGCAGGGTCCGCCCGAGCCGGTACTAATTATTCACGAGGTGAATGGGTGAGAATCAAAAAGAGCGTTCGGTCACTCCGCTGGGTGACATAAGAACAGCACGAAAGGGCAAGATTAGTGGTGGGTTTTTTGGGGGGGTTTTAGGGAGTGGTTTACAGATCCAACTTGTAGAGAGCTGAGCAGGGGCAGTAGATAGCTAAGGAGCAGACCCTGAGCTGAGTGTAACCCCGTCGAAAAATACTAAGCCTGTAGGACGCCGGAACAAGGGCGGCGGAAAAAATCTAATATTATTGGTGTCTTAGGCTGATAAATTGATTTAAATTTGTTTGGAAGGGGAGAGCAGTTAAGTTCCGTGTGTAAAAAAAGGGGAACGAGGGGGGGGAAACGCGGGCGTTACAAAAATGATATAAATGGTTGGAATTGATGGAGAAATAGTGCGAAAAAATGCAACAAATCATTAGCCCCCGTTCTATAGAAAAATTGGCAAGCTGGGAAAACTAAAAGCAAGGACGGGACCAATGAACCAGTTAGGGGGGGAAATATATAATTGCATTATTTTAAAAACTCCAGTTGTTTGCAATCTCTAAATGCAGAATTGATTTGAACCTTCATTCTGTCTCTTACACGATCCAAGTTTCTTCTTCTCAGGTATCCCCCTGGACATTTAAGGGGGCATGTCCCCCCCAAAACTATAATCCCCCCAACTACTGGCCCACCATGTAGTGTAGGTTAATCCTTACCTCTCACATCCCACCGATCCAGCTGGTAGGTCTCGCCGGTAGTCCGGGCGGCCCCCAGATTTCCGAGGAAAACTGGGCCCGACACAGTAGGGTGTCCCCAGCGAGTGTTCCAATAGGGGACACTGCCAGTGCGTACCTGGTCCTCCCGGAGATTTTTCCTGCCATTTGTCGTGCTGCAGCCCTTCTCCCCTCGGGAACCCCCGGGATCCCTCTCCCTCCTCTCCCTCCCGTTCTACTATCCCTCCCCCCTAGCAAAAATCCCCCTTAATATTGTGCTCCCCCATGTCCCCCACCGGCGCCAACCGCACTGTTTGGTTGTTTTGTTAAAAAGCTCACCCAACCGCTTACTTTACCAATCAAAATCCCCGCTGTTCCAAACGTCCGGCTGCACATACTGAGGCCCGGGGGGCAAGGGGCGCGGGAACGTGAAAACCTGGGTGATTGTGGCTGCCCGCGCCATACCAAGAAAATAACACATACGCGACTGAGCCGTCTCCGCCCCTGGACTGCTGGGCATTTGTCGGCAATGCAAGGTTGCCGTGCATGGGCGACGGAAAGGGAATCGATGGTAGGGTAAGTAAGAGTTTGTGTGGGGCTGGGAGTTTAAATAAGAAAGACGTGGCGAAGAATGTCAAGGTGGGTATGTGTGTTGCGTGGGAGTGGACGTTGTGGGGGTAGCATGGAATGAATCAGCATTTTTTATTGGGTTTGTGGCGACATAGCCTTTAATTGCCCACGAAGAGGACGCTGTGGGCAAGGGAGGAATAATAGGGTGCCCTAGGTTCGACTAGGTTATACAAACTGGGCGGCCCTCTGGCGTCTTTTGCCTATTGTGGGGTACACTAATGCCTAAACGATGCCCACCGCCATTGATATATGATGGTAGTAATCCGTTTGGCCGGCACAGAAATAAAAGATTCAAGGAATTTGTATCTTACTAGACAAATGGCCCTTTGTCGATTGATTAAAAGGGGGGGAATGATCTGCAGGGCTGAGTCCATGAAATAAAAGGACATTAGTATAATAAACTAGATATATCTGTAGAAATAGAAGAAGCCCAAGCTGTGCGGCGAAAGGAAGTGTGTGGGGGTAAGTGTGTATATGTGCGGGAAAACGGAAGTGTGCCAAGGAGAATTTATTAATGGCACTTTTATAATCAAGGACGAAGGCTGTTCAACTTCATTAACACAAGGGCTAACAATACTGTTTAAACATGTTCTATAAATTTGACAGGAGTGTACATCTTTGAAAACTCAAAAATTGCGTGACTGACCACTGTAACTATTTAACGTTATTGCACGTTTTAGGAAGCGGAAAAAATAAATATTTGCTATAAAAATCTTTTGGTTGGGTTTGGGTACGCGGTGGTGGGGGGTGGGGCAAGAAGAAGAATTGACGGAAATGTTCCTATGTGGGGGGGCCAGCAGCAAGGATACATGTAGGTTTTGTTTTACTTTAAAGATTATTAATTAGTTGCAGACAGGGGGATGGGTCATGCATAAGTGATGGGGGCAGGGATTGTAGAATGGCTCAATATACAAGTAAAGATGTTGGCGGCTTATCTTTCACATGTCAATGTTGTCATAAGAGCACTAGAAAACAGCTACAACCCGATAGTAATTAAGAAAGAGGAACTACTTCAGCTGACAGGTGAATATTTAATTGGTCTTGTTTAGGTCGCCAGTGCTTGAGGGTGTCACGTGCTGGCTGATCGTGCGTTCCAATGTGCATGACTAATGCAGAGCTATTTAGTGGTAATCTCACTAGGGTGGCGGACTGAGCTCTACATCTATCATTAAAGAGAGGGGGGTGCGCGATATACATAGCATATAAGCATAACTATTGAGGATCCGGATCATTCTTCTTATGTAGTGGGGGCTAAATATACTTGAAGTTAAAACATACAATTATAGAACGGTTCACTAGCATCAAACCAATGAGACTGGAACGTGCACAGAAGCCAAGACCAGAGGAAAGATACACGGTGTGAACAAGTATGCAATGAAGCAAGAGCGCGAAGCACTGACATTGAGGTCATTTGATTACGCCCTAATTGGCGAAACTTCTGGTTGGCAGAGGAGGGGGTGATGGAGACTGGGGTGGGTAGGAAGGTATGCGAATCCACACAGTCGGGGAGGGGAAACCAGGGGAAGCTATGTCTTAACGAAACCGTTGGCTTTAATAAAAACGGTCAGGATCCAAGAGAGAAGGTACCAAAGAAAACAAAATTACATAAGCTCGCTCACTACCACCACCTGTGCAGTATTCGTGGATAGGGTCCCCGATCCATAGCGCAAGTTGTGGACCGGGAAAGATGTCAACTACGTGCCGAGCGAGCGGGTCAGAATTCATTTACCGGGTCTCTGCCTGGCTCCTGAGATTGTTTTTATTGAAAAGAAACTGGCTGGTAAAAGGGGATACATCTCCTTACCCCCCATTCTTCAATAAAATGAATTCCAAAAAGTGATTCTCAACAATACACAGATAAACATCAAAAATATGCTAGTAAATCAAAATTCACAATACAATATCAAATCAAGAACTGACTGAATGCGTTGACACCTTATCTATTTCCTTCATCAAACCTGACTATATGGACTTAAGGGTAAGAAGCATAACATTAATATTCTGGATCCAAAGGTATAATAAACTGTGGTTTATTCCATTTGTGTTTAAAACCTCCTAGAATCCCAGGTAAGAGACAATTTAAGGGCAATTTAAGGAACAATTACTAAATAAGTATATTTCTGTCCATAGGAAATGGGTATTTCCATGGGCACCAGGATGGATCCTAAAAGTAAGAATAAGTAGATGATTGAGCCACAAATGTGGACTCCCCAAGACAACTGGAAATTAAACAGGGTGTTTTAAAAATACATATGTTTAAAATTATGGGGCAAAGGTTATATGAAAAAAATTGGGATGGGTTACTGATGGGGAACGCAGCTATTTGTCGCTTTCATGTACAATAATTGTTTTTAGAAATAGGTATTATAATGCGAAAAGATAAATTAACAAAGACAAATACATTAGGAAAAAAAAGACACACACGAGGGAGGGAGAGAGAGGACAAAAAATTTCCATAAGCATGAGTTGGCACCTACGGAGGTCATGGGTTGATAATAATACCTTAAATGGGGTTCACGGTCCCGGAGTGACAGAACTCTAAAGACGAACTGACAAACGGCACTGGTCCCAACTAAGAAAATGTCCCTTAATAAATTACCATTGTAGTCTAGTCTTTAGCGCCAGGTTTATTCTCTATGGGGGATATTGACAAAGCATTAATCAAGTAAAAAAACACTGTTCACTAGCAAAATTGCCCGTGTTTTTACTCACCGTGGCTGAGTTTACAACCCGGAACGATCTAAATATGTATTCTTCGGACATGCAAAGAAATCGCCTGAGAGTGGGTGCCATGGAAAAAAACCCACCGTGATGACACAGAATACAGCTTAAATTTAGTATTGCTCTTAAAAGAAAACTTCATACCTCGGGTATCCAAGTGTACCATTTAGACAAATGCCCTGAAATTGTCTCGTGCAATGGGAGAGTCTAAGGTGTTCAAAAGCCCAGACAACTGGAAAAACCCAAAAATATTGTCATCGCGTCGATTGTCAAAATGCTTATACGGTAGCCGGGGTGTTTAGCAATTCTTTAACCCTTAACTTCGGGCGGATAGTATTCAGTGGTTTTGTGAAGGGAAATAAAGGAGCTATGGTGTCAGGATTGGGATGCCAAAATTCAGAAAATCAGTTTTCTTGAGTCTTGAAATAAACCATAGTGTTTGAATTATTTGATTTACTAGCCAGGTATCGAATTTTTTTGGAATTGTGGATATAGTGGGGGGTGATAATCACTTGGGTTTTTACCAGAAAAGCAATGCTTAAAGGGAGCTCCCACTCCTATTAACCATTTTTGAGAATGGGTGGGCAGTATTTTTGTAATAAAGGGTATTTTGGAAAGAATGATGGTGGTAGAGGAGCGTGTGTCCCTTACCGAAAGCTCCGCGATATCGTCCAGATGAACCATGAGCCGGTTAAGAGAGGTAAAGAAAGTACCGGGCCCCAACCGCGGGAGGGGGAAAAAATGCGCAGGGGGGGAGGATCGGCGCATAGTCCGTGACAGGGTCGCCGGGGACTGTCTTCATTCCTGCACTTTTAAGAGGTCGAGACTGTCATGACTATGTGTCTGTGAGATGAGCGAGTGTGAGTAAGATTTTGCGTGTGTACCTTAACAATCGTATTTGTTGCTTCTGCTGCTACCTATTACCATACAGATACCCACCAAGGTCGCGTGGAGGCGGACCCCTGCGGATGGTAACGGTGAATCGTCAGCAGAAGTCTGATCGATTTGTGGCTGGGTTTACTGTCATGATCTCTGGAGGGGGGACAGGCATTTGTAAAAGGTGGCAACTCCACATGTGGCTTCCCAGCCACGATGTGTGTGGCATAGATCACGATTTTAGCTGTCAGCAACACATGGGATGGTGGAACCGGGGCACACACGAACCCGACGCGAAAACCCCATGGTCAGGAAGAGGGCTTTTGCGGAACCATACACATAAACGTGATCAAAATGACTGACAATGGATGTATTTTCCTTATAGCCAAAACCATATTGATAAGGGGGAGTTCCATTATAACGTGGGTGTAAATGTGATTTGCATAAATGAAGAATGATTCCTAATATTCAACTTCCTCTGATTATAAGGATTTGGTCCTTATTTGTTCTATAAGCGTACTCATGATGGTCCCCTTGCCTTAAAATGCTTAAAATGCCAAATGTTTACCTTAACACAATGTCAATTTAAATCTCACTGACACTTTGTTGCGAGAGAATCAACATACCCGAGACCATCCTGCCCCAGACCTAATTATTGCCTTCTACCAATAGAGAAGGTTAAGACCGGAGCCACACAATCGTGTTTTTATATTGTTCATTAGGGCTAAAGAACCTTATAAACTCACACTTGTCATCCTCCATGATACTGCGCTTCCAGGCTTATAGAATAGTTGTTTCTTATTTTTTAATTCTCTTAACATTGCTTTTTTTCCAATAAGTCCACATTTGCTTTCCAGAGTTGGCTGTTTTTATTCTTGGATGGTTTTATCTTTGTCCAGTTTTTTTTTAAACAATACATAACTAGATGGGAATTAGTGTCAGATAACATGCACTTGTCCTAGACTGATTGCAAAACCAGCGATCTATTTGTTTGACATTTTTTTCCAAACCATGTAACCCTTTTGACTGAGTCTTAGTGTTTCAAAATAGAAATATTTTGGAATAATAAATGGTGTGGTGCGATTGTGACAGTAATCAGAAGACAGGTTGATGACATTTTTAATTTTTAATTTTCTAAGAAAAAATTCTGTTATACTGCCTAAAACTTTTCACTTTTTAAATAACTGCTTTAAAGTCAGAATTATTTTGTCTCATTCATACTGTTTTTTTTGCTGGCAATGAAAACCCTGCCATTGAATTCAGCTGTCACATGAAGTCATTTTTTGTACAAAACAGCAATCATAGGGGATTGAACTGGGACCGCAGCCTCGCAGTAATATTTGGCACTCTCTTCCCTCAGGCAATCCGCTGGAATATAAAAAGGAGGGAGGAGTACACAGGATTCATCCCAGTATCAGACAATCTGGTGTTCTATATTAGTTTCTGTTTATTAACTGTCAAGGGTTGAAAAAATGTAGCCAACCAAGTGTCCTTAATAAAGGTATGAAGTACCAAAAAAACCTGAAACGTTGCCTTTATTTCACAATGAACACCTAAACCCTTGTTTCATAGTTCCAACTACGTAAGCAATGATATAAAAGCTTTTCATCTACCTTCAAATAAAACCTAAATCACTTCTCTAGTAAATAAATTTGTGCAAGTCTTGGCTTTGCAGAAAGTTTCAGCAATGTAACTTTCCTGTGTTGACTCTTCCTGTTTTTAGCCATGTGACAACCAGCCTCTGCCTCATTATAGGCTCCCTTCTCAGTGTCAACTTTTTCCTCAGGTACTGTGTGATTTCCCAGCAATAAGTCCTTAAACTGAGCATTGTTCTCACCCCGGAAAAAGGGCTGGCATAGGTCGAGGATGTCACCAACCTGACTGGAAGCGGAATTTTGACCACATTAACCCCAATGTATGTCTCCACCGAGCTCCAGGCTAATGAGATTGATTGTTGGAAAATAAAACATCCCTTTCATTAGTTCCCCTAGACTTTTTTGAGACCAGCAGTTGCCCTTTAACTTAGGTGCCTAAATATGTCCTTGCATTAAAGTCAATGGGTACTGAATCTGTCAACGCATGCCGCCGCAACACTGGCTTGCCTTCCAACTTACTTAAAGGCTGGCCATGCACAGCTCTGAAATCATACAAGCACTTTCATGACAAATGGACACGTTTCTGAATGTCCCTCTTCCAGGACCCATCTTGCAGGGCCCCCATCCTCTGCACAGGGGTCCGAGTCTGAGAATCTACAGAAACTATACGGCATAGGTGATTAACCGATCTTGCACGCGCTCTGTGCGACTGGCAATTTCTCGATAGTAGTGTGGTATTTAAGAAATTGGAACAGCTTGTTTTGTCGACAATAACAGGGTTTTAAGTGGCCCACATTTGTCACCTAGTGTGAAGTTAGTTTTTAGATTTCTCCTACTGAAATAAACGCAGGAGCAAGCCATTAATGGGGCACCCAACACTCGAAACGCTGTCACAGAGTCGCTATATCCATGCCATAATTATGTTCATATCTTATTTGTACACGCTAAGACTACAAACCGGATACAGATGAACCAACAGAACCAACACATCTCGCTGTCAGTATATACTACTCAGTGCTGCCCATGTTTTTGCTGGTGCTTTTCATGTGGTCCTTTATTACACATTTTTCTAACAAGGAATCACCGATGATAGATAAATGCACATTATGCTATCAAACATTTATTGCCATGCTCATGCATATGCTCTCATAGATCTTCTCGCATACGGTATCAACACAGTATCAATCCCACCGTTTTTTTCCATACAACATTGTGAGGATGTTGCCCCAATACCAATGCCCTTTTTTCACCTCTGGTGCCTCCTTATGAATGCACTACCAGAAAAATTAAATACACTAAAAAGAGTTTGATTATGTTTTCCATGGCAGACGCAGGGTCAATTGCATCAACATGAGTGATATCGACATTAAATCCACGACAATGTCCAAAGTAAAGTGCAGTTTATTTCATTATATTAAATATCAATATAAGCAGGTATCCTTGTTAATTTCTATCAGACTCTACAATGTGGTTTTTGCATAATCGACCTTGGAGTAATGTTATTATTACATATAGCTCCATGGGTTAGCGATAGCACACTTTACATGCTTACAATCCAAAACCAATACAGACAAGTCAACGTGTTAAAACAAAGTCAATAATACAAACAACTATTCAAACAACAAATACACAACCAGAAAAAATGGTCCTCTCACAGAGGAATTTCTGTAAAAAATAAAATATGAAGAATAATACACAGTCCAACTGGCTGGTGTGCACTAAGATGAAAGAGCCAGTCCAGGAAAAGTCTGCTGTCCTTGGTCATATGAAATAACAGTATATACCATACTAATATTAAAACATCATAGGGTCCTTGGGTAAGTTTTTTTAGAGGTGCAATCAGGAACTCAATCCTGTGGCTCAAAACAAACTTAATTCACTTGTAATAAAATTAAGCACACTCTACAAAAATAAAGTTTCTTTAAGAAATTATATAAGGAATAATGCGCCCAACTACATGTACTCAAGGAGGCAATATTACGGGCCCACCGACCATATAGAAGCACGAGGCGTAGCCGGTTCGTTTTTAAATAACGTCAGGGAAACTCTAGGTTGTTGTATGGTTCATATATTATACTGTGAGGGGCGCATTATTTCTTATAATACATAGTATCCGTGATTCGTCACCCCATTCCGCTGTTTGAATTCTAGCCTTCTCCTATTTCCACCTGTAACCGCCCCCAGCACCTTCTGTACCTAAACCCACATAGACAAGGAATCACAGCCCAGCATCTATGGGTTTTAAAAATCAAATCTTTGTGGATGTAGGAAGCAGACATTGGTTATAAGTGACAGGACAGCTCCCGCAGGTTCTTTAATGAAGTTAATACTTGCAAAAAAAAACAACGGACCATTGTTCAGAGCAGAAGTCCTGAATGGGCCCCCCGAAGCAGTGGGATGATAAAAAATATCAGAATGAGCACTTCGTTACATAGCGTGAAGTGGATTTTTACCCTTGCAGCTTCCTTGATATAAAATGATCACCGTTATGTATATATTATTGGTTTAGTGCTGACTCAACAATCTCCATTATTCTCTTTGTGGTTTTAGAGCTATCAGCACAGTTAACTGTTTTTTTTCAAGACAAAATTCCTTTGTATGTATTGGGTCTACGGCTTATTCAAGTATACCACACTCTCTCTATGCCCCATTCCTAAACACTCCCAGAATGTCCCCGAACATCTGCCAATTTTGGCACCACCACCACTCAACAAGTGCAACCATTCTAGCACTCCGCCACTTCCAGCACATTCAAATACATCCCGTGTCACCAGCCTCACACAGATTATAAACTGTAATATAATAAAAGAGATTAATTTACATAACATAGAATAAAAAAAGAACCCAGATGTATCTTGATTATTACTGACAGATCAACAAACAAAATAGTGGTAAAATTATAAACTATATATTCTTTTTAAAAAAATTCTCTATATTGCGCACATCTTATTTGTTATATAATGTGTTGGTGACTGGTTTTTGTGTCTATAACGATATGCAGTTTTGAAATGAAGAAAAGCGACGGACTTTCGTCTCAAAATCATTTTTGTTCTAGCAAAGTGTTTCCAGTTGCATAGATCTTAAATAAGTTAGCTGTGCTATGGATCGGCACTATCCTGCATTTGGAAATGAAAGAAGGGCCTGCTTAAAGGAGGATAAATTAAGGCAGGTCCCGGGTAAGAGAACAGTTTAAGAAGTGAGGAATGCAATAAAGAGGAGGGGGTGTCTTGGAGGAGTACTGCTGTGAATAGCCATCAGCATTAATATGGTCAATGCTGGTCAAACAAACGCACTCATTCCATGCAGTTACATTCAGTGTGTACCTGCTGTGCTCAAGCACAAAAGCTCTTCCAGAGACACCCCATAACCTTTTAATTAATAATTTACTCTCACATAATCCAATTCTGGGGACCTAGAGATCATCGGGATTAAAAATCATTACAACGTATCGCTGTGGGAAAAAGAATTTCTGCCAGCACACCGGACTGTTGGTGAATAAGTATGATCATAGTACATGGATGAGGTCGAGTGATTCATATGGGAAATGCCATTGGAATTGTAAGTACAGCTCTCTGTAGTAATACATAATACAGAAACAACTGTTATTTTCTTTTACAAAGCTCTATCGAGATTATAAAATTACAAGGAACGGTGCAGTTTTCTCTTTTATTATCCTGTTTCCAGTTAGACACTCTCGTGTGCTGCATATTCTTTGTATGTTACCCCCTAAAGATAGTGAGCTCCCCAGGCAGGGACCATTCTTTCCTCCTCGTGTTGCATTGTCAACATGTGTATATGTAAAATGCACATACTTTTGTGTATGTTTTATATAAGATTATTTGTCCCCGTTGTACACTGTGGACTACTTTGTATTATAAAACTGTAACAGCACTTACGGGCCCCCAAGTGGCGCTATCTAAATAAACATATACGGTATGCAATGAAAGCAGTTCCAGGCTTACTGTCTGCTTCCATGTTTTACTTATTGTTGTTGGATTTAAGCAAATGTCAATGTGTGTTTTGGTGCAAAAAAAAATACAATGCACTACATTTGAAGCAGGTGCAATGTAATAGAATCTAAGCCTTGTCCGACAGTCACCTGCCACTCGATTTATGGCAATGTGAAACATGGTGTTAGGACAGGTACTTCTGACCTTCTTTCTTTTCTACAAGAAGCTCAATGCGTTTCCAAATATTTTTTCCCCCAGTGGCAAAATAGAACAATGCTCTTTCGACCACGAAACATAGTGTTTCGACGGCCATAAAAATGAAACATGAGCCTCTGTCATGAAGCATCTTTTTGGTGCCCGAGGATAATACAGTGGTGCGACGAATTTCAACTATAGAATATAACTTAATTTTATGATATTTGGTTAACATGTTGTTTGCATGTACTGAGCTCTAGTACAGAATTGTTTTGTTTTGATAAATGCAAATGATACATCTGTCTGGAATCCTCTATCTGATCAGTAATGTTCTGGACTCATAAAATATGGAGACATTCAACGCTCGTACTTAGGACAAGTATGCGCAAAGGACCGTACACTCTAGTTTGAAGTCATTCTGTAGTTCCCCCAGCTATCAAATTCGTATTTTCTGGATACCCGTAATATCTTTTTTTTTTCGCTAGATCATTGATTCTAAACCTGTTGCATATTATAACCTACACCCCCCCCCCCCCCGTGGCATTCTAAAGAGAAGTGTTTTTTCTCTTGATTCAATTGTTTTATTGGGTTGTAGGTGCTATATAGGCTGGTTTATGTTTTCTTAGTTTGATTCTCTATGTCCTACTCAGTTTTAAATGGGTGCCCTACACTAACATTCCTGTGTTCCTGTGTCCATTCTTCCACAATGTTTTTGCAGCATCCGAAGTACTTCCTGTCTTTTTTAAATTGCCCTTATCACAATGAATCGGCCAGATGGAAAATCAAATGTAAGAACCACTGGCTGAAATCACTTCAAAAGATATAAAATTTCCACAATCGAATGTTGAATCTGTCTTATAATTTCTCTGTGTTGTATGGGCGCATTAATCCTATTTACTGTCGCATTTATTTTTTTAAATGCCCAAACCTATCTACATTGAATTGTTCCTGCTACTTAAATGCTAGTTGGCAAAATCTATCCATATCTTAAGGTCCGGTGCATGACACCCTAGGCAAGAAAAACGTGCGCAAACTTATTTCGGGCTATAGTCGTTGTGTTTATGCGGTCTCTTGGGCACCATTTTTTTTAATCAAATCAACCTCGGACCTGTGGGTACAGGAATGCATATTGTAAAACAAATAGCCATCATTAACTGGCATAATTGAAATGTGGTCAGTATTCACAGAACAATTTAAATTTATTACTTTATATAATAAAAATTGGCACATTCCACTTTGCAAGACCCCTTACTTCTTCTATGCCAATTCCTCCAATCATGTTTTAACGGCAAGAAAGGTAGATCCTGCAGTCATGGCTGTGAACGGGCCATCTGTCATGGCTATAATTGACGACTTCTTCTCATATGCATTGTGGGAGGTGTGAGAATTATGATCTTGGGGTTTTTTTTGGAGGGGGGTAGCATATCGCTTATAGGAATTTTCACTGTAAAAGTGAACATTCCTTTAAATGCATTGATTGAAGACTGGGGAGGTTAAGGAGCTATTAACTTCCCATTCTAAATCAATTTCTCAGGAGCCAAACGAGGTAAGGATATTTACCTTTTATGTGTGATCCACGGCTGCAATGTCAATTCCAACCCCTTCCTGGTTCGTTTAACTATAGTGCACATGCACTTTGGTTAGTTTCAGTCAAAAGCGACTCTTGTGTTCAGAATGATAAACAGGACTATGGGCATAATTGTGAACCTAGGTTTTTCATTATTAAAGGGCATGTCCACCCCCAAAACTATAATCCCCCCCACTACGTGGGGCCCCCATTGGTGTGTTAGTTTAATCCTTCCCTACATCCCTGCTCTCATCTGGTTCTTCTGCTATCCCCCCCTAAAGTCCCAAAAAACACCCACCAGAGTACTGCAGAGTCCATATGACTCCTTGTCTCCCCTCGCGGAGAAGTTTTGCACTGCAGCCCTTGTCCCCATCTCTTCCCCTCCCTCTCCCTCCACCGATTAGGATTCCCTCCCCTAGCATAAAAACTTTATACATATATTATGTCCCCCATCCCCAACCGCTATAGTTTTAATTTCAGAAAGTGCCCCAAATATAACTTACCTTCTTTCCCTCTTTCCTCCGCCGCTTGACTGCCCAGCAGCGCGCTCTCCGTTAGTGGCTGCCGCTCAGCCAATCACAACGCGACTGCCGGTCCCGCCCCTCTGCTTGCATTTTTCTCGCAAGCAGAGGGCCTGGCAGTGCGGCGGAGGAAAGAGGGAAGGTAAGTAATATTGGGCACTTTCTGAGCTTAAAACATAGCGGTTGGGGCCGGGGGGACAGGAGATTTATATTAAAATTTTTTAGAAGGGTGGACATGCCCTTTAATATTATTATTATAGGTTTTATATTGTCAGCATCTTCTATGCACTTTAGAATTACATTGATGCATCCACTCAGCCCTGCCCTTAAGAGCTTGCAATTTACTTAGATCTTAAAGGACATGTAAACTGGGGCAAATTCATTATTAAATAATCACCCAGTAATATGATTAATTACCACTAATCTTAAATCTGCATTTGTTTTTCCTCTCTGAACCTTCCATCCCTTGTTTTTAGCTCTGGGAGTTCTACTTTATAAGAGGGCGGGGCCCACAGCTAGTCAGTAAGAACTTTCAATCACCCAGCTCCTCCCCCGTGCCACATACATGTAGAAACTTCCTTCTATAAAGTAGCTTATTTCTCTGTCACTGCATGGTTAATTGAGTCAGCATTAAGATCAGGTAAAGGAATAAGCATCCGTTGCTCGTGCTCTTTCTGTGCAGATAAATCCATCCTGCAGTTATCTGCTGTCTGTGTTAGTTAAGTCCAATGTAGCACTGTACCTAGAAAGAATCAATTACAAGTCCCGCCCCCCCACCACACCACACACAAACACCTACGCTAAAAGAAATCTTACCTGATTCAAGCATGATTACGGTTCCAGTGCTGCTTACCTACCATACAAGGCAGTTTTACTTTCACTTTCACTATCACAAAAATCTCGGGGTGAAGTGATTGAGTATAGCGAGCACAGATCATCTCCCACTGCACATGCTCCACACTCTATCTTTTGGAAAATCTTACCTGATTCAAGCATTGATTACGGTTCCCCGTGCTGCTTACCTTACCAAGCAAGGCAGTTTTAACTTTCACTTTCACTATAACACAATCTCGGGTGACTGCTATTGGGGTAAGCGAGGCACAGATCATCTCCACTGCACATGCTCCACACTCTATCTGTTGGGATGGGTGGATACATAGAGAGGAGACATGCATACTAACTAGGGAGTGAGCTGAACAACGACAGAGGAATCTCGTGACATGGAGACTGCAGGCAAGAAAGGGGCCAGTTCCGGCAGCACTAAAAATAAGAAATGGATTAAAGGCAAGTCATTTTTTTTCAGTTTAGTGTACTTTAAAAGTGTTCTTAATATTGTGCACCCAATCAGATGTTACCCTTTTGTCATCTAATTGATTCTGCAGATTAAAGGCTATGTACACTGTAAAAGAGCTTAGTAGAAAGGCTTGGCTTTGAAACTAAGAGTTGCCTAGTTTTTTTTTGTTCAATCCCCCACCCCCCCAACAGCTACCTTTACTGTATTCTGAAACTTGCTGGATTCCTCCTCCTGTGTAATGGCATCTGGAGCTCTGCCTCTGGCTCTGTGCTTGGTCTGCTTGTTGCCAAAAGGTAATTTCCATTTGTAACCACATGCTGCATCTCGCTGTGTGCACTCGCACATTAACGTCACAAACCGCCATGCGAACGGAGATGATGCCCGAAAAGCGCACGTGGTATCATCGGCCATGCGTATGACATCACATCGTGTGCACATTGATGTCACGTGCGCATGCCGAGGTACAACCGGAAATTACCTTTTTGCGACCCAAGGAAGCAGGAAGCTCGTGGGGCAGAGTACAGATGACATTACACAGGAGATAGCCAGCAAATTCTCAGCAGTAATGTTAGGCTCTCTGCTCTTATATGTATTATGACCGTTTTTTTTCAATATTTTGGAATTTATACAAACGTATCCAGCCCTCTCTTGAAGCTAGCTTGCCATTGTCCACATCTGCTGGAAGACACTTTTTCAATGTTCTCATGTTAAAGAATCCCTTCCTAACCCAAAGGCATCCCACACCCTACACAAAAAATAACTGAAGATAAGAAAAATCCTCACCAAGTTTAAAATCCCCAAATCGGCAGCTGAAGGTACTTACCAGTCTTTGCTCCCTTGTTCCGCCCCTTCTGCTTGTCAGGTTCTCCTTTATTCCCTGCTCGGCCAGTCCTCTTTAGTCATAGGAGACGTCCGGAGGGACTTCTGCGATCTGCATGGCTCAAGTGTTACATTACGTCTCGCACGTACGCACTGACGTCACCCTAACGAAATGCCTTCTAATGCGGGTGCGTCCCTCAGGAAAGCGCTGACCGTTTTTTCCCTATGTTTGGCTCCCTGGGTTTCTTTGTATTCTTTCCCTGTACCTGCTTCCAGTTGCCTTTTCTGTTTGTGCCCGTATCCAGTTCTGCAGCAATACTTACCTTGCATCAGGCCGCTGCAGGTCTCCTGCAAATACTTACCTCCTCATCTGATCCATGTCTCCAGCATACTTCCCTCTCATCAGCTGTTCCAGGTTCCAGCATACTTACCCAAATTCATCATCGCTGTTTCCAGGTCTCCAGCAATACTTACCTCATCGTCAGCTGTTCCAGATCTCCAGCAATACTTACCTCATATCAGTTGTTCCAGGTTTTCCAGCAAATACTTACCTTTATCATCAGCCCACCCAGGTCTCCAGCAATCTTACATTATCATCATATCTGTTGTATTCAATTAGACAATCACTGGACATGAATGTAGTTCTTGAAGACGTTTCGCTAGTTCTCCGACTGGCTTTCTCAATTCAGAATGACGTCTTCAAGAACTACATTTCATTCAGTTTGATCTATTGAATACAACAGATATACCATGACCTGGATGAATGAGAACCTTCACAAGCATATTTCTACATTACATCTGCTACTCCAGATTTCCAATCATCCTTACCTACTCATCAGCCTTCCAGTCTCCACAATACTTACCTCATCATCAGCCACTCCAGTTCTTAAGCTCTACATCTGCCACTGCAGATCAACCATTTATACTTACCTTTCCTCGTTATACTCCAGGTCTTCTGCCTACTTACCTCACCGCCAACTGCTCCTCTGCTCCTCTTCCTAAGTCACCTCATCCTACCTCTCCTATCCTGTTGACATTTCCCTTTGTGTGCCTTGCTACCCTTGTTGACAACTCTTCCCTACTGAGCCCAGAGACAGCGGTCACCCACATCAGTTTGACTTAGGTGAGGAAAAGTAAGGATTGCCACCTTCACCACTGAGGCTCCACCCACTAAACCTGACATTGGTTGCTCTTCTCACCAAACAGCATGAGCTGTACCGGCAGCTAAGTCTATGATTGGCTGGACTTAGCCAATCACTGACGGGGCTGCCGCGGGCTCCATCTGCTGCTTTTGTGCTGAAGAGCAGCAGAAAGAGCCAAGGGAACACAGGGCTGGTAAGTACATTTAGGAGCAGATATTTGGGATTTAAACATGGCGTCCAGGTTGGGGGGATTTCCTCCAACTTATCATTTTTGTTTTTTTTTAGCTGAGTTTGCATGCTATCAAAAGGGAACCAAAAGGGAGGGGGGGACCTCCACTGCCCATGACACAAAACTCTCAGAGGAGCAGAAGAGGCAGATACAGATTACACACAGGTCTCCTACCTCTTCACTTTCCTCATGCCCTGCAGGACAACCATATGCAGCAGAAAGAAAGGTGGGGACTTTTAAACACTGCCCTTTTAAGCACTTTGTACCCCATCCCCCCCCACTTGGATCTGTATGTTGTCCCCTTCCTTTTAGATTGTAAGCTCTTCGGCAGGGGATCTCATTCCATGTGTCAAGACTTGTTTGCATTTATATACAATTTACACATAATTTATATATAGTATGCTCTCTCTGGCTTGCACTTATCCCCTTGTTTTAACTCTGTATTTTTTATGTACAGCTGCGTACCAAGTGGCGCTTATATAAAATTATACATACATACAATTTTAGTTGGTGGGGTAGTGTTATGCTTACATTTATTTTCTTTCTTCTAAATTTAAAGAATGTCTGTGGGGCCTATGAAATTAGATCTAGGGGTGAACAATGCACAGAGAGTTTATTATATTATGTCTGTGCATCTGTCGTGTCTGTGGTGTGTCTATCTCTGAGTGTCTGTCTGTGTGTCTGTCTGTGTGTATGTCTATCTCTGAGTTAATTGGGCCCTTTTGGCTATTATTCCCTTAGGCAAGGGATTTGAACTATACCTATTTATAGGCCTCACTTATAACCATTGGAATCCATACATATCTTTTTGTATGTTTTTTAAATGTTTTTTAATGAGCACTATTATGCACTTTGTGTTATTCCCAGTATTGCACAATAAAGGGACTGTTTTTACTTACCATACTAGTAGTCGACTACGTGCACCTCCAGTCTATTTAGACATTATATACTCTGTGCATTGCAATTTTGTATATCTCTGTGTGTCTGTCTGTGTGTGTGTCTCTTTGTCTGTCTGTGTGAGTGTCCGTCTGTGCATATGTCTGTGTGACTATCTCGTCCTCTGGTGTCTACCGAGTTGTCTTGTCTGTGCCTTTCTGTTTATCCATCTGTGTCTGTCTCTTGTGTGTCTTTCTGTGTGTGACAAGTATAGCTCCTGTGTGATCTATGATTGGTCTGTCGTGTGTTCGTATTGTGTGTCTGTCTGTGGGTGTGTGACAATTATAGCTACTGTGTGATCTACGGATTGGTCTGTCTGTGTGTTCGTATGTGTGTCTGTCTGTGGGTGTGTGTGACAAGTATATCTACTGTGTGATCCACTGATTGGTCTATGTGTGTTATGTCTGTCGAGTGTGGTGACAAGTAATCTATCCTGTGTGATCTACTCAATTGTCGCGACTATTATTTGTGTCCAACCTTATCAATCTTATCTATCTGTCTAACAATCTATATATGTCTTTAAGTGGCTTAAGCGTAGGTAGAGAAGGAAGCGGGCATAATTTTTATGTGTGGCACATGTCTGTGCTACAGTCAGGGACCCTAACTAGGCTCAATCCACCACTGTCTAGACAATTGCTTCTCCAATGTAAACAGTCCTAATTGTCTTCCTGCATGCAAGAGCCCTCCATTTCCCATTTTAATTTACTTCATCCATACTAATCCATCCAGGCCCTTAGGTATCCTGGACCTGCATCTTGCTCCACTTAAATCCACCCAACCCTGGCTCATTCATTCATTCTCATTCTATTCTCACTTTTCTAAACAGCGCCCATCACTCAAAGGATCCAATTCAAGCTGCTTACACAGCCCCTCCATACACTGCATACATGCACCACAGCCCCCCATACATCTCAGAGCGATTCATTCACAGATACCATCCCGGATACTTCCACACGACAAACATATCATTCTCTCATTCACCCTTTTACCTCTCTTCCCGTATCCGCCATTCTGGATTTGCTTGTGCTGCCCCTCTGCTCTGGAACTTCATTCCTCCCTCTGAACCGTCATTCACCATCCCTAAATATTTCAAATGTAACCTTAAAACCGATCCAAACAATAGCGGCTAGACCCACCCTCCTCCCACACGGAACACAGAGCTCAGTACTAACCGATCCGCCGCTCTTCATTCACTTGGGCATCCCTTTAACTCTGGAGCTTGTACGGTGTGTTGTTTGCGGTCCGAGGTCCGTCTCTACCTCATTCAAGTCTCCACCAGCCCCTCAAATGTCCAAATTTTCATAAAAAACTGTCCGAACCGAGAGTATAATAAAAGCATCCTTTATTGTTACATATTTAAAAGCTTCCACATCAGAAGGATCACAATGAGGTCAGTTCTGACGCATTTCAGATCACATGATCCTTACTCATAGACCACAATGAGTATGTAACCTTAAAACCACCCACCTCTTCAGCAAGCATATAACCGGGCCTAGCCATAACCCCTCTCACTGACCAAGCTATCCAACTCCCTTTTTAAATCAACAGCCTACCGATTCCCTTCAAGCAGAAACCAGGGCCCATGCACTCTTGTCCAACCTGTGGGTGCTCACTCTTCTGGTATCCACCCTCCATGGATGAAGTTCACAACAGAAAGCAAGTTGAGGACACCTCCAAGTCAATTACTCTTTTTTAGTGACCAACATCAAAACACACAATGTTTCGGGGGTGGGTGGGGAGTAGTAATGCCCCCCTTCCTCAGGTGATGCAAGTGTAACAGTGGGAGTGACTTAAATACCAGTTCACACTCATGTGACCACAATTGGGTGCATGTCCCTTCCTTTACATATAAAGTGCTAAAAAATATACATAAAGTGCAAATGCAATAAATACTTAGAATTTATCAAATTATAAAAAAAGTATTAAAAGTATAGACATCTCATTAAAAGCTCAATATAAAAGTGCAAGGAATAAAAGTGAACCTGATAAAGTCTGTGGCTTAAGCGTAGTATTCATACAGTGATATACCACAATAGATATTAATATACTTTAAGATATCTGGTTACCTTTTTTTTCTTTTTTGAAAGACGACCAAATTGTAGAATGCCCACAAGGTGGCGATTAACCTTCAAGAGAACGAGAGGAAACGGATACAAAATAGGAAAGAAATACTCTTACATGAAAGGCACAATAATTAAAAGATTAGAAATGGTTACAAGCTTACAAAATATCAGTCCTAAAATCAGATACAGCAGCCTAAAACATTTAGCTATTATATACATAATGATGCATTCACAAGAAGCAAACATTTCAGCATATAGATGACCCCTGATGTTCTGCAGTGGAAAATCTTTATTTTGATGGGGGTTCCTTTCATGGATGGCAGACGATACCTCCCAGTATTATAGAGTTGCAAGACAGACAATTCCTACCGATTCACTTCACCTTAGTCTACCCCCATTTCCACTAGACTGTAAGCACTCTGGGCAGGGTCCTCTTTTCCTGTTTTTATCACAAAAATAAATAACTCATCACTTTGTGCACTTATATTTATGCATTGTATGTAATATGTACGACTTTTTATAATATGTATTACCCTTGTATGTAATAGGACTATGTTATTGTAAGCGCCCCAGAAGATATTGGAGCTATATAAATACTTAAAGGGCAACTATGTAAAAAAAAAACTTTGTCTGTATACAATGTATAGATCACTTAGTAAAGCTGCCTTACTTTCATGTTTCTGTGTGGCTTTCATTCTTCACACTGGCAGAAGTTTCTACCAGCTGGTGTAGTCCCCCTCCCCTCTCTGTCTACTCCCCTCAAGCAGTGACGGGCTGTATACAGAGTCCGAGCATTGTCAGTTGAAAGTACTTAAATGAAGTGCTGACATCCTTTGACCCCTCCCTTCCAGAGCTAGACTGCAAGCAAAGTGTGGAAAAGTAGCATAATGCTGAAGGGGCAGAGGGGAAAGAGGACAATTGGTGCTGGATATTCTTACAAGTAAGTTACTGAACTCTCACTGCTTCCCTGTTTCTAACTTTGCTAATTGTTATGTTATTTTTTACCTAAAGTTCATATCTCTCCCCTGCTTAGCGAGATCATAATCACTGAGAGAGTCAGTGTAACAGCAGCTTGTAGTGAGAGACCTTCACAACCAGTGACACTGCTTGTTGTCCTGTTACATTTCAGTTGCTTTAGTCTATATATTTCATACTTTGCACTGTGTGTCTTGTTTGGTATTAGTCTGTATTACTGTATTATATATACTGTATAGGTGTTCCATTTGAGTCACTGGTTTTGTATTATAAGATTTTTTTTTGGGGGAGGGGCTGTGTATAGTGTGTTTTGCTCATATACTGGGTTAAGGGTTTATTGATTGTGTTAGCACTACACATTTGACTATATGTGCACATGGTACATATGTGTGGGTGAGAGGTGTGTACAGTACTGCATGGAGCTTTTGGATGTGTGGGTGTGTGCCTTTGAGTGACAGATGAGGTGTAGCCAGCTCCTACAAATCACACATCATATTCAAAGGCTTTATCTCGGGGACTAGGAAGAATTTAAGAAACTAAGGTACCCTGGTGGTTGGGATGACTATAGGATACATTGAAAATTAAAAAAAAACACTTTTCTCACTAAATTGCGCTTTAAAAGCAAGTCAACCCCTCCAACAAAAATCATCCGCTGAAACCTAGACCTTTGCAAGGTTTAAATCCTTTGAAATCGCCCCCTGGATATACTTACAGCTTGTCTCCATGCCTTTCCCGAGACAGAAACAAGCAGAAGAGAATGGACCGGCAGCCGTGAAAGTGATTTTGTTTGGACGTGATGAGGTGGTTGTTAACATAATAACATTATTTATAAGCAATTATGCTCCATACCACTGTATGGGGAAGACTTTACAGTTCTTTGGGGCGTGTTGACTCTTCCCCTCATTGTAATGAGCAAGGGACTTACTTCCCAATCCAAATGGCTCAGTGTAAAAGTGATGCTTGTTCCAGTCATTGGAGATGCCAGGCATAGAAAGTCCATCACTTTCCCCACTGACTGTGACGAACAGATATTCAATGTAAAACCCATAGACAATATCTGAAATTGCACACCCAATTTTCAATTATTTCACCCTAATGGCATGATCAAGCACATGTAGCTTCCACATTGTTTCACTGTTCTGGTAATCGCAGAGTTAATTCAGGTTTTCCCCAAGCCAGGGCCATTTGGTGTTAAATTAGCTGACTTAGCAGGAGGTCTAACTTCAATGGGGGAAGGTGTGAATTCCCCATATAAACAAACAAAGTCCCGACAAATAGACACCAGAACTAGCAGGGAATCTCCTAGTAGAGAATTGACAAACCAACTGGCAGATAAAAGTCATTCATATTCCTTATAATTCCGATGTAGAATTATTTCAGGTTTTATAATACCCCCAGTTTATCCAGTAATTATTCTACTTTATAGAGAACCTGACACAATACATAGCCCAGCCAAACTTGGGATATTATCCTTCTTAGGTCTAGATACCCCAGATATGTCGTATTTGGTCTTGTTCTGTTGGAAAAATTAGTTATAAACCATAAGTATTATTTTTAATGTGACATGTGTGGTTCTGGATTATGGACGGGGGGAGTTTGATATTTGAAATTCCCTCCAAAACTTGGAACCAACCTTCTGGGGCAGAACCAAGTCCGCCCCTCTAGGACCAGACCACTCCCATTTTCTGAAGAAAGGATAAAATGGAACTGGGTCTCATCCCAGGGAGTCGTCATAACATCTACAAGAACATCTGGAATAACATCTACCCAACTGGACAGACGTATTGGTAACGCAGGACTTATCATTTGACCATTATTTTCCCATAAATTGGATTATCAAGTTCTGGACTCTTCTCATGGACTATTCAATGCCAATTATCTCTAAGTATTTTCTTCTTTTACCCATTCTACCCTCACTTGTGTTACCGCGTTTAGTTCAGTGATTTATTTATTTTTTCTTTATATTTTTATCACTAGTTTTAACAACTTTTAATAATGATATAAAATCATTTATAGGCTATTGTGCATTCTGAGTATAATCCCAAAACAAACCTGTTCTTCGAAGTACGCTACTATGAGAAGTATGTGGTGGTATATAGATATCTGTATAACTGTATAGAATATTAGGGTGAATAACCAATTTCCTTACAGGTTGTTAGAGTAGGGAGCGATATCCCCATATAGGGTAACGGTCATTCCACTGTTTATCGGGATTGGTGGCAGTGAGTATATTGATATTTGTATATTTAATTGTGTAATATATCGTTTGTTCACCAACCCCACCGGGTCTGATCTGTTCCGTCGCCTGTCGGTTGCTTGGAGTGTGCTTCGGTAACTGATGGTTTGTTGGGGCGTTTTGGGACCGGGGGGTTTGTGACAATTGGTTGGCACGTTTGGGATATTTTGGTGTTTACTCTCATCTCTAATAATACAGTTTTAACTAAGTAACTCTGTAGAGCAGAACCCAAGTTCTGTGGTTAATAGCCGGTGCATTAGGATATATACTGAACAGGTAAACACACAGTGCCTCCCCCAAAATCTTTTTCTCTACTTTTCTACTTGGCAAAATGTCTGACCCGTGAATTATAGAAACCAGGAGTCTGGATGACTTAATCGTTGTTTGCCAAAGCAGACACATTGATTCCTATCGGAAAAGGAGGGAGGAGCTGATTCGTGATTAATGGAGGCAGATTTCCAAGCACAGGAAATGCGGGATGAGCCTACCACAGGAATCACTCCTACGACCTGGATTCAAAGATATTGTCCAGCCTGGAATACCATCAGGACTGTATCACCATTACCCATGTGTATGTCTGCCAGCTACAGAGTCTCCTCACGTCCAGGCAGTGTTGCAAAAGTTAAGCGACACAACCCAATGGAGTACCTGCAATTTCTGGAAGGCCAGCGTGAGATGGAGGACCGTCGGGCTGAGCGTGAGAGTGCAGAGAGACGGGCTGAGGCTGCAGCGGCAAGCTGCACGACAATATGAACTGGAAATGGCTAAACTGACGCGCCAGTCCGCCCACAGTTCATCACCAAGTTCTCCTGGAGCGGAGGAACAAGTTTGCCAGTGAGTCACAAGTTTAAATTTGCAGCAATGGAGAAGGATACAGACATTGATTTGTTCTTGCGCTCTTTTGAGAGAGCCTGCCGTCAGTATCGTCGGCCTCAGGAGGATTGGGCCAGACATCTGACACTCCACACTGCGCTACAAAGCCCTGGATGCTTTTACAGAGTTACCGGAGGAAGTGATAATGATTATGAGCTATCAAGGCTGCTATCATAGCCAAGTACCAGTTGACCCCCGAGGTTTACCGTAAAAGGTTCCGGTCTGTACAAAGGGGACCCACAGACTCTTTTCGGATGTGGCTAGCAATTTATTCACCACATTCCGACAATGGACTCAGACCTCACCAACAATTCTTATGGAGCCCTGGAGATCTTATGGTAAAGGATCAGTTTTACAGGTTTGCCCAGCGGAGGTTCGTCAGTTTGTGCTAGAGCGGAACCCAAGTCAACAACCACTGCTGCTGAACTGGCGGATAACTTCATGCAACCCGTGTGCCTGACACGCCGCAGAACGTCCTCCCAGGGATGGAAAGGAGGTAAACCATTTACTCCTCCAGCCCCTGTGACCGTCCACCCCAGAGACCGGAGACATCTGAGGATCGCACGTGTCACTATGTCACCAGCCAGGACACTTCAAATATTCCTGTCCAGCACTAAAGAGGGCACCACCAGCAACTAGCAGCCACAGGCTAGACCCCACATCTGCACCCAGAACATCTACTGTGTTATTTGCCAGCGGAAAGGAAATCCACGCCGCACTCCAAATCACCAGTGGGTTACAGTGAACGACCGGATGTTTCTGCTTCAGGGATACAGGAGCAGACATCACTTTGGTTCACTCTAACCTTGTTGCAAAAGAGAACATCCTCCCGGATAAGCACCTGACCCCCGGAATAGGGGGCACTCTTCCTAACATCGCCCAGGCCCGAGTGGAAATCGACTGGGGGGTTGGGAGCAGGAGAAAGTAGTGGGTATCTCGGATGATATCCCTGTCCCATGTTGTTTGGGACAGATTTAGGCACATTAGTTGCCCAGTATCAAACCGCCAAAAGCATCCCGGAGTCCGAAGCTAAAGGTTCAACTCACACCAAGGTATTGTGCTACGTGCGTTAAACAGCTGGACAGGGAAGGGGTTTGACAGGACCTAGTTCACAGGTACCTGGGGTAAATGTGCAATTTGGTAATTATTGTGTATCTAACATTAGCCTGTATCTGTGGATAGAATGCATGTATTAGTAATGTTAAGATGCCAATGATTGTACTTGTGATAATGTTGTACACCAAGTAGCAGTTACTGGTAGTACTGCTAAGTCTGGGGTTCAGTGTTGAAAGAGGAAGTCCAAGATATCCATTTCAGCTCTGACCTCAGACATGTAGATTGTCAGCAGTTGACCCCCTGTTTCACAGGGCAACTGGCTGAAACTGGTAGTGGCGCCTGGATTGACGCACTACACAGTAACCCCAGTCTGGAGTCACCCAGGAGAAAGGCTTCTGAGTCACTAACAGAGGGGGGCAGCCTCCATGTTATGTGTGGAAGGTGATAAAGTTGTCTAATATATGTATGTACCTGTTGAAAATGTGCATGTTCTAAATGAAAATTGTGAACCTGTCAAAAATGTGTTACCTGTGTTACGGTCACTCACAGTGTTGGAAGGACTGCTAGGGGACGGTCATTGGAATCAGAGCAGGGAGACGCTATTTGCAAGTTCATTCCATGTCCGATCCAGTTGACTCAACCCCTGCCAAGCTTCACCAACTACCCACAGGACAGTTGGCTGGAACTTGTGATGCAGACTCTGAGATCCACTGCAGACTGACAGCACACTGAATGAGTTGGGACCTCAGAGAGAGCAGTAGGGAATGTTGGTTTCCCCTGGATATCACCCTGGTTCAGTCAGGTTCTAGGGCAAGTGACTGGGAAGGAGGGCTGGGAGACCAGAGTAGGAGTCCGATAGTGCCAGAACCAGTAAGGCCCGAGTTGTATGACTAGAGAGGAGGAGAGGAGGAAGCATTTTCCCAGAGATCTCCCTGGTTCGATCTAGTGACTTAGTGCAAGTAACTGGAAGAGGGCTGGGAGACCAGAGCAGGAGTCCGACAGTGCCAGAAACCAGTTAAGCCCAGTCAGTGATTGTAGAGGGGGTGGATGTTGTTGTCCAGCCTGAAGGAGACAAGGGCAGCTTTGGGCCGGTAGAACTAACCAAAGAACCTGTTTATATCGGATAAAGGATTGTGTAGGGAAACAGGGATTGTTTTCCAGGTAACACACAGAGATCTGACTGTACTGAGAGTCCAGGTATGGTCTCTGTCTCAAAGGAACCAGAAAGTATTGTGCAGGAGGGTGGTGAAGAGTGTAAAAATTGTAAAAATGTTGGTACAAACAGTGTTAACCTGGGATTTGGCCAACAGGGCATTCTGGGAAATAGAGTCCAGATGCTTAGTGAACGCAGCAGCCAATTCCCAGCCCTTTGTTTACCCAACACACCAGGGGGTGATGTATAATGACAAAGCCCTCAGTGCTGACATGGTTTATCCAGCAGGTAATGAAATGAAGTTGTGGTACCAGGTCAGGAAGATGGTTGGTTGGAGATGATCCATTGTTAATACAGCGTTATAGAGGGTGACCAGTCTGCCATGGGTAACAAATGGATCCCAACCGCCAGCACACAGCTCGTGCCTATAGCATTGTACTGAGGAGGGTAAAACACAAAAAAGAAAATAGGTTTCCCAGCAATGTGATGTAACATGTCATAAAGGAGAAAGCCACCAGGGCGCCAAGGGAAGTTGGTCGCAACGTCTAGGTTGTGCAAAACCAATCCCATGCACAGCTATGAGGGGAGGTGTAACGAACAGATATTCATGTAAAACGCCATAGACAATATCTAAATTGCACCCCCAATTTTCAATTATTTCACCCTAATGGCATGATCAAGCAGCATGGTAGCTTCCACATTGTTCACTGTTCTGGTATCGCAGGTTAATTCAGGTTTTCCCCAAAGCCAGGGCCTTTGGTGTTAAATTAGCTGACTTAGCAGGAGGTCTAACTTCAATGGGGAAGGTTGTGAATCCCAATAATAAACAACAAAGTCCCAGACAAATAGACACCAGAACTAGCAGGAATCTCCTAGTAGAGAATTGAACAGAACCAACTGAGATCAAGGTCATTCATATTCCTTAATAATTCCGGATGTAGAATTATTTCAGGTTTTCATAAATACCCCCAGTTTATCCAGTAATTAATTCTACTTTATGAGACCTGACACAATATCATAGCCCGAGCCAAACTTGGATATTATCCTTCTTAGGTCTAGGATACCCCAGATATGTCGTATTTGGTTTGTTCTGTTGGAAAAATAGTTATAAACCATCATGATATTATTTTGAAGTGACATGTGTGGTTCATGGATTATGGACTGGGGGGGAGTTTGATATTTGAATTCCCTCCAAAACTTGGAACCAACCTTCTGGGCAGAACCAAGTCCGCCCCTCTAGGGACCAGACCACTCCCATTTTCTGAAGAAAGGATAAAAATGGAACTGGTTCTCATCCCAGGAGTCTGTCATAACACTCTACAAGAACATCTGGAATACATCTCGCCAACTGGACACCGTATTGGCTTAACGCAGGACTTATCATTTGGACCATTATTTTCCCATAAATTGGATTATCAAGTTCGGACTCTTCTCATGGACTATTCAGATGCCAATTCTCTAAGTATTTCTTCTTTTACCAATTCTACCCTCACTTGTGTTACGCTGTTATGTTCTGATTTATTTTATTTTTCTTTATATTTTTATGCACTAGTTTTAACAACTTTTATAAATGATATAAATCATTTATAGGCTATTGTCCTATTCGTGAGTATATCCCAAAACAAACCTTGTCTTCGAAGTACGCTACTATAGAGAAGTATGTGTAGGTATATAGAGATACTGTATAACTGTGTATAGAATATTAGGGTGAACCAATTTCCTTACAGGTTGTTAGAAGTGGGGAGCGGATATCCCCATATAGGTAACAGGTCATTCCACTGTTTAATCGGGATGGTGGGGCAGTGAGTATATTGATATTTTAGTAATATTAATTGTGTAATATATCGTTTGTTCACCAACCCACCGGGTCTGATCTGTTCCGTCCGCCTGTCGGTTGCTTGGAGTGTGCTTTCCGGTAACGGATAGGTGGTTGGGGCGTTTTGGGACCGGGGGGTTTGTGACACTGACGAAGTCCAATTGTACAGACGATGCGTGTTCAAATGATCTTTAAACTGCTCCCACACTACACTCTGTAATCACCGGTAAGGTAATGTACCTACATTTGCATCTGTATTGGGCTTAGAAAGGTAGAAAAACAAAAAGTAACCCTCTTATAAAGTGCATACAGCAATTAATGAAAGTGCAACCGGCATACAAAATGGAGGGGAATAGGACTTAAAACATAACTTTTAATAAATATATTAAAATGTGAATACAAAAGTTAAAACACACCATCAAGCAGTTTAGTATGGGGTGGTGGTGGGGGTGGTGGGGCTGCGGTGGGGGGTGGGGGGGTATGGGTAGGGGTATGGCATCAATGATTTTTAATTTGTCTGGGGTGAAAGTAAAATAATGGTGGTCTTTAATATGGGCGTAGCCTAAAAAGTGGGTGGAGCCCCAGAAAAGTGGGCATGGCCCCCAAAAGGGACAGGGGGATTGAAGAGCGGTGCGCGCGGCAGTGCACAAAAAATTTGGGGGCCATGCCCACTTTTCTGGGGCTCCACCCACTTTGTTGACTTTCTCCCATAGCAAGCCCCATAGATAGTTCCACAGACAGTGTCACAAACCCCCCGGTCCCAAAACGCCCCAACCACCTATCCGTTACCGGAAACACACTCCAAGCAACCGACAGGCGGACGGAACAGATCAGACCCGGTGGGTTTGGTGAACAAACTATATATTACACAATTAATATTACTAAATATCAATATACTCACTGCCACCACATCCCGATTAAACAGCGGAATGACCTGTTACCTATATCTATGGGGATATCCACACCCCTACTTCTAACAACCTGTAAGAAAATTGGTTATTCACCCTAATATTCTATACACAGTTATACAGTATCTCTATATACCTACACAATATTCTCTATAGTAGCGTACTTCGAAGACACAGGTTTGTTTTGGGATATACTCAGAATAGGACAATAGCCTATAAATGATTTTATATCATTTATTAAAAGTTGTTAAAAATAGTGCATAAAAATATAAAGAAAAATAAAATAAATCACTGAACATAAAGCAGTACACAAGGGAGGATAGAATTGGGTAAAAGAAGAAATACTTAGAGATAATTGGCATCTGAATAGTCCATGAGAAGAGTCCAGAACTTGATAATCCAATTTATGGGAAAATAATGGTCCAAATGATAAGTCCTGCTGTAAGCCAATACGGTCTGTCCAGTTGGCTAGGTGTTATTCCAGATGTTCTTGTAGATGTTATGACAGACTCCTTGGGATGAGACCCAGTTCCATTTTTATCCTTTCTTCAGAAAATGGGAGTGGTCTGGTCCCTAGAGGGGTGGACTTGGTTCTGCCCCAGAAGGTTGGTTCCAAGTTTTGGAGGGAATTTCAAATATCGAATTCCAACCCCCGGCCATAATCCATGAACCACACATGTCACATTCAAAATAATATCATGATGGTTTATAACTAATTTTTCCCAACAGAACAAGACCAAATACGACATATCTGGGGTATCCTAGGCCTAAGAAGGATAATATCCAAGGTTGGCTCGGGCTATGATATTGTGTCAGATATCTATAAATGTAGAATTAATTACTGGATAAACTGGGGTATTTATGAAAACCTGAAATAATTCTACATCCGGAATTATTAAGGAATATGAATGACCTTTGATCTGCCAGTTGGTTTCTGTTCAATTCTCTACTAGGAGATTCCCTGCTAGTTCTGGTGTCTATTTGTCTGGGACTTTGTTTGTTTATTATGGGGAATTCACACCTTCCCCCATTGAAGTTAGACCTCCTGCTAAGTCAGCTAATTTAACACCAAATGGCCCTGGCTTTGGGAAAACATGAATTAACTCTGCGAGTACCAGAACAGTGAAACAATGTGGAAGCTACCATGCTGCTTGATTATGCCATTAGGGTGAAATAATTGAAAATTGGGGGTGCAATTTCAGATATTGTCTATGGCGTTTTACATTGAATATCTGTTCGTCACAGACAGTCTCATAAAAAGTCCAATACACAGCCACATAGAAAGTCCCATACACAGCCCCATAGAAAGTCCCATACAGAGCCCCATAGAAAGTCCCTCTGAAGGTCCCAACTCATTCAGTGTGCTGTCAGTCTGCAGTGTTATCTCAGAGTCTGCATCACAAGTTCCAGCCAACTGTCCTGTGGGTAGTTGGTGAAGCTTGGCAGGGGTTGAGTCAACTGGATCAGAACATGGAACTAACTTGTAAATAGCGTCTCCCTGCTCTGATTCCAATGACCGTCCCCTAGCAGTCCTTCCAACACTGTGAGTGACCGTTAACACAGGTAACACCTTTTCCTTTATAACATTCACATTTTTAACATGTAACATACATATATTAGACACTTTATCACCTTCCACACATAACATGGAGGCTGCCCCCTCTGGTAGTGACTCAGAAGCCTTTCTCCTGGGTGACTCCAGACTGGGGTTACTGTGTAGTGCGTCACTCCAGGCGCCACTACCAGTTTCAGCCAGTTGCCCTGTGACACGGGGGGTCAACTGCTGACAATCTACATGTCTGAGGTCAGAGCTGAAATGGATATCTTGGACTTCCTCTTTCAACACTGAACCCCAGACCTTAGCAGTACTACCAGTAACTGCTACTTCTGGTACAACATTATCACAAGTACAATCATTGGCATCCTTAACATTACTTATACATGCATTCCTATCCACAGATACAGGCTTAATGTTAGATACACAATAATTATCACATTGCACATTTACCCCAGGTACCTCTGAACTAGGTCCTGTCAAACCCCTTCCCTGCTCCAGCTGTTCTAACGCACGGTAGCACAATACCTTTGTGTGAGTTGAACCTTTAGCTTCGGACTCCGGGATGCTTTTGGCGGTTTGATACTGGGCCACTAATGTGCCTAAATCTGTCCCCAACAACACTGGGACAGGGATATCATCCGAGATACCCACTACTTTCTCTTGCTTTCCAACCCCCCAGTCGATTTTCACTCGGGCCTGGGCAATGTTGGGAAGAGTGCCCCCTATTCCCGTGAGGGTCAGGGGCTTATCCGGGAGGATGTTCTCTTTTGTAACACGGTTAGAGTGAACCAAAGTGATGTCTGCTCCTGTATCCCTGAAGCCAGTAACAATCCGGTTGTTCACTTTAACCATCTGGTGATTTGGAGTGTGGCGTTGGATTTCCTTTTGTACGGACCGGAACCTTGTACGATAAACCTCTGGGGTCAACTGGTACTTGGCTAGGATAGCAGCCTTGATAGCTCCATAATCATTATCACTTTCCTCCGGTAACTCTATAAAAGCATCCAGCGCTTTGTAGCGCAGACGTGGGGTCAGATGTCTGGCCCAATCCTCCTGAGGCAGACGATACTGACGGCAGGCTCTCTCAAAAGAGCGTAAGAACAAATCAATGTCTGTATCCTTCTCCATTGCTGCAAATTTAAACTTGTGACTCACTGGCAAACTTGTTCCTCCTGCTCCAGGAGAACTTGGTGATGAACTGTGGGCGGACTGGCGTAGTTTGGCCATTTCCAGTTCATATTGTCGTGCAGCTTGTCGCTCTGCACGCTCAGCCTGTCTCTCAGCTCGTCGCTCCTCCATCTCACGCTGGCGTTCCAGAAATTGCAGGTACTCCATTGGGTTAGTGTCGCTTAACTTTTGCAACACTGCCTGGAGCTGAGGAGACTCTGTAGCTGCAGACACACACATGGGTAATGGTGATACAGTCCTTGATAGTATTCCAGGCTGGACAATATCATTTGAATCCAGGTCGTAGTGAGTGATTCCTGCTGTAGGCTCATCCAGCATTTCCTGTGCTTGGAAATCTGCCTCCATTAATTCACGAATCAGCTCCTCCCTCCTTTTCCGATAGGGATCAATGTGTCTGCTTTGGCAAACAACGATTAAGTCATCCAGACTCATGTTTCTATAATTCACGGATTCAGACATTTTGCCAAGTAGAAAAAGTAGAGAAAAAGATTTTGGGGAAGGGCCCTGTGTGTTTACCTGTTCAGTATATATTCTAATGCACCGGCTATTAACCACAGAACTTGGGTTCTGCTCTACAGAGTTACTTAGTTAACACTGTATTATTAGAGATTCTGAGTATAAACACCAAATATCCCAAACGCTGCCAACCAATTGTCTCAAACCCCCCGGTCCCAAAACGCCCCAACCACCTATCCGTTACCGGAAAGCACACTCCAAGCAACCGACAGGCGGACGGAACAGATCAGACCCGGTGGGTTTGGTGAACAAACTATATATTACACAATTAATATTACTAAATATCAATATACTCACTGCCACCACATCCCGATTAAACAGCGGAATGACCTGTTACCTATATGGGGATATCCACACCCCTACTTCTAACAACCTGTAAGGAAATTGGTTATTCACACCTAATCTTCTATACACAGTTATACAGTATCTCTATATACCTACACAATACTTCTCTATAGTAGCGTACTTCGAAGACACAGGTTTGTTTTGGGATATACTCAGAATAGGACAATAGCCTATAAATGATTTTATATCATTTATTAAAAGTTGTTAAAAATAGTGCATAAAAATATAAAGAAAAATAAAATAAATCACTGAACATAAAGCAGTAACACAAGTGAGGATAGAATTGGGTAAAAGAAGAAATACTTAGAGATAATTGGCATCTGAGTAGTCCATGAGAAGAGTCCAGAACTTGATAATCCAATTTATGGGAAAATAATGGTCCAAATGATAAGTCCTGCGTTAAGCCAATACGGTCTGTCCAGTTGGCTAGATGTTATTCCAGATGTTCTTGTAGATGTTATGACAGACTCTTTGGGATGAGACCCAGTTCCATTTTTATCCTTTCTTCAGAAAATGGGAGTGGTCTGGTCCCTAGAGGGGTGGACTTGGTTCTGCCCCAGAAGGTTGGTTCCAAGTTTTGGAGGGAATTTCAAATATCGAATTCCAACCCCCGGCCATAATCCATGAACCATACATGTCACATTCAACATAATATCCTGATGGTCCATAACTAATTTTTCCCAACAGAACAAGACCAAATACGACATATCTGGGGTATCCTAGACCTAAGAAGGATAATATCCCAAGTTTGGCTTGGGCTATGATATTGTGTCAGGTCTCTATAAATGTAGAATTAATTACTGGATAAACTGGGGTTATTTATGAAAACCTGAAATAATTCTACATCCGGAATTATTAAAGAATATGAATGACCTTTCATCTGCCAGTTGGTTTCTGTTCAATTCTCTACTAGGAGATTCCCTGCTAGTTCTGGGGTCTATTTGTCTGGGACTTTGTTTGTTTGTTATGGGGAATTCACACCTTCCCCCATTGAAGTTAGACCTCCTGCTAAGTCAGCTAATTTAACACCAAATGGCCCTGGCTTTGGGAAAAACATGAATTAACTCTGCGATTACCAGAACAGTGAAACAATGTGGAAGCTACCATGCTGCTTGATCATGCCATTAGGGTGAAATAATTGAAAATTGGGGGTGCAATTTCAGATATCGTCTATGGCGTTTTACATTGAATATCTGTTCGTCACACCTCCCCTCATAGCTGTTGCATAGGGATTGGTTTTACACAACCTAGACCGTTGCGACCAACTTCCCTTGGCGCCATGGTGGCTTTCTCCTTTTTTGACATGTTACATTACATTGCTGGGAAACATATTTTCTTTTTTGTGGTTTTACACTTCCTCCAGTCACAAGGCTATAGGCACGAGCTGTGCTGGCGTTGGGATCCATTTTGTTACCCATGCCAGACTGGTCACCCTCTATACACTGTATTAACAATGGATCATCTCCAACACAACCATCTTCCTGACCTGGTACCACAACTTCATTCTCATTACCTGCTGGATAAACCATGTCAGCACTGAGGGCTTTGTCATTAACATCACCCCCTGGTGTGCTTGGGTAAACAAAGGGCTGGAAATAGTGGCTGCTGCGTTCACTAAGCATCTGGACTCTATTTCCCAGAATGCCCTGTTGGCCAAATCCCAGGTTAACACTGTTTGTACCAACATTTTTACAATTTTTACACTCTTCACCACCCTCCTGCACAATACTTTCTGGTTCCTCTTGAGACAGAGACCAATACCTGGGCTCTCCCAGTACAGTAAGATCTCTGGGTGTTACCTGGAAAACAATCCCTGTTTCCCTACACAATCCTTTATAAGATTTAACAGGTTCTTTGGTTAGTTCTACCTGCCCAAAGCTGCCCTTGTCTCCTTCAGTCTGGACAACAATGTCCTCCCCCTCTACAATCCCTGACTTGGGCTTAACTGGTTCTGGCACTGTCGGACTCCTGCTCTGGTCTCCCAGCCCTCCTTCCCAGTTACTCTGCACTAAGTCACTAGATCGAACCAGGGAGATCTCTGGGAAAATGCTATCCTCCTCACCTCCCTCTCTAGTCATACACTCGGGCCTTACTGGTTCTGGCACTGTTAGACTCCTACTCTGGTCTCCCAGCCCTCCTTCCCAGTCACTCTGCCCTATGTAACCTGACTGAACCAGGGTGATATCCAGGGGAAACCTAACATTCCCTCAAGCACGAGGTGCGGGTGGGCATGTGAGGCATGTCATATGTACAATCAGTGTGTGCTGCTGGGCATGAGGGCCATTTCATATGTACAATCAGTGTGTGCTGCTGGGCCATGGGGCATTTTTAATGTTACAATCGTGGTTGCTGCTGGGAATGGGGGCATTTAGTACAATCAGGTGTGTGCTGCTGGGAGGATATGCGGCATTTTATATGTACAAGCAGTTGTTGTGGCTGCTGGGAATGCGGCCATGTCTATGTACAATCAGGTGTGTGCTGGGCTGGGCAATTTTCTGTGTACAAATCAGTGTGTGCTGCTTGGGCATGGGGCCATGTTATGTTGTACAATCAGTGTGGGCTGTCTGGGCATGAGGCATTTTATATGTACAATTCAGTTTGTGTTGCTGCTGGGCCTCATGAGCATTTATGTGTACAATCAGTGTGTGCTGCTGGGCATGAGGCAATTTATGTGTAACAATCAGGTGTGCGGTGTGCCTGCTGGGAAATGAGGCATTTTATATGTACAATCAGTTGTGTGCGCTGGGCATGAGGAATTTTAATTGTAAAATCAGGGTGTTGCTGCTGGACATGGGGCATTTTTATATGTACAATCAGTGGTGCTGCTGGCATGGGGGCATTTTATATGTAACCCCCCACAAGCAGTGTGTGCTTGCATGGGCATGAGGCATTTTATATGTACAATCAGTGTTGTGCTGCTGGGCATGTGGGCATTTTGTATATGTGACAATTCAGTGTGTGCTGCTGGGCATGGGCCATTTTATATTTGTACAATCAGTGTGTGCTGCTTGGGGCGATGGGGGCATTTTATATGTACAATCAGTGTGTGATGCTGCGGCATGGGGCATTTTATATTGTTACAATCAGTGTGTGCTGTGGGCATATGGGCATTCCATTTTCGATGTACAATCAGTGTGTGTGCTGATGGGCATGAGGCATTTTATGTGTTCAATCAGTGTGTGCTGCTGCGGCATGGGAATATTATTTTATTATGTACAATCAGTGTGTGCGCGGGGCAGGGGGCATTTTATATGTTACACTCAGTGTGTGCTGCTTTGCTGCTGGGCATGAGGGATTTTATGTGTGTAAAATCAGTGTGTGATGCTGGGCATGGGCAATTTTCATTTTATGGTACAATCAGTGTGTTGCTGTCGGGGCATGAGGCACATTTCATGTTGATGTGTACAATCAGTGTGTGCTGTGGGCATGGGCATTGTTCATTTTAATGTACAATCAGTGTGTGATGCGCGGCAGGGCATGAGGCATTTTATGTGTACAATCAGTGTGTGCTGCTGGGCATGAGGCAATTTTATATGTACAACAGTGTTGTGCTGCTGGGCTGGGATTTATATGTACAATCAGTGTGTGCTGCTGGCATGAGCAGTTTATATGTACAATCAGTGTGTGTTGTGCTGCTGGGATTGGGACATTTTATAGTACAATCAATCAGTGTGTGCGTGCTGGGCAGGAGGCATTTTATGTGTACAATCAAGTGTGTGCTGCTGTGCATGGGGCATTTTATATGTACAATCAGTGTGTGTTGCTGCTGGGCATGGGGCATTTTATATGTACAATCAGTGTGTGCTGTGGGCATGAGGCATGTCATATGTACAATCAGTGTGTGCTGTGGGCATGAGGCATTTCATATGTACAAATCAGTGTGTGCTGCTGGGCCATGGGGCAATTTTGATATGTACAATCAGTGTGTGCTGCGGGCATGGGGCCATTTTATATGTACAATCAGTGGGTGCTGCTGGGAATGAGGGCAGTTATATGTACAATCAGTGTGTGATGCTGGGAATGACGCATTTGATATGTACAATCAGTGTGTGCTGCTGGGCATGGGGCATTGTATGTGTACAATCAGTGTGTTGCTGCTGGGCATGGGGTATTTTATGTGATACAATCAGTGTGTGTTGAGGGCATGCGGCATTTTATATGTACAATCAGTGGTGTTGTGTGGGCATGAGGCATTTTATGTGTACAATCAGCTGTGTGCTGTGGGCCATGAGCTTTTATGTGTACATTCAGTGTGTGCTGATGAGGCATGAGCATTTTATATGTAACATCAGTGTGTGCTGATGGGCATGAGGCAATTTATATGTACAATCAGTGTGTGCTGCTGGGCATGGGGCATTTTAGATGTACAATCAGTGTGGGGCTGCTGGGGATGGGCATTTTATAGGTACAATCAGTGTGTGCTGCTGGAATGCGGGCATTTTTATATGTACAATCAGTGTGTGCTGGGGATGGGGCCATTTTATATGTAAAATCCGTGTGTGCTGCTGGGCCATGGGGTATTTTTATATGTACAATCAGTGTGTGTGCTGGGCATTGGGGCATGTTATATGTACAAAATCAGTGGTGTGCTGCTGGGAATGCGGGCATTTTAGATGTACAATCGGTGTGCTGCTTTGGGGGGGGGGGGGGGGGGGGGGGGGGGGGGGGGGGGGGGGGGGGGGGGGGGGGGGGGGGGGGGGGGGGGGGGGGGGGGGGGGGGGGATGGGGGCATTTTATGTACAATAGTGTGTGTGCGGGCATGGGGCATTTTTATATGTACAATCAGTGTGTGCTGGCTGGCATGGGGCATTTATATGTAAATTCAGTGTGTGATGCTGGGAATGCGGGCCCCATTTAAGGTACAAGCAGGTGTGTGCTGCTGGGCATGGGGCATTTTATAGTACAAATCAGTGTGTTGCTGCTGGGCATTGAGCATTTATATGTACAATCAGTGTGTGTGCTGCTGGGCATTGAGGCCTTTTATGTGTACAATCAGGTGTGTTGCTGGGCATGGGGCATTTTATATGTGACAATTCAGTGTGGTGTGGCTGCTGGGCAGGGGCATTTTTATAATGTACAATCAGTGTGTGCTGCTGGGCATGGGGCATTTTATATGTACAATCAGTGTGTGCTGCTGGGCATGGGCATTTTATATGTACAAATCATTGTGTTGCTGCTGGGAATGAGGCATTTTATGGGTACCAATCGTGTGTGCTTGGCTGGGCATGGGGCATTTCATTTTATATGTAACAATCAGTGTGTGTGCTGTGCTGCTGGGAATGGCGGCCATTTTTATGTGTACAAATCAGTGTGTGCTGCCGGGCATGAGGCATTTTATATGTACAATCAGTGGGTGCTGTGGGCAGGGGGCATTTGATATGTACAATCAGTGTGTGCTGCTGGGCATTGGCAGTTTATATGTACAATTCAGTGGGTGCGGCTGGGACATGCGGCATTTTATATGTTACAATCAGTGTGTGCTGCTGGGAAAGGGCGGCATTTATTCTGTACAATCAGTGTGCGTGATGGGCATGGGGAATTTTATATGTACAATTCAGTGTGTGCTGAGGGCATGGGGCATTTTTTTTATATGTACAATCAGGGTGTGCTGCTGGGCATGGGGCATTTTATGTGGTACAATCAGTGTGTGCTGCTGGGCATCATGAGCATTTTATATGTACAATCAGGTGTGCTGCGGGGCAGATCCCAGGGACATTTTAATATGTTACAACAGTGTGTGCTGCTGGGCATGAGGCATTTATGTGTACAATAGTGTGTGCTGTGGGCATGGGGGCCATTTTATATGCTACAATCAGTGTGTGTGCTGCTGGGCATGGCATCGATATGTACAATCGTGTATGCTGTGGGTCATTGAGGCATGTTATATGTTAAAATCAGTGTGTGCTGCGGGGCATGGAGGCAGTTTATATGTTACAATCAGTGGTGCTGGCTGGGCATGGGGCATTTTATATGTTACATCAGTGTGTGCTTGCCTGGCATGGGGCATTTTATATGTACAATCAGTGGTGCTGCTGGGCATGGGACATTTTATATGCTACAATCAGTGTGTGCTGCTGGGCATGGGCATTTTATATTGTACAATCAGTGTGGGCTGCTGGATGGGGCCATTTTTATATGTACAATCAGTTGTGTGCTGCTGGGAATGGGGCATTTTATATGAACAATCAGTGTGTGCGATGGGCATGCGGCATTTTATAGTAAAATCAGTGTGTGCGCTGCTGGGGATGAGGCATTTTATATGTACAATATTGTGTGCTGCTGGGCATGAGGCATTTTGATGTGTAACAATCAGTGTGTGCTGCTGGGAATGGAGCACTTTATATGTAAAATCAGTGTGTGCTGCTGGGAATGGGGCATTTTATATGTACAAATCAGTGTTGCTGCTGGCATGAGGCATTTTATGGTGTACAAGCAGTGTGTGCTGCTGGGCATGAAGGGCATTTTATGTGTACAATCAGTGCGTTGCTGCTGGGCATTGGGGCTATTTTATATGATACATCAAGTGCGGCTGCTGGAATGCGGCATTTTATATGTACAATCAGTGTGTGCTGCCTGGGCATGAGGCATTTTATGTTGTACCAATCAGTGTGTGCTGCTGCGGCAGAGGCATTTTATGTGAACAATCAGTGTGGGGCTGCTGGGCATGGGGCATTTTATGTGTACAAATCAGTGTGTGCTGCTGGGCAGGGGGCATTTTATATGTACAATCAGTGTGATGCGCTGGGCATGGGCCATTATTTTATATGTAAACAATAATCAGTGTGTGCTGCTGGGCATGAGGCATTTATGTGTACAATCAGTGTGTGCGGCTGGGCATGAGCATTTATGTGTACAATTCAGGGGCTGGGCATGGGCATTTTATATGTAAAAATTCAGGTGTGCTGCTGGGCATGGGGCATTTAATATGTACAATCAGGTGTGGCTGCTGGGCATGGGGCATTTTATGGGTACAATCAGTGCGTGTGCTGCTGGGCATTGGGGCATTTTATAGTACAATCAGGGTTGTGCTGATGGCATGGGGCATTTTGGCATTTATATGTACACATGTGTGCTGCTGGGGCATGGGGCATTTTATGTGTACAATCAGTGTGTGCTGCTGGGATGGGGCATTTTATATGGACAATACAGTTGTGTTGATGATGGGAATGAGGCATTTTATGTGTACAATCGTGTGTGATGCTGGGGCATGAGGCATTTTATGTGTAACAATCAGGGTGTGCTGCTGGGCATGGGGGCCATTTTTATGGTACAATCAGTGTGTGCTGCTGGGATGGGCATTTTATATGTACAATCAGTGTGTGCTGCTGGGCATGGGGGCATTTATATTTAAATAAGGTGTGATGCTGGGCATTGGGGCATTTTATGTGTACAATCAGTGCGTGCTGCTGGGCATGGGGCATTTATATTTACAATCAGTGTGTGCTGCTGGGCATGGGGCATTTAATATGTACAATTAGTGTGTGTGCTGGGCATGAGGCATTTTATATTGTACAATCAGTGTGCGTGCTGGCATGGGGCATTTTATGTGTACACTCAGTGTGCGCTGCTGTGGCATGAGGCATTTATAGGTACAATCAGTGTGTGCTGCTGGGCATGGGGATTTTATATGTACAATCAGTGTGCGCTGTGGGGCATGGGGCATTTTATAGGTACAATCAGTGTTGTGCTGCTGGGCATGGGGCATTTTATATTGTACAATTAGGGTGTGCTGCTGGGCATGGGGCAGTTTATATGTACAAATCAGTGTTTGTGCTGCTGGGCATGGGGCATTTTTATGTGTACAATCAGTGTTGTGCTGCTGGGCTATGGGGGCATTTTATAGTACAATCGTGTTGTGCTGCGGGCATGAGGGCATGTATAGTTACAACCAGTGTGTGCTGCTGGGCATGGGCATTTATATGTACAATAGTGTGTGCTGATGTGGGCATGGGGAATAATTTTATATGTACAATCGTGTGCGCTGCTGGGCATGGGGCATTATATGTACACTCAGTGTGGCTGCTGGGCATGGGGCATTTATATGTACAATCAGTGTGTGCTGCTGGGCATGGGGCATTTTATATGTACAATCAGTGTGTGTGCTGCTGGGATGGGGCATTTTATGTGTACAATCAGTGTGTGCTGCGGGGGCAGAGGCATTTTATGTGTTACAATCAGTGTGTGCTGCGGGCATGGGGGCATTTTATATTGACCCAATCAGTGTGTGTGGCTGGGCATGGGGCATTTTATATGTGACAATCACAGTGTGTGCATGATGTGGCATTGAGGCATTTTATGTGTACAATCAGGGTGCTGCTGGGGCATGGGGCATTTTATGTGTACAATCAGTGTGTGCGCTGGGATGGGCATTTTATAGGACAATAGTGTGTGCTTGCTGGGCCCATGGGGCATTTTATTATGTAACAAATTCAGTGTGTGCTGCTGGGCATGGGGCATTTGTATATGTACATATCAGTGTGTGGCTGGGCATGAGGCATTTTATATGTACAATCAGGGTGTGCTGATGGGCATGGGGGCATTTATATGTACAATCAGTGTGTGCTGCTGGGCATGGGGCCATTTTATATGTACAATCAGTGTGTGCCTGCTTGGGCATGGGGCATTTATATGTACAAGCAGTGTGTGCTGCTGGCATGGGGCATTTTATATGTTACAATCAGTGTGTGTGCTGGGCAGGGGGCACATTGATAACTGTTACAATCAGTGTGGGGCTGCTGGGCATGATCCATTTTATGTGTTACAATCAGTGTGTGCTGTGGGCATGCAGTGCACGGCAAGGCATGAGGCATTTTATATGTACATCAGTGGGGTGCTGCTGGGCATGGGGCATTTTAGATGAAACAATCAGTGTGTTGCTGCTGGGCATGGCGGCATTTTCATTTATATGTTACAATCAGTGTGTGCTGCTTGGGCATGAGGCATTTTATATGTACAATCAGGGTGTGTGCTGGCATGAGGCCTTTTTTAATGTAAAATCAGTGTGTGCGCTGGCGGATGCTGGGCATGAGGCATTTATATGTACAATCAGTGTGTGCTGGCTGGGCATGAGGCAGTTTATATGTTACATCAGTGTGTGCTCTGGGGCATGGAGGCACATTGTAATGTACAATCAGTGCTGGCTGCTGGGCTGGGGCATTTATGTGTACAATCAGTGTTGCTGCTGGGCATGGGGCATGTTATAGTGTACCAATCAGTGTGTGCTGATGGGCATGGGGGCATGTATATGTGACAATCAGTGTGTGCCTGTGGGCATGGGGCATTTTATATGTACAATCAGTGTGGTGTGTGCTGCTGGGCATGAGCATTTATATGTACAATCAGTGGGTGGCGCTGGGCATGAGGCATTTTCTGGTACAAATCAGGTGTGCTGCTGGGCATGGGGGGCATTTTTATATGTCACAATCAGTGTTTGTGCTGCTGGCAGGGGCATTTTATGGTACCAATCATGTGTGTAGGTGGGCAGGGGGGCATTTTATTGACAATTCAGTGTGGGCTTGCTGGGCAGAGGCCATTTTCTATGTACAATCGGTGCTGCTGCGGGCATGAGCATTTATGTGTAAAATTCGTTGTGCTGCTGGGCCAAGGGATTTTATATGTACAATCAGTGGGTGCTGCTGGGCATGGGGGCATTTATATGTACAATCAGTGTGTGCTGCTGGGCATGAGGCATTTTATTGTACAATCCAGTGGTGTTTGCTGGGCATGGGGGCATTTATATGTACAATCCAGTGGTCTGCTGGGCATGGGGCATTTGTTATGTGTTACAATCAGTGTGTGCTGCTGGCCATGGGGGCATTTATATGTACAATCAGTGTGTGATGCTGGCATGAGGCATTTATGTGTACAATCAGTGTTGCTGCTGGGCATGAGGCATTTTATGTGTACAATCAGTGTGTTGCTGCTGGGCTCATGGGGGCATTTTATATATTAAATCAGTGTGGCTGCTGGGCATGGGGAATTTATGTGTACAATCAGTGTGTTGCTGCTGGGCATGGGGCCATGTTAATATGTACAATCAGTGTGTGCGGCTGGGCATGAGGGCATTTTATATGTACAATCAGTGTGTGTGCTGGGGCATGAGGCTATTTTATAGTACAATCATGTGTTGCGCGGGGATGAGGCATTGTTATGGTTACAATCAGGTGTGATGTGGGCATGGGGGCATTTTATATGACAATCAGTGTGTGCTGCTGGGCATGGGGCATTTATGTGTACAATCAGGTGTGTGCTTGTGGGCATGGGGGCATTATATGTGACAATCAGTGTGTGCTGCTGGGACATGAGGGCATTTTATATGTACAATCAGTGGTGTTGCTGCTGGGCAGAGGAGTTCTATGTACAATCAGTTGTTGTGCTGCTGGGCATGAGGCATTGTATGTGTACAAATCAGTGTGTGCTGCTGGGCATGGGGGCATTTTATATGTACAATCAGTTGTGTGCTGCTGGGCATGGGGCATTTTATATGTACAATCAGGGTGTGCTGCTGGGGGGGGGGGGGGGCATGGGGATTTATGTGTACAATCAGTGCATGTGGTGCTGGGCATGGGGCATTTATATGGACAATCAGGTGTGCTGCTGGGCATGAGGCATTTATGTGTACAATCAGTGGTGCATGCTGGCATGAGGATTTTATATGTAAATCAGTGTGTGTGCTGGGCATGGGGCATTTTTATATGTACAATCAGTGGTGTGTGCTGTGGGCATGGGGGCATTTTATATGACAATCAGTGGTGCTGTGGGGCATGGGCATTATATGTACAATCAGGGTGTGCTGCGGGGCATGGGGCATTTATAGTGACAATCAGTGTGCTTTGAGCTGGGCATGAGGAATTTTACGTTGACCAATCAGTGTGTTGTGCTGCTGGGCTGAGGCATTTTACAGGTACCAATCAGTGTGTTGCTGCTGGGCATTGAGGCATTTTAATGTACACAGCAGTGTGTTGCTGATGGGCGGAGGCATTTTCATTGACAATCATTGTGTTGGCTGATGGGAGAAGGCATGTATAGTTAAATCAGTGTTGCTGATGGGCATGAGGGCATTTCATATGTACAATCAGGTGTGCTGCTGGGCATGAGGCATTTCCATATGTAAAATCGGGTGTGCTGCGGGCATGGGGCATTTTATATGTACAAATCAGTGGGGCTGCTGGGAATGCGGGCATTTTATAGTACAATCAGTGTGTGCTGTGGGCATGAGGCATTTTATATGTACAATCAGTGGTGTGCTTGGGGCATGAGGCATTTTATAGTACAATTCAGGTGTGGCTGCTGGGCATGAGGAATTTCATATGTACAATCATTGTGTGCTGCTGGGCATGAGGCATTTCATATGTACAATCAGTGTGTTGCTGCTGGGCATGAGGCCATTTCAGATGTACAATCAGTGTGTGCTGCTGGGCATGGGGCATTTTATATGTACAATCAGGTGTTGCTGATGGGGAATGCGGGCATTTTATATGTACAATCCGTGTGTGCTGCTGGGGCATGGGGCATTTTATATGTACAATCAGTGTGTGCTGCTGGAATGCCGGCATTTCTATGAACAATCAGTGTGTGCTGCTGGGCACATGGGGCATTATTTTCTATGACAATCAAGTTGTGTTGCTGCTGGGAATGCGGGGCATTTTATGCTACAATCGTGTGTTGCTGCTGGGCATGGGGCATTGATATGTACAATCAGTGTGTGCTTGTGGGCATGGGGCATTTTATATGTACAATCAGTGTGTGCTGCTGGCATGGGGCATTTTATATGTACAATCAGTGTGTGCTGGCTGGCATTGGGGTCATTTTATATGTACCAATCAGGTTTGTGCTGCTGGGATGAGGCATTTTTACGTGTACAAACAGTGTTGTGCTGGCTGGGCATGAGGCATTTTACATGTACAAGTTCAGTGTGTGATGCTGGGCATGGGCATGTTATATGTACAATCAGTGTGTTGCTCTGGGCATGAGGCATTTTCATATGTACAATCAGTGTGTGTGCTGGGCATGAGGCATTTTTTTTTTCATATGTAAATCAGTAGTGATGCTGCTGGGCAGTGAGGCATTTTCATATGTTACAATCAGTGTGTGCTGCTGGGCATGAGGCAGTTACTATGTACAATCGGTGTGTGCTGCCTGAGCATGGGGCATTTTAGATGACAATCAGTGTGTGCGCTGGGGAATGCGGGCATTTTATATGTACAAAATCAGTGTGTGCATGCTGGAGGCATGGGAACTTTATATGTTACAATCAGTTGTGTGCTGTGGGCATGAGGCATTGTTATTGTACAAATCAGTGTGTGCTGTGGGCATTGAGCATCATTTATATGTTACAATCAGTTTGTGTGATGCTGGGCATGAGGCATTTCATATTGTACAATCAGGTTGTGCTGCTGGGATGAGGCCAGTTTCATATGTACAATCAGTGTGGTCGGGCTGGGCTTCATATGTACGGGGCTAGGGGCATTTATATGTACCATCAGTGTTTGCTGCTGGGCAGGGGCATTTTTATAGGTACACTCACTGTGTGCTGTGGAATGGGGCATTTTATATGTTACAATCAGTTGGCTGCTGGGCAGGGGCCTATTTATATGTACCAAATCCAGTGTTGTGCATGCTGGGATGAGCATTTCATATGTACAATCAGTGGTTGCTTGCTGTGGGCATGGGGCAATTTTATATGACAATCGTGTGTGCTGCTGGGAAATGCGGGCCCATGTTTATATACAATCAGTGTTGGCTGCTGGGCTGGGACATTTGTAATAGTACAGTCAGTGTGTGCTGCCTGGGAATGGGGCATTTTTATATGTACAATCAAGTGTGTGCTGTGGGCTGCTGGAATGCAGGCATTTATGTGTACATCAGTGGTGTGGGCGGGCATGGGGCATTTTATATGTACAATCAAGTGTGCGGGTGCGGGCATGGGGCATTTTATATGTACAATCCAGTGTGTGCTGTTGGGATGGGGCTTGCATTTTATGTGTACAATCATGTGGGCGCTGGGCAAGGGGCATTTTATATGTACAATCAGTGCCTGTGCTGCTGGGCATGAGGCCATTTTATATGTAACAATCGGTGGGTGCGCTGGCATGAGGCATTTCTATGTACAAATCAGTGTGTGTGCTGTGGGCATGGAGGCCTTTATATGTTACACAGTGTGTGACTGCTGGCCATGGGCGCATTCAATAGTACCAATCGTGTGTGCTGCTGGGCATGGGGATTTATATGTACAATCAGTGGTGACTGCTGGGCAATGGGCATTTTATATGTACAATCAGTGTGTGCTGATCAGTGTGTGCTTGCTGGCATGGCATTTTATTTGTACCAATCAGTGTGTGCGTGCTGGACATGAGGATTTATAGGTGCCAATCAGTGTGTTGCTGTGGCATAGGATTTTGTACATGGTTGGCTGCGGGTATGTACAATCAGGTGTGCATGCTGGGCATGAGGGCATTTGTATCAGTACAATCAGTGTGTGTCTGCTGGGCTATGGCATTTCTATATGACAATCCGTGTGTGCTGCTGGGCATGGGGCATTTAATTATGTACAATCATGTGCTGTGATGGCATTTATATGAATCGGTCGGGATGGGACATGTTTTTTTTAGTACAATCAGTGTGTGCTGTGGGGATGAGGCATTTTTAATGTACAATCAGTGTGTGCTCCTTGGGCATGAGGCATTTTTATATGTACCAATTTTCCAGTGGCGTGGTGCTGCTGGGCATGGGGCATTTTATTGATAGTCAAATCAGTGTGGTGCGAGTGGGCATGGGCATTTTCATATGTACAATCAGTGTGTGTGTGCTGGGCATGGGCAATTAATAGTACAATCAGTTGTGCTGCTGGGCATGAGGCATTTATATGTACAATCAGTTTGTGCTGCTGGGACATGGCGGGCATTTATATGTACAATCAGTTTGTGCTGCGGGATGAGGCTATTTTTCAATGTACAATCAGTGTGTGCATGCTGGGGCATGGGGCATTTTTAATGTACAAATAGGTGTGGCTGCTGGGCATGGAAGGCTATTTTATGTGGTACATACAGTGTGGCTGCTGGGCATGGGGTGTCAATATGTACCAATCAGTGTGTGCTGCTGGGCAGGGGGCATTTCATTATGTACAATCAGTTTGTGTGCTGCGGGGCAGATGGCATTTTATATGTACATCAGTTTGTGCGATTGGCATGGGCATTTCTTATGTTACAATCGTGTTTGCTGATGGGCATGGGGATTTCATATGTACAATCAGTGTGTGGCTGCTGGCATGGGGCAGTGTTAATTGTTAACAAATCAGTGTGTGTGCTGCTGGGCATGGGGCATTTCATATGTACAATCAGTGTGTGCTGCTGGGCATGGGCATTGTATAGTACAATCAGTTGTGATGCTGGGCAGAGGCATTTTATATGTACACTCAGTGTGTGCTGTGGCTTGGGGCAATTTTATATGTAAATCAGTTTGTGCTGCTGGGCTGGGGCATTTATATGTACATCATGTGTAGTGGCAGGTTATTTATGAACGTGCGTGCTGGCATGGGGACATTTTATATGTACAACGGTGTGCTGTGGGCAGTGGGGCATTTTATATGTCTACTATCAGGTGGTCTGTGGGCATGGGCATTTATAGTTACATCAGTGGGTGCTGGGGATGGGGCAATTTAAATGTACAAATCAGTTGGAGGCTGGCATGGGCAGTGTTATAGATACAATCAGTGTGTGCTGCTGGGCATGGGGAATTTTATATGACAATCAGTGTGTGCTGCTGGGCATGGGCATTTGATATGTACAAGTCCGTGTGTGCTGCTGGCATTGGGCATTTGTATATGTCACAATTCAGTGTGTGCTGCTGGGCATGGGGCATTTATATGTACAATCAGTGTGTGCTGCTGGCATGGGGATTATAATGCAATCAGGTGTGTGCTGGCATGGGGCATTTTTATAGTACAATCAGTGTGTGCTGCTGGGCATGGGCATTTTATGTGTTACAATCAGTGGTGGCCTGCTGGGCATGGGGCATTTTATATGTACAATCAGTGTGTGGCTGGGGCATGGGGACATTTTATATGTTACCAATTCAGTGTTGTGCGGGCGATGAGGCATTTATATGTACAATCAGTGGTTGTTGCTGCTGGGCGATGAGGCATTTTATATGTACATCAGTGTGTGTGCTGAGGCATGAGGCATTTATATGTAACAATCTGTGTGTTGTGCGGGCATGGGCATTTTATGTACAATCATGTGTGTGCTGCTATGATTGGTCAAATGTGTGGGGGACAGACTTTTATATGTACAATCAAGTGGGTCGCTGGCATGAGGCAGTTTATATGTACCAATCAGTGTGTGTGCTGGGCATGGGCATTTTATATGTAATAGGTATTACATGCAGGGATGAATAGTCACTCGTACCTTAAGGGGGTGGATTTCCTGCGCCTTGTGATGGCAGCGAAGGAAACTGATAATTACAGTAAGTACAATCCAATGTAATTTGTTAAACTGAGGTGCTTTAATTTAGGTCCCAGATGGAGCAGACACTAGCGCTAGGGAAGGGTAATAATACAGCCGTTATGGGATTCTATGAGAAGAAGCAGTTATATTGTGCCAATAGGGCCTTGGTTCATTCTTTAGCTGGCGTTACAAAAAAACAGTTAAATACTCCCTTAATTCATAATACAATGCAGCCATTAGGAAAAAGAGACCTACGGATAATAATAACTCATCACTATGGCAGGGCACCCAAACTTCAGCGAGTGCTCTGTGCCTTGGCATTAGACACAATGCAGGGAACTGATCCAGGTGCTGAATATTCTATATCTCATTGCTGGGGATGGATCACCTACTGGGAAGTGAAGGACTGTGTTCCAGTGGTTTAGAGGATTAGTTGTCCTCCATTATGACCTTTAACAGCAGGAATTTGACCAGCCTGGTCTGTCATGGTTGTCATGTTTAAAGGGATGTGTGGTGCGAAGACAGACCTGCCCTAAGCTGAATAGCAAAATCTAAGGGTGGTGCCTTTCAGGGACTAGTGAGGCTCCAGGTGTCCTAATTCATCAGAAAATAGCGTTGAACACCAATATACAAATACACAACTCAGTGTGCCTTGAACACCTCTTATCCAAATAATTAGTATGTCGGTAGGCAAACGCATCTCTATTATATTAAATAAATTGAAATACTCCACTTTAGCAAGCATAATAAAAATGATAAAAAACAGTGGTGAACAATTTACAAATAGTTTTGCACGTTTTGGGAGTAAAAACAATAGGAGTATACAAAGTTACACAAGATCTAGAAAAATATAGTGAAACTGTTATTTATATGGTAAACAAAGATTGCACGTTGATCCTTGTAATTATAAGAGAGGAAGAAACTGGCAAGTTGAATCACAATTTTTATATTTGTTTTTAAAAAGTGTTTCTTGATGGCATGGGGCATTTTATATTTTACAAAGTCAGGTGTGATGATGGGCATGGGGCATTTTATTTACAATTCAGTGTGTGTATGATGGGCATGGGGCTTTTATTATTTACAGTCAAATGTGTGCTGATGGGCATGGGGGGCATTTTATTTTACAAGTCAGTGTTGTGCGATGGCATGGGGGAATTTATATTAAAGTACATGTGTCTGATGTGGCGACATGGGGATTGTTATATTTACAAGTCAGTGGTTGCTGCTGATGGGCATGGGGCTTTTATATTAAAAGTCAATGTGTGCGATGGGCAGGGGCATTTATATTTAAAAAGTCAATGTGTGCTGATGGAGCATGGGGGCATTGTTATATTACAAGTCAGGGGTGTGATGAGGATCATGGGCGGCAGTTTTATCATTTCACAACTCATGTGTGCTGATGGGCATGGAGGCATTTTATATTACAAGTCAGTGTGGCGATGGGCATGGGGGCATTTTATAGTGTACAATCAGTGTGTGTGAGGGCATGGGGGCCATTTTTATTACAAGTCAGGGGTGATGATGGGCATGGGGGCATTTTTATATTACAAAGTCAGTGTGTGTGATGGCATGGGCATTTTTAGATGTACAGTCCGTGTGTGCTGATGGGCATGGGGGCATGTTATATGTACATTTCAGCGTGTTGTGATGGAATGGGGGAATTTATATTTACAAGTCGTGTGTGCTGATGGGGCATCGGTGGCATTTATATGTACAAGCAGTGTGTGCTGATGGGCATGGGGCAGTTATATGTTCAAGTCAGTTGGTGCTGATGGCAGGGGGCAGCATTTTAATGTACCAATTCGTTGTGGCTGATGGGCTATGGGGGCAATTTATATTTACAAGTCAGGTGTGCTGATGGGCATGGGGGCATTTATATTTAAATTCAGTGTGTGTGCTGATGGGCATGGGGGCATTATATTTACATAGTCATGTGTTGCTATGGGCCTGGGGCATTTATATTGTACAAGTCAGTGTGTGCTGATGGGAGATGGGGGCATTTTATATTTGACACAGTCAGTTGACAAAACATATTACACTGCAAAACAATGTCTTCAAGCTGGAAACACTTCACCGTTATTTGTAATATGTAAAAGCACAAAACACAACGGCACTTGAGCACAGGTCCCGATTGCAATGTAGAAGTTGGAGGGGGGGGTAGAGGGTGGGGGCACCGCGCTTTACACAAGTTTAGTCGACAGTAGTGTGAAAACCCTGTATATACACAAAGAGGTGGTATATACGTAATTAGCATATTAAAAACACCTTATTATACCAAAGAGGGTGTCGGTATATACGTATTAGATATTAACAACACCCTATATACACAAAGCTGGTGGTTATACGTATTAGCATATAACAACACCCTTATACACAAGATGGTGGTATATACGTAATAAGCGTATTTAGAACACCCTACATACACAGAGGCGGGCTTTATACATGTAAATAAAGCATGATAACAACATTCTTACATACACAGAGGCGGTATCCATGGTAATAGCATATTAACAACAGTCTTACATACACGAGGCGGTTACATGTATACAGCAATATTAACAAATTCTTACTACACAGGGCGTGGTATACATGTAATAAGCATATTCAACAACATTCTTAACAATACACAGAGCGGTGGATACATGTCATTAGCGTATTAACAACACTCTTACTAAACAGAGGTGGTTAACATGTCAATTAGCGCATTACAAACAATTCTTACATAACACAGAGGGCGGTTTTAGACCATGTCATATAGCATATTAACAACAGCTTAACATACAACAGAGGCGGTGGTATTAATGTCATTAGCGTAATAAAGACAACACTATTACATACACCAGTAGTTGGCTGTAGACGTAATTTAGGTATTAACAACATTCTACATACACAGAGGTGGGTATACATGTCATAGCGTATTAAACAACACTCTTCCTACCACAGAGGTGGTATAATTGTCATTAGCGTTTAAAAACATTCTTACAATACACAGAGCGGTATACATGTCTTAGGTATTAAACAACCTTCTACATACACAGAGGCGGGGTATACATTTCATTAGCGTATTAAAAACATTCTTACATGACACAGAGGCGGTATTATACATGTCATAGCGTATGTACAAAACACTTCTACATTACACAGAGGTGGGTATACATGTCATTGTCGTCATACACAACATTCTTAAATACACAGAGGTGGTTATTACATGATCGTTTATTAACAACACTCTTACATACACAGAGGGGGTATTATACATGTGTCATTAGCGTATTAACAACACTCTTACATACACAGAGGTGGGTATACAATAGTCTTAGCGTATTAACAACATTCGTTAAATACACAGAGGTTGGCTTTATACATGTTGTCATTAGCGTATTAAACAACATTTGACAGACACAGAGGGTGTGTATACATGTCATAGCGTATTAAAAACAAACATCTTACATACACAGAGGTGGTATACATGTCATTAGTGTATAACAACAAACCTACATAACAGAGGTTGTGGTATGACATGTCATAGCGTAGTAACAACATTTGAATAACAGAGCGTGGTATACATGTATATAGGGTATTAACAACACTCTACATACACAGGATGGGGTGTATACATGTCCTTAGCGTATTAAAAACACTCTTCATAACACAGAGGGTGGTATACATGTCATTGGCGTATAACAAACATTCTTACATACACAGAGGTGGTATTACATGTCATTAGTATATTAACAACATTCTACAGACAAAGAGGGTGGTTACATGTCATGTAGTGTGGATAACAAACACTATTACATACCACAGAGGTGGTTATAATGTAGTAGCGATTACAACCTCTTACATACACAGAGGTGGGTTATACATGTCATTACGCGTATTCAACAAACAAGCGAAAGACTACTAACCGACAAGAGTCCCAACGCAACTATGTTTTCGTCTATAAGCGGGTGCCGACTCTAAAGGGACAAATTAGCCATAGCCATGTCGTAGAGAATAGACCAACATATCATTCTTGACTACGAGAGGCTCTCAGATGTGGTAAATGCTGGTATATGCGACAAAATCATCTACAACGGTAATCAACTCATCGACAGATTGGCAAAAAAGGAAATCAACAAAGCCAAATACTAAAATGTCTGCGACCAGTCAGTTAGTATATGCTATTACAAATGTCCTTGCCGAGATATAGTAGGCTATGACTGCACGCAGAGTCAAAGACAGAATCATTGAACATATACAAACATTAGAACTGCGACTTCGAGGTAAAGCCACAGGAAGGGTAACTGAAATAACAAACCGTAGCGGCCCATTTCTAGAAAAAAGCATGAAGAATGGCTACAGACCTAGATGGCAAGTCTCCTAGAAAAAAGTCACTTGGGAATAGTGTGCGGTGGTGACAGAAATTAATAATATATTGGAAAAGGGAAATCACGTTGGATTTTCCTCTTATATTCACCCGTGCTCCGTGGGGCATGAATGAGAAAATACCAATTTATTTAATGCATTTTTATGCGATCTTTCCATATAGGTGAACAATTATTAACGCAAGGTACGGTTGGTAATTAACTTCGGCAGTAATATCCCTCGGGAAATATGGAGGCACCATTATAATTCTCAGTACTTACCCTGTCTTATACTCTGCATCAGTACTAATCCCACAGTTCCCAATATGATACCATACTTACCTGTGATAACTGGACTATATTTACCCTAGGATCTGAATGCTCTAGTTCAGTTTGCAGATGTGGTAATTACCAATTAGTAAATCAATTTAAGATTTTAAAATGAAATTTTTTGAAGGGTTACCTGTCAATAATAATAATCTTTTAACCTGATACGAGTGTCATGTTATACAGGGTTATGTATGAATCTAACAACCCCATAGAGCAGGCCTAATCTCCAAAACGAAAATAATCTACTGCTCTTAACCCCACTACCGATTTGTAAGGTCAATCTTCTCCTTCTCTTAAGCATGAGAAACAATAGTCAGTCTCTTTCATTATATTGCCCCATATCATTTTGTATTGGGCCGTGCTTTTCTCTATTTAACATCCTTTCCTTCTTTTTTCACCCCCAGAGTGGGAGGGAGCTTTGGGAGGCCATCCGCCCAGCTTTGTTCTGAAGGCTAAAGAAGGGGGCGGAGTCAGTGAGGACATGGGGCACTGGCATTCTACCTATGACTAAGCTCCCAAGTGGAATGAAACGCGCGGTGGGGAGGGGAGGGGGGGACTTGAAAACTCATGTCTGTGTGATGTGTGGCACTTCACCTATAGACCCAAAGCAGCGGGGAGATCCGCCAGTGATTCTAAACTGTTCTGATCTCAGGGTCTTTCTTTTGTCTGCTCAGCATAGCAATGATTAGCCATTACCTCCCAAATGAAAAGTTCATGAAAGATGGGAAGGGGGGATTGAAGAGCGGTGCGCGCGGGCAGTGCACAAAAAATTTGGTGGCCAGGCCAAATTTATGGGGCTCCAACCCACTTTTTAGCTACGCCAATATTACAGACCACCATTATTTGTTACCTTCACCCCAGGACAAATTAAAAATCAGTGATGCCCAAACCCTACGCCCATTACCCCCCCCCACCCCCACCCGCAGCCCCACCAACCCCCACCACCACCCCCATACTCAACTGCTGTTGTGATGGTGCTTTTTAACTTTTGTATTCACATTTTAATATATTTATTAAAAGTTATTGGTTTACAAGTCCTATCCCTCCATTTTGTATGCCCGGTTGCACTTTCATTAATTGCTTGTATGCACTTTATAAGAGGGTACTTTTGGTTTTTCTTACCTTGTCTAGCCCAAGACAGATGCAAAATGTAGGTACAATTACTTACCGGTGATGTACAGAGTGTAGTTGTGGGAGCAGTTTTAAAGATCATTTAGACACGATCGTTCTGTACAATTGGGGGGACTTTCAGTGCACAAACCCCCCGGTCCCAAAAACGCCCCAACCACCTATCCGTTACCGGAAAGCACACTCCAAGCAACCGACAGGCGGACGGAACGAATCAGACCCGGTGGGTTTGGTGAACAACACGAATATTACACAATTAATATACTAAATATCAATATACTCACTGCCAACACATCCCGATTAAACAGTGAATGACTGTTACCTATATGGGGATATCCGTCCCCACTCTAACAACCTGTAAGGAAATTGGTATCACCTAATATTCTATACACAGTTATACAGTATATCTCTATATACCTACACAATACTGTCTCTATAGTAGCGTACTTAGAAGACACAGGTTTGGTTTTGGGATATACTCAGAATAGGACAATAGCTATAAATGATTTTATATCATTTATTAAAGTTGTAAAACTAGTGCATAAAAATATAAAGGAAAAAAAAATAAATCACTGAACATAAAGCGGTAACACAACGTGGGGTTGATTGGTAAAAAGAAGAAATACTTAGAGATAATTGGCATCTGAATAGTCCTAGAAGAGTCCAGAAACTTGATAATCCAATTTATGGGAAAATAATGGTCAAATGATAAGTCCTGGTTTAAGCCAATACGGTCTGTCCAGTTGGTAGATGTTATTCCAGATGTTCTTGTAGATGTTATGACAGACTCCTGGGATGAGACCCAGTTTCATATTTATTCCTTTCTTCAGAAAAGGGAGTGGTCGGTCCCTAGAGGGGCGGACGGGTGGTTCTGCCCCAGAGAGGTTGGTTCGCAAGTTTTGGAGGGGATTTCAAATATAAACTCCCCCCCAGTCATAATCCATGAACCACACATGTCACATTCAAAATAATATCATATGGTTTATAACTAATTTTTTCAACAGAACAAGACCAAATACGACATATCGGGGTTATCCTAGACCTAAGAAGGATAAATCCCAAGTTGGCTCGGGCTATGATATTGTGTCAGGTCTCTAAAACTGTAGAATTAATACTGGATAAACTGGGGGTATTTATGAAAAACCTGAAATAATTCTACATCGGACATTATTAAGGAATATGAATGACCTTTGATCTGCAGTTGGTTTCTGTTCAATCTCTACTTAGGAGATTCCCTGCTAGTTCTTGGTGTATATTTCTGGGACTTTGTTGTTTATATGGGGAATTCAGCACTTCCCCCATGAAGTTAGACCTCCTGCTAAGTCAGTAATTTAACACCAAATGGCCCTGGCTTGGGAAAACTGAATTTACTCTGCATTACCAGAAACGTGAAACAATGTGGAAGTACCATGCTGCTTGAATATGCCATTAGGGGATGAAATAATTGAAAATTGGGGGTGTGCAATTTCAGATATTGTCTATGGCGTTTTTACATTGAATAATATGTTCGTCACACCTCCCCTCATAGCTGTCGCATAGGATTGGTTTTGCACAACCTAGACCGTTGCCGACCAACTCCCTTGCGGCCATGGTGGCTTCTCCGTTTTATGACATGTACATCACATTGCTGGGACACATATTTTCTTTTTTGTGGTTTTACCCTCCCTCAGTCCAATGCTAGAGGCACGACTGTGCTGGCCGTTGGGATCCATTTTGTTACCCATGGCAGACTGGTCACCCTCTATACGCTGTATTAACAATGGATCATCTCCAACACAACCATCTTCCTGACCTGGTACCACAACTTCATTCTCATTACCTGCTGGATAAACCATGTCAGCACTGAGGGCTTTGTCATTAACATCACCCCCTGGTGTGCTTGGGTAAACAAAGGGCTGGGAATAGTGGCTGCTGCGTTCACTAAGCATCTGGACTCTATTTCCCAGAATGCCCTGTTGGCCAAATCCCAGGTTAACACTGTTTGTACCAACATTTTTACAATTTTTACACTCTTCACCACCCTCCTGCACAATACTTTCTGGTTCCTCTTGAGACAGAGACCAATACCTGGACTCTTCCAGTACAGTCAGATCTCTGTGTGTTACCTGGAAAACAATCCCTGTTTCCCTACACAATCCTTTATCCGATATAACAGGTTCTTTGGTTAGTTCTACCGGCCCAAAGCTGCCCTTGTCTCCTTCAGGCTGGACAACAACATCCACCCCCTCTACAATCACTGACTTGGGCTTAACTGGTTCTGGCACTGTCGGACTCCTGCTCTGGTCTCCCAGCCCTCCTTCCCAGTTACTCTGCACTAAGTCACTAGATCGAACCAGGGAGATCTCTGGGAAAATGCTATCCTCCTCTCCTCCCTCTCTAGTCATACACTCGGGCCTTACTGGTTCTGGCACTATCGGACTCCTACTCTGGTCTCCCAGCCCTCCTTCCCAGTCACTCTGCCCTATGTAACCTGACTGAACCAGGGTGATATCCAGGGGAAACCTAACATTCCCTACTGCTCTCTCTGAAGGTCCCAACTCATTCAGTGTGCTGTCAGTCTGCAGTGTTATCTCAGAGTCTGCATCACAAGTTCCAGCCAACTGTCCTGTGGGTAGTTGGTGAAGCTTGGCAGGGGTTGAGTCAACTGGATCAGAACATGGAACGAACTTGCAAATAGCGTCTCCCTGCTCTGATTCCAATGACCGTCCCCTAGCAGTCCTTCCAACACTGTGAGTGACCGTTAACACAGGTAACACATTTTTGACAGGTTCACAATTTTCATTTAGAACATGCACATTTTCAACAGGTAACATACATATATTAGACACTTTATCACCTTCCACACATAACATGGAGGCTGCCCCCTCTGTTAGTGACTCAGAAGCCTTTCTCCTGGGTGACTCCAGACTGGGGTTACTGTGTAGTGCGTCAATCCAGGCGCCACTACCAGTTTCAGCCAGTTGCCCTGTGACACAGGGGGTCAACTGCTGACAATCTACATGTCTGAGGTCAGAGCTGAAATGGATATCTTGGACTTCCTCTTTCAACACTGAACCCCAGACCTTAGCAGTACTACCAGTAACTGCTACTTCTGGTACAACATTATCACAAGTACAATCATTGGCATCCTTAACATTACTAATACATGCATTCCTATCCACAGATACAGGCTTAATGTTAGATACACAATAATTACCAAATTGCACATTTACCCCAGGTACCTGTGAACTAGGTCCTGTCAAACCCCTTCCCTGCTCCAGCTGTTCTAACGCACGGTAGCACAATACCTTGGTGTGAGTTGAACCTTTAGCTTCGGACTCCGGGATGCTTTTGGCGGTTTGATACTGGGCAACTAATGTGCCTAAATCTGTCCCCAACAACACTGGGACAGGGATATCATCCGAGATACCCACTACTTTCTCCTGCTTCCCAACCCCCCAGTCGATTTCCACTCGGGCCTGGGCGATGTTAGGAAGAGTGCCCCCTATTCCCGTGAGGGTCAGGTGCTTATCCGGGAGGATGTTCTCTTTTGCAACAAGGTTAGAGTGAACCAAAGTGATGTCTGCTCCTGTATCCCTGAAGCCAGTAACAATCCGGTCGTTCACTGTAACCCACTGGTGATTTGGAGTGCGGCGTTGGATTTCCTTTCCGCTGGCAAATAACACAGTAGATGTTCTGGGTGCAGATGGGGGTCTAGCCTGTGGCTGGCTAGTTGCTGGTGGTGCCCTCTTTAGTGCTGGACAGGAATATTTGAAGTGTCCTGGCTGGTGACAATAGTGACACGTGCGATCCTCAGATGTCTCCGGTCTCTGGGGTGGACGGCTCACAGGGGCTGGAGGAGTAAATGGTTTACCTCCTTTCCATCCCTGGGAGGACGTTCTGCGCGTGTCAGGCACACGGGTTGCAATGAAGTTATCCGCCAGTTCAGCAGCAGTGGTTGTTGACTTGGGTTCCCGCTCTAGCACAAACTGACGAACCTCCGCTGGGCAAACCTGTAAAAACTGATCCTTTACCATAAGATCCTCCAGGGCTCCATAAGAATTGTTGGTGAGGTTCTGAGTCCATTGTCGGAATGTGGTGAATAAATTGCTAGCCACATCCGAAAAAGAGTCTGTGGGTCCCTTTTGTACAGACCGGAACCTTTTACGGTAAACCTCGGGGGTCAACTGGTACTTGGCTATGATAGCAGCCTTGATAGCTCCATAATCATTATCACTTTCCTCCGGTAACTCTGTAAAAGCATCCAGGGCTTTGTAGCGCAGGTGTGGAGTCAGATGTCTGGCCCAATCCTCCTGAGGCAGACGATACTGACGGCAGGCTCTCTCAAAAGAGCGCAAGAACAAATCAATGTCTGTATCCTTCTCCATTGCTGCAAATTTAAACTTGTGACTCACTGGCAAACTTGTTCCTCCTGCTCCAGGAGAACTTGGTGATGAACTGTGGGCGGACTGGCGCAGTTTAGCCATTTCCAGTTCATATTGTCGTGCAGCTTGCCGCTCTGCAGCCTCAGCCCGTCTCTCTGCACTCTCACGCTCAGCCCGACGGTCCTCCATCTCACGCTGGCATTCCAGAAATTGCAGGTACTCCATTGGGTTAGTGTCGCTTAACTTTTGCAACACTGCCTGGAGCTGAGGAGACTCTGTAGCTGCAGACATACACATGGGTAATGGTGATACAGTCCTTGATGGTATTCCAGGCTGGACAATATCATTTGAATCCAGGTCGTAGTGAGTGATTCCTGCTGTAGGCTCATCCAGCATTTCCTGTGCTTGGAAATCTGCCTCCATTAATTCACGAATCAGCTCCTCCCTCCTTTTCCGATAGGAATCAATGTGTCTGCTTTGGCAAACAACGATTAAGTCATCCAGACTCATGTTTCTATAATTCACGGGTTCAGACATTTTGCCAAGTAGAAAAGTAGAGAAAAAGATTTTGGGGAAGGGCACTGTGTGTTTACCTGTTCAGTATATATCCTAATGCACCGGCTATTAACCACAGAACTTGGGTTCTGCTCTACAGAGTTACTTAGTTAACACTGTATTATTAGAGATTCTGAGTATAAACACCAAATATCCCAAACGCTGCCAACCAATTGTCACAAACCCCCCGGTCCCAAAACGCCCCAACCACCTATCCGTTACCGGAAAGCACACTCCAAGCAACCGACAGGCGGACGGAACAGATCAGACCCGGTGGGTTTGGTGAACAAACGATATATTACACAATTAATATTACTAAATATCAATATACTCACTGCCACCACATCCCGATTAAACAGTGGAATGACCTGTTACCTATATGGGGATATCCGCTCCCCTACTTCTAACAACCTGTAAGGAAATTGGTTATTCACCCTAATATTCTATACACAGTTATACAGTATCTCTATATACCTACACAATACTTCTCTATAGTAGCGTACTTCGAAGACACAGGTTTGTTTTGGGATATACTCAGAATAGGACAATAGCCTATAAATGATTTTATATCATTTATTAAAAGTTGTTAAAACTAGTGCATAAAAATATAAAGAAAAATAAAATAAATCACTGAACATAAAGCGGTAACACAAGTGAGGGTAGAATTGGGTAAAAGAAGAAATACTTAGAGATAATTGGCATCTGAATAGTCCATGAGAAGAGTCCAGAACTTGATAATCCAATTTATGGGAAAATAATGGTCCAAATGATAAGTCCTGCGTTAAGCCAATACGGTCTGTCCAGTTGGCTAGATGTTATTCCAGATGTTCTTGTAGATGTTATGACAGACTCCCTGGGATGAGACCCAGTTCCATTTTTATCCTTTCTTCAGAAAATGGGAGTGGTCTGGTCCCTAGAGGGGCGGACTTGGTTCTGCCCCAGAAGGTTGGTTCCAAGTTTTGGAGGGAATTTCAAATATCAAACTCCCCCCCAGTCCATAATCCATGAACCACACATGTCACATTCAAAATAATATCATGATGGTTTATAACTAATTTTTTCCAACAGAACAAGACCAAATACGACATATCTGGGGTATCCTAGACCTAAGAAGGATAATATCCCAAGTTTGGCTCGGGCTATGATATTGTGTCAGGTCTCTATAAATGTAGAATTAATTACTGGATAAACTGGGGGTATTTATGAAAACCTGAAATAATTCTACATCCGGAATTATTAAGGAATATGAATGACCTTTGATCTGCCAGTTGGTTTCTGTTCAATTCTCTACTAGGAGATTCCCTGCTAGTTCTGGTGTCTATTTGTCTGGGACTTTGTTTGTTTATTATGGGGAATTCACACCTTCCCCCATTGAAGTTAGACCTCCTGCTAAGTCAGCTAATTTAACACCAAATGGCCCTGGCTTTGGGGAAAACCTGAATTAACTCTGCGATTACCAGAACAGTGAAACAATGTGGAAGCTACCATGCTGCTTGATCATGCCATTAGGGTGAAATAATTGAAAATTGGGATCTATTAATCTATAGTATATGTACTCACTCTTCACTGTATGGTATAAATAATACCACTCTCTTAATCTATTGTATATCTACTCACTCTCTCACTGTATGGTTAAATACTCACTTCATTAATCTATAGTATATGTACTCACTTCTCAACAGGTTTTAAATACTCACTCTCTTAATCATGTTATATTACTCACTCTCTCACACATGGTTTAAATACTCACTCTTCTTAAAGGGCAATTATAGTGAGAAAATGTTTTTTTTTAATTCTTCTATTATATCCTATATCCTATAGTCATCCCACCACCAGGACAGCCAGACTTTAGTTTCTTTAAATTCTTCATAGTCCCCGAGATATAAGCCTTTGAATATGCTGTGTTTGTAGGAGCTGCTACACTCATCTGTCACTCAAAGGCACACACCCACACATCCAAAGTCTCCCATGCAGTACTGTCACACACTCTCTCACCACACTATATGTACATGTGCCACTATAGTCAAAGCTAGCTGTAGTGCTAAACACAATCAATAAAACCTTAACCCTAAGTAATATGAGCATAAGTAATATGAGCATAACACACTATAAAACAGTTTATGGTTCCCATGTTCCATTTATGGTTCCCATGTTCCATTTATGGTTCCCAAGTTCCATTTATGGTTCCCATGTTCCATTTATGGTTCCCAAGTTCCATTTATGGTTCCCATGTTCCATTTATGGTTCCCATGTTCCCTTTATGGTTCCCATGTTCCATTTATGGTTCCCATGTTCCATTTATGGTTCCCATGTTCCATTTATGGTTCCCATATATAAAGCCATGATGTATAGAAAGTCTGCCACGTTTATATATATAAAGCCATGATGTATAGAAAGTCTGCTACGTTTATATATATAAAGCCATGATGTATAGAAAGTCTGCCATGTTTATATATATAAAGCCATTATGTATAGAAAGTCTGCCACGTTTATATATAAAGTGTGTGTGTGTGTGGGTGTGGGTGTGTGTGTGTGTGTGTGTGTGTGTGTGTGTGTGTGTGTGTGTGGGTGTGTGTGTGTGTGTGTGTGTGTGTGTGTGTGTGTGTGTGTGTGTGTGTGTGTGTGTGTGTGTGTGTGTGTGTGTGTGTGTGTGTGTGTGTGTGTGTGTGTGTGTGTGTGTGTGTGTGTGTGTGTGTGTGTGTGTGTGTGTGTGTGTGTGTGTGTGTGTGTGATTCTGCTGCATTTCATTTTATTATTTGTTAACATTGTTGTTTTTTAATAAAGTAGTTTATAGGTAGTGACCATTTAATCTGAAAAATATCTTATTGCCTTTTACAGGAAATAATTATCTGTGACCTTGCTAAGTGATTATTATTAGGATATAAACCACTGGTATTGTCCATTATAAAAGTGGATTCTTGTATATTATAAAAATATACCACCTACCACAAATGTCTACAGAGCTACTAGGCAGGCTGAAGGTTATAAAAACCTCTTGACACCCCCCTCAGGGGAAAATCACCTTATATTTCCTATACTCGTGATTTTCACTGTAAGAATTGCACATACAGGGCTACAGGGGCTTCCAGTTTATCTCAATGAAAAGCAATTATCAGAATTTTGTAATTTCTCCACCAGGAAGGGGTATATAATGTTTACTTGGTTACACTCATTAGCTGCAGATACATCTATATGACATACGGTACTATAATACTACAGTTAGCAGCACTAATGTGATCTCACGTACACTGAGAAATGAAAAGCAGCAGTTGATAGATTACACGTGGTCCTCCTTTCTCTGTGTAAGCGAGTTAAACACAGCTTGTAGCATAGTATATCAAGGGCTGAGCCTGTACAAACAGAACTTCCCTCAAACACAGGACAGAACAAACAGTGTTTATGGCCCATCATGCTTTTGAGGTCAGTACCTTATGTACAGGCAATGCACCTGTCGCCAAGAACTAGATGGTTATATTTAACTCCTCTACTGCCTCCTGGTGAACACAGCATTCTCCAGCAAACACAATAAGAAAGGCAATCTCCATAGAGGAACTGAAGTTTTAAGTAAATGGGAACTGCGGAGGTAAAAAAATCTGAATTAGCCTTTCACTCATCCTATCCACAATCCATTATGACTTGCCAGACGGCTCGTTTTAATAATCATTGAGACAAATTCAGGTCTGATTCATGTTAATGTCTATGGTATGGTCACTGGTCATGGAAAACGAGATACAGGGAAAAGCATTGCGTTTACATTTTAACTTTAGTTCTCCAGATTTACCTGTCATCAATACACCACTGTCTTTACACCACCAGCAATGTATTATGTAGGAGGCATTTCCTTACAGTCCTACTGTCCAGTCCAACACTGCTTCTATGTGTATATTTCTTCTGCGCATACAGCCAGCTTGACGATGTAAACTAAGAAACCACTGGACACCTGGGAATTATTCCACACTTTTTAAAATGCAACTATGTAAATTTAAGTATTTCCATCTACTAAATTGAAGTCATTTTTATGTAGGAAGCAGCTAAGTGGAACATATGGGCACAATTCCTGGGAAATCAATAACTGGCAGGTGTTAGATGACACTCTAAGAGACAATGTGATAATATGTGATGAATACACAAGAACAAAATGAGTACATATAAGTATAAATGTGCAGTCCGTGATTTTAGCAAAAAAAAAATTTACCTAAAATAGAAGTGTTCATTTTACCAGCAGCTTCAAATCAAATATAGAAACACACTGCTATTGTATACTTGAACCAACTGCTAGGGCACTTTTTTTCATGGTGGCACAACCTGTTGTGATGCCCACAATCCCCACAAAGGGGTGATGTTTCATATAAAGGTTAAAAGTACCTAGGGCAGGGAGGTAGAATTTGTCATTCCAAAAAATGTGAATTAGCCTTTCACTCCTACCCACAATCCATTATGACTATCGTTTTAATAATCATTCAGACAAATTCTGGTCTGATTCAAAACAAGATACAGGGAAAAGCATTGCATATTAATTCAGTTTCTCATATAAGGGGGGTCACTTTAACATTTTAACTTTAGTTCTCCAGATTTACCTGTCATCAATATACCACTGTCTTTACACCACCAGCAATGTATTATGTAGGAGGCATTTCCTTATACTATAGTAAAGTGCAACCTATTGGGATTATCTGCAATAATACAAGAAAGAGGTGGTTTAAGTGATTTGCAGTGCTGGTTGGCTTGGTGGAATCTACAAGGCAGCCTATGGTAGGCTTGACTTAATGGTATATCTGTGGTATTTGGTTAGACCAATTTGACTTTCTCAAATAAGAATGAGAAAGCCAGTCGGGTAACTACTGAAACGCCTTCAAGAACTAAACTGAATACCACATATACAGGTAGGAATGATTGGCAAATCAGATTTTGTTTTCAGAAAGACAATACAACAATCCTACTGGCTCACAAGATGGTTCACAACACTGCAATGCAAATAAGTTGGAGGAGCACACTACTTCATTTCCAGTGTTTTATTGAGCAAAAAGCAACATACTCCTGGAGTATTTCAGTGTTTTATTGTATGTTGCTTTTTGCTCAATAAAACACTGAAAATGAAGTAGTGTGCTCCTCCAACTTATTTGCATTGCCGTATTGCTGTGGCCCTTGAGGTGGAGGGCTGGGAGGATTGCACCTATCAATTGAAGGCCGTGCCAAAGGGTGTGTGCTTGAGTGTACTTTACTGGAACTATTTGGTTCACAACACTACCTATTCAGGTAATCCATGCATGTAATAGTCTGGAACTTAAGCTGGAAACAACCAGTTGCCCAACCTTATTTCTTCTATGCAGCATCAGACTGGCCCACAGGGCTACAGGGGAATCCCCCAATGGGACCACTGCCCATTTACCCAGGAAAACAGAGAAAACTGCATACAAGTACTGTACCTAATAAGTCTGTGTTGCACTTACCATTGACATAGAGGCTCTGGTGTTGCAGCTAGAAGCTATTTAAACCCCAGCCAATTAACATATACCTGTGAATTCTTTCTCTGCTTGTTAGCATTCTAAAACTATTGTGCATACAATAAAGTCCCCCAGCCACCAATAAAACCGAGCAATAAGACCATGTTGCACTTACTATTAGAAGCTCTAGTAGGGGGGCAATGAGCCGTTAACTCAAACCAATTGAAAAACAGCTTTTTCAAAGTTTTTTATTTAAAGGCTGATCGGCAGCTAGAAGAAATATAATGTTTGGCTAAAATTTTTCCACAAAACACAGAAAGAAATTGCCAGCGCTCGGTGTAACCCACGATGCAGTGTTTACCAGCTGCTAGAAGCACCATAGTGCCAGTGCTCGGTTTAAGCCATATTCTTGAGTTCACCAGCTGCTAGAAATGATAAAAAGCCATTATTTGTACACACCAAAAGGGAAAAATTGCCAGCGCACAGTTTACCTTTAAAATAATAACGAGGTGTTAGTACCTCATTGCCGATCAGGTGTTAAAGGCTGATCAGCCTATAAATAAAAAACTTCTCATAGCTGTATTTCAATTGGAAGATATTCAGGTTATTAACTCAGAAGGTAAATGGAGAAAAAAAGTTTACTCAGCAAATATACAGAACAATTTGTTCCTCTTATAAGCAAATGTAAACAGAACAAGGCAAACAAACGCTCTGTGGTATAATAAAATAGATAGTGCTGACATGGGTAAGAAGAAAAGTGCATTTAGGGTCACTGGAAACCCCTCCCACATAACTTTATACTTACCTCCCCCACCCCTGAAAACCCCAACCTTGTAAACCTTTCTAGCCTGTACTCCGATACCTGCACTCTGTTCTCCGGCTTCCGGCTTCTCAGCCACAGGGGTAAACAAATTGTACATCATTTTTAGAAAACCCCTTTAAGTTACGAGTCCCCACTGTGTACTGAACTACACAGAATATTGCTGAAATATCCAGTATTTAAAAAAAAGAATGCATCATTTTATGATTATAGAGAGGCAAGTGGGATGAATAGGCAGTGTATGAAGTTGAAGGGTTCGTTTATAATGCAAATATAGTAGAAGGTGTTGAGTACAATACATTTAACAGACCTAATCCATATTCATAAGGTAACGTGTATTACAATGGATCCTTTTTGTGTAACTAATGACAGTCGTGTTGTGGGCATATTTTATCTGAAGTTTTTTTTTTTTTTTTACAAATCAGATCAATTAAAGAGACTTTAAAAAAAAAATATTCCCAGAATACTTTCCATCCAGGAAGGAACACGGCGTTTTAACTTCCTCTTTCATGTGTCTGGCCCTTCAGAATAAGCTAATAGTATTAAGTAGAGAATAATTACCATAGAGATGAAAACCTCTTACAGAGGAGGGAGTCAAGACCCACCATAGGGGGACAAACAGTGAATACAGCAAAGATTCAAAAATGCTCCCAATTTTTATACGATAGAACAGTTACTTTCTAGAAACACACATTGAAACAACAATGATAAAACCCAAATTACACGGGGCACTTCTAGACTTTTTGGCACATAAGACAGACTTTAAAACTGTATTTTATATCCTTATGCAGTGCGCAAAGCTGACCTAACAGTGGATGTTGAATTTAAAGGCTGGGCTTACAGTCTGCTGAACTCGAGGGCTGAATTAACACTGGCTGGTTGCTGTTAAGTCAGCCCTCCAGTTCACTAGCCAGTGTTACTGTACTGTAAGTTAATCCTGCAGTTCAGCAAACACTGTTAGCTCAGCCCTCCAGTTCTCCAGCAACTGTTGACTTAACTGTGGCTGGTGAACTTGAGAGCTGCCTTTTTAGTGGCTGGTAACCTGGATGGCTGAACCCTCCGGCCTCATGGGAGTGGCACTCCTGCCAGTAACTAATGGCTGAAACTTGGATGCAATAGGTTCACCAGGGACATCTAGCACCTACTGTATATATGTAGACTGTAAGTTTAAAAAAACTATGCTCAGTTCTTAGAAACTCGCTGTTTTCCCTTCTAATATTCATCTGACTTTGTTTGCAGATGTGGATTTTCAAATATTGCCACACATTGCGTGTGTACCAATGAGCACCCATCTTAGAGGAAAAACTGCTTATTATACACGATTGCTACAGTAGATTTCCAACTTGTTTGGCATTAAATATCATTAAAGGGTAACTGTGGTCTCCATACAAGTTTGATCTGTTTAAAATAGCTCTCTTACACCTATTAAACAAGCCAAGAATGATGTATCTAACATTTCTGGTTCTTAATTTATAAGCTTTTTTATTAGTTTTTACTCTCAGACATATGCTTGTGAAGGTTCTCATTCATCCAGGTCATGGTATATCTGATGTATTCAATTAAATCAACTGGACTTGAAGTTTAGTTCTTGAAGATGTTTCGCTAGTTATCCAACTGGTTTTCTCAATTCAGAATGACTTGTACAAAAATCTGTGGCAATTATGTACCCTGGAAAATTAGCATATCACAGCCAAGTGTTAAGGGCGGGATTGGATAGTGGCTAAGAGGTGTTATAGGAACGTCCAGGGTAGGGTGTCAAAACAGCATTGTACATGGCAGACAGTTGGTGTCGAACTCCCCCACCTCTATTTAGGCTTGGTTTCTTTATTTTCACATAAATGGCCTCCTTGACACCTCTCTTGAACCGGTCACGTTCCTTTGCCAATATGTTAACATTACAATCTTCAAAGGTATGTCCTTTATCCTTAAGATGCAGGTACACGACTGAGTCCTGCCCCGAGGAATTGGCTCTTCTGTGCTGGGCCATACGTTGATGCAGTTGCTGTTTGGTGTGTACCATGCTTTAAGACAGTTACAGCAGTAGGATACAACTGGGCATGCTCAGTGTCCATGGCAGGGGATCAGAGCACTCGTGCTGGTGATGTCACAGCTCACAGTGGTAGCTGGAAACACCACCCTGATTTAAGCTTGCAAAGATTTCAGCTTGAAGCATGATTATCATTTTGAAGGTAGGAATGTGCTCTTTCTAAAAAAGGTCATTTATTTGGAGACTACAGTTAACCTTTAATATTCAAATAATACCCAAACCTGCTGCTCCACCCCTTGCTGACCTGCTACATTCACTGAAAAATCTATCTCCTTAATATTTCCTTGTAGATGGCAAATCAATGCCTTATATTCTTCTGCACATCCCTATATTTTTTCTCTAGTTTCCCTATATGTTCCCACTATTCCCAGCGCTCATCACAAAATCATCTCCTGTACAAACCCCCTACATGTGCTGCTTCCTCCCACCTTAAACCTTTATCTCTTGTAGCTTCCCACCTCTGTTTCTTTCTCTCTTTATCAGGAAACACCCACTGGCAGGTTAAACCTGATATTCTGCTTTTCAGAGCAATTATATTCAGATATCTCTGAATGTATTTTTTTAATTTCCAAATTTCTCATTTATGCATCTTTTTAGCCTTTTTATGATTCTGAATATAATTTACAGTACAACCCCACTGTATAAATTAAATTATACTAAAATGCATTGATAAATGTAAGGTTCATTTACATATTGACATTCTGCCATCTACTGGCTACTTTTGTAATTGAATCAAATCTGGAAACATTAGGCTGCTTACACACCAGCAGATATTTTCGGCTGACCAACCGATTCACGGCACTTTCGATCAGTCACTCGAAAATATCTGCTGGTTTTGGACGGCCAGCAGCGACCGACCCTGATCGTCCATTCGTCTGGAAATAGTCCCTCCGTGTGTACCCAGCCTTACTCTTTGTTTAACAGATTTAAGAGTGACTAAGTGTAAATGATGGGCTACAGGCATGAAGATCTTTTTCTGTAATGTGTATTAATTTTAAACCAGATATAACAGACCCCATATCATTAATAATAAAAAATGATCCCCAAATGTTTGGGGGTAGTGGAGTTAATTTTTGGCAGTGTTAAACATGCTCCTCTTGATTTAAAGGTGGTCTTCACCTTTAAACTTCTGCACTTAAAAAACATGTTTGTCTCTCTAATGGTGAAATTGTGAACTCTGCCATTAACTGAGCTGAGAGAGGTCTCCAACTCCTAGGACATTCTTTTGGTTCTGTGATTTTTCAGGTAAGTTTTCATGAGAATGCCATCTTGTAATTTTGCCAATCAGATGTTACCTAACTGTAGTTACCCAGTAATAATCTAACATCTGATTGGTTGCATTGGCAAACTTTTGCACATCTAATTACATCAGCCCATATTATGTTAAACCTATACAATAATTTAACATTGACATCTAGCAAAGAAACTCCTACTGTGGATTATAATATCCATGATGTGCTTCCTACTGAAACAATTTGCTTAGAAAAAACTTAAAAACATTTAAAAAGCAAGAGCTAGACCTACTAAAAATGTTGGTGAATAATAAAAAAAAGCAGCACTAGTCAAACTAGTCATAGTCATTGTAATCATGGATAGAGCAGCCCAAAAACTTAACAGGGAATCATCAATAATCCCAGTTGATAGGTTTGTACATTGTCTTTACTTGGCACCAAGTCTATACACTCAAAGGAAACTACTGGTAGCTTTGTTCATGCAGAAAATTCACTGATCCCTACAAATAAGAAAACAAGAACAGATATAAGGACCATTTACAATATTTCCTAGCACAATAATTCAGACATAACACCTTGGTGTAAACTTTCTCCAAAATGTTCATTATCTGCTAAGGGTTTATTAAAGGACATGTCCGCCCCAAACTAAAATTTGCCCCACTGTGTAGTGTTAAAAAAATCCTTACCTTTCTCCTCTGCTCCTCCTCTCCAGGAAACTGAAGAGTAGGAGCCTCTCTGTGTGTAATCAGGTATCTGCCACTTCCCTGTCCCCCTGGAGGGTATCTACACCCTGAAATCTAACAAAAATCACACAGTTCAGCCAATCATAAACGTGGCTGCCGGTCACGTCCGTCCGGTCTTCTCTTTTACCAGAAGTAACAGAAGAGGCAGAGGCGGAGGGAACGAAGGTGGGTAAGTACATTTCTGGGCACTTTTTAAACATTTCAATAGAGCATTTCATCACTGTGGTTTTGTAGATTTCAGGGTTTAGATTCCTTTTAATTTAGAACCCTAACTTTGCTACAGATGAATGTAAAGTTTATAAAAGATTCACACTGCCTGCAATAACACGCACAAATATGTCACCTTTATTATGGTTGGGGAAGCTTTGGTCTAGACAAGGCTCTTCTACAAAAAAAAGGACATGGAGTTCCTTCATTTTAAGAAATATGTATGCTGCATTCCCGCCCCCCTACCCCTGTTTGCTTTCTTCCTGTCTTTTTTTGTTTGGAGTGATCATTAGATGATTGACCTAAATAGAATTTATTTAAAGATCTCCAACAGACAGGCTGCTTGGCAGTAGCCGAGATTAAACATTAAACAAGAATCAAAAAAAGCCTTTATCAAGAATCAATAAAATATCATCATAAACTGAACAGCACATGATTCCCAAAGACTACTCACAACAAGCATTTGTCCCTTTTGTGTTCTTAATCCTTAATAATAAGAGATATGTTTCCACAAAAGGCAATCTTTTCTTCATCGCCGGCAAGCACTTTCATGATAAATAAATATGTGCCCTAAGAAAAAGGAGAGGTTAGTATTCGCTTTAAATATTGTTTTTAGAACAATACAATTACTATTACCCATGCATAGCCTATATCACCTGCCAGCTACCTTAACGCTCCTTCCCTTGGCTTTGTCTTAAAAAAGGAAAGTTCAGCAAATATTTTCTTTACTCAATGACCATAATCTGCAATTTCTCTTTGCATGAATAAATGGTACACCTAATAGTGTTTGGTATGGCCTTGCCCTTGCCCCTCGCGATCTAATCACATGTTAAAACAGTCTGGTGTGGCCTAGCCCTAAGTTCCTGTGTTGATTAAGTTGCTGAGCATGTTTGACCCATGCAACATCCAATCAGTAGAAATTACTGTTCAAAAAATTCCAAGGAAGTGGTGCATCCTGGGAAGAAGGAGGACTGCTGCAGAAACTGAAATGGCAGCTCCCTTACAATCAAAGCAAAACATAACAAAGGGTAGGAATTAAATAGATTTTTCAGAAATGGAGACACTATGTAGAATAGTAATATAGATAAACAATTTAAATGATAATGATGTTTTTCCACTGAACTTCCCCTTTAAGTGACATTGTAATCTAGTAAGCATTGATGCTTTCATATTATTATTTTCTACTTTCTAAACATCTCCAACACATTTATATAGAATGATTAGCAATAGTGTCCAATTGTAAATGGAGAAATCTTTAGTATTTTACAATTACTGGGGATGTTTGAAATAATTCACCTCAAATTTCACAAGCCATCTGAGCATTTGTTTAAAGGGCATGTCCACCCTTATAAACAAATTTTCCCATATAATAGAATATCTTCCCCCAGCCCCAACCGCTATAAAATAGTTTTAAGAAAGTGCCCAGATATTAACTTACCTTCCCTCTCTCCTCCAACTCCCAGCCCGGCCTTCTGCTTGAAAGACACTGCAAGCAGGGGGCTGGACCGGCAGCCGCGTCCGTGATTGTCTGCCTCTCAGCCAATCACGGATAGGGCTGCCGGCTACTCAGAATGCCGGAGGAGAGAGGGAAGGTAAGTAGAGTTCTGTGGACTTTCTTAAAAATTTTTTTTTTTGCGGTTGGGGCTGGGGGAAGTTGTTCTATTATATGGGCAAGGGTTTTTATGGGGGAGGGATTGCAAAACGGGAGGGAGAGGGAGGGGGAGAAGGGCTGCAGTACGCATGCCAAACTTCTCCCGGAGGCCATATAGGAGGCAGAGTCCTATATGGACTCTGCTATCCTCCTGGTGGGCAGTTTTGGGGACTTTGGGGGGGGACTACAGGAGAACCTTATGGAGCTGGGATGTGAGGTAAGGATTTTATTACACTACATGGTGGGGCCATTAGTGGGGGGGATTATAGTTTTGGGGGTGGACATGCCCTTTAAAAAATGTTATCAAATGTCCCTGTTTGGAAAAATGAATGGTAGAAAATACTGGGCACAAGATACAAGCAGGGGGAATAGAATCAGATGTGATGTTTGCATATGTTTTGTACCACAATGATTATTCCATTTATAGATATTCTTCTCATCAACCAACCTGATTAGCTTATTGTGTATTGCTATTGGTTATTTAATAATCACAAATACATATCTCCTTCTATCATAGGGTAAGATTATTCACATTACATTTCTTTGAATATATTCACAATGTAAGATAAATTAATGGAAAGTAAAGTAAAGAGGAAGGCAAAGTGGACTTGGAGCCATACAGCAGTCAGTACCTATATGAGCATATCGACCCTTTAACTGAAATCATTGACTCCCATTAAAGTCTGTAATGTGAACAAGACCTAATATTTTATTTTTCTGCTAAAATAAGGTGCACAGAGCACGATCATATTCTGCAGGCCATGGCTAAAATACTAATAGAACTATACAACAAGGTTGAATATTAGTAAAATACTTTTTTTTGTGAACTGTAAATGTTCTAGTACCTTGGTAATCTGTATACTGAAGATTGTTTTGTTCTTAGCAGAAAATTGTATTGTCTCTGGAAATAATAAATAAGGAAAATTCATGTAGAAATAATAAAACAACCATAGCATATGGAGTTGTTGGGGATTTGGGGTATAAACCTTTACACACAGCTTGTCTGTAACACACAGGTCAATTATGACAGATTTTTTTAGACCAACAGACTGCTGTCCAATAAACCGATCGGTAGTCTTGTGGCTGAAATATGGCATGTGACCTCCGTTGTACGAATATACGCCATGCTCATTCAGAATAACTGATCTACTGACCCATTAAATCTGGGATAGACAACCAATAACTGTTTGATCTTCATTGCTTTACATGATGTCTTACCTTCTTAGGATAAAAATATGCAGGGGGGTTGGGAGGATGGCACTTTATTGAGTACTTTTTGTTACCTAATTTTATTTTGTGAAAAAGAAATCATCAAGTACAATTCATAATGAATATTATCTATGGGTAAGTGTGAAAAGATTATCTATGGATAAGAGTAAAAAGATTATATATAGATAAGTGTGAAAAGATTAACTATGGATAAATGTGAAAATCCTCACAATTGACTCTTGGTACAAAACAGAGAGATGGGCGAAACTGCTAATATCTGTTACTCCAGTGGATTTGCGAATTTTCCCCAAAAATATGAAAATTCAGAAATTTGCAGGAAAACCCTTTAAAGTCAATGTGAGAAAGAAATCCGCACAGATCCACCTAAATATATGGTAAATTAGCAATAGTAACTTACTGTAAATGGCTCTGGGACCTGGGAAATGGTCTGGGGGAACATACATATATCTCACAATTAATAATTAATCTCTGTGAGGAAATGTTCACTCTTTACTATAGTATAAAGGACAATTAAAGTCCTAAAAATCACTATTGGTTCAAGTCCTCACCCTGGGTACATAAGGTAGTGTGAAGAGGAGAGGTTCAGGAGAAGATAAGTATGATTGACCTTTAAAGGAGAATGAAACCCCCAAAAATGAAAGATTGAGTTAAAAAGTACTTGCCTCTACAACCTCCTCAACATGGTAGATTCCACTCAGGTGTCTTTTCTTTTCCTCTATGAGTTCATTTTAGGTTCTGATTGTTCCCAAAAGCAGAAGCTGGCATTTTACCTTGCCTGCCAGTACTTTTGCCTTCACTACATTTTCTGCACCTATGTGATTACAATCCCCACCTCTTAACCCCTATGATTTAAGAATATATTAACTCAGCAATATTCAAATTCCAGAAGTGTCTGAGTGATGCAGAGAGATTCACTGATTAACACTTTTCTTGTAGCAGTGTTGTAGTGTGAAAGTCTCTAGCTCTCCCCCTCAGGTTCAGCAATATTAGTGGAAAGTTTAAGATAAGTGCCCTAAGAGAACTCCAGAAAGACCCATATATCTTAATAAAACCTGTGGACAAGGGGGGAAGGTGATTTTAGATATTGATAAATATTGTTAAAAAAAAGAGGCATTAAGACAAACTAAGGATTCAGAGCAATATGAACGTATCAAAGAGAATCCAATTCCAGAGGTAAATCAAAAAATATTCAATTGTCTTAAAGCAATGAATGATAAAGTCATTACTAAAAATGACTTTACATATTTATACAATAAGTACCCAGTTACACCTTGCCTCTATTGATAAGGGGGTTGAGGTAGTGATGGATTATTTAAAGACAAGAAATAGGAAATATCTTAAATAATCACAATTAATTGCGGAATTATCTTTAATAATTCCGCAATAAAAAAAAAAATTTTACCTTTGAAGGAGCTTTCTTTCACCAAAAACGAGGTACAGCAATGGGCACTGCTTGTGCCCCAACATATGCTGGCCTGTACCTCACTCAGGGCATGGGAAAGGGAGCTATTTTCTGATGAAAGTTTTAACTGGGCAACGGATAATATAATCTTTTGGGGTAGTTATATTGATGATGTGCTAATCTTACGGAATGGGACGGGAAATGAATTCCAGGAGTTTATTAAAATTAATAAAAATACCTGGAATCTAAAATTTACCAGCTTAATCGATTCACGTCAAATACCATTCCTAGATATCTGTTGTATTCAATTAGATCAACTGGACATAAAGTTTAGTTCTTGAAGACGTTTCGCTAGTCATCCGACTGGCTTTCTCAATTCAGAATGATTTGTACAAGAATCTGTGGCAATTATGTCGGCCAGAAATATCTTTGAGGGTGTGTACTCTGACTGAATTCAGAGTCTGAGGTGAGATACAAAAGGCGACAATTATAGATTTTGTTGAGCTGCCTTTTTATATTGGGTTTCGTTCTTCTTTAACACAATTCATAGGAAAATAGTTTGGTAATTGAAATAATTATAATCAAAAACTTACCCCCCTTCAGTGTACCACAAAACGAGTATTCATCATCAGTCCCAGTACACAGTATATATTTATGGTGGGAGAGTTTCAGGGATTCATGCCAAACTTCACTCATCATTGACAAACGATATAAGTCCATGGCTGATTGGGAGAGAGTTTATGTCATTTCTCATGTTCGCCCAGTATCAATACATTGCTGTTTTGTATACCTGATGGGATGTGTAATTGAAGTATTGGGCAATTGGCTTGAAAAATCTGCCCGTGTATACCCAGCCTTCAGCCCTCTATAGGTAAACTAGAGGGATTCAATGTCAACATTCACCTGTCCCTGGAAACCTTCAACATATCACCCACCAATCATCTATTGTAATATCCAGGTTCTTCCAACAGCAATAAGGGTTCACCACTGTATGGTTTATTAGGTTATTTTCCCTCAGCAATAAATCGTTAAGATGGTGATCGAATGAGCTCCATTCCTGCTATATTTGTCTGGGTGCAGGGATCCCAGCTCCATAACAGACATACTGGCCAGCCGTGGAACTGCAGGGGCCCTAACCTCACAACAAGATTTTTAAACAGCTGATTGCACGTAAGCAGTAAAGATAAGCATGATAAGCTGTTTAAAGGTCTGGTACCAAACCAGCAGAAATTTTAAACAGCTGATCTCATGTATCTTTACTGCATATGCGCGGTCAACTGTTTAAAAACAGCTGATAGCGTGCTCTGGGGAGGGGATCGCGGGGCCTATTACCTCATGAGCCCTGCATGCCCATTAGTTACGCCACTGGCCTAAAAGATTGATTGCTTTGTGTAGTAGCAGTTTCTAACTGGGTGGTCCAAACAGTGATCACTGCATTAATTCCATATATTGTGCTGTATCAAAACTTTTAGAAATGATAAAATTATCACACTATGTATAATATGCTAAAAAGCTAGAAAATCCTTAAAACTGAAAATCCTTAAAACCCTTGTTACCAAAACAGAGCTGGGCGCACAGGACCTATAGGACACACCAGCAGTTTTATTTTTTTAATTTATGGAATTATTATTAAAGAAATTATTAATAGTTTTCAAATGTGCCAAACTGAATACAGATAAATAGCTCCAGATCCTGAAGAAAATATAGAAGACACAATGTACCCTTTACTGACAGGTATATGGATATTTTTAAGGAACTAAAGCCTTAGAACCACACTCTTTTAGAAGGAAGAGCGCGTTAATATGAAAGCAGTAATCTGTGTCTCTATGGTTGTTGGGAAATTTACCTTTGGAACATGGGGTCTGTGTTTTATTTCCCAGCATCATCCACAATTATATGGTAGCACGCCCTGGCATTGACATATGCCTCTTGTTTTTCGCAGTGCACTATCTCCAGACACCTGGCCGTGTTCCAAAAGTTTGTATTTGAACAAAAAAAATGAGAGCTAACACACCAAATTCACAATTGTCTTTTTTAATTCACAACTTCCCAGCATCACACAGTGTGGTCACTGAACATTGTGTACTTTACACATGCTCCTTTTACAGGGCAGATTAGGCAAGGGAGCATGTGACTGAGGTCAGAGGTGTGGCCAGTCACTGTACATACACACAGTTATTTCATCCAGTTCTTCAGGGGGTTACATTTACTTTAATGCTAATTACGGTAATGGGATTACAATTTATTGGTGTTTTTAGAGGGGTTATTTTCATATTCTGTAATGTAAAAATGTGGGTTAAGTTCTCTTTTAAAGATAGATTAGTATAAGGCCCCAGACCAGTTAGACTACCCAGGGTGAGGGTAGTTTGCTAGGTCCTTCCCCCCGGGTTTACCTTTAATAACTGTAATCTGTATTTAAGGATCCAATCACTTGCCCCTCCATAGCTCTGTCCCCCCACCCTGTCTGAGATATGTCCAATAGGAAAACGTGCTTCTTGCAGAGAGCATATTCCCATTGGTTAGGCCAAAATAGGACGGCACTATAGATGGCCAGCAATTGGACCTGTAAAAATTCCCACTATTAAAGGTAATCCCAGGGGTGAGTTAGTCGTTAGTCTTATTGGAAGAGTGGTAGGCTGGCCTTATATATCCTTATACTACACAGCAAATGGTACATAATCTAGTAGCTATGATTAGTGAGGTTACCTTTTTGCCATCCAAGACAAATGCTACCATCTGGTAATACTGTATATTCTCCAATTTCATTTTTATTTAGGGAGATGGTAGGTAGTAAAGAAAACCTAAAGTTCGTGCACTGAGAAATTGTTTTATGGAAAGGACCCATAAGAAATGTGTTGCGCTGTTTTCAATGGGGTTTTTTTTTGGGGGGGGGGGGGGGATTGTCCACTGCATTCCTATTCATATCCATATTATTTTACATCTTTAGTGGGAAAATGGAAATTTTTTTTCTTTCTATGTGTTCTATAATTCCCCCAACCCCCAGAGTACCTTTATTTTCTTCGGTTTCTTCCTCTGTCCCGAGATATTTGTTAAAAGAAGTCAGGATTTCTATACACCACTCCTGCTTGAGCTGTCAATCAAATCCCCTAACAGTTGTATGCAAGCAGAGGGCCAGGATTCAGGAATCCCCCCCTTGAAAATCCTGCCCTTGCCCCTGAATAACATAACGTTGTGCACTCTGGGAGACTGGCCATGTGATCAGAACACAAAGCACAATCCAAAATGTGTAAGAGAACCTACCCGTTAATGTCACTACAAAGAATATCACTTACTGGCAATCCATGTAATAGATAAACTGGTTTTTCCTCCTTTAATCTGGACACAAGGATGTATCTGGAAAGAAGGACTGTTGCTCTCATCTGAAAGTATTAAAAAATGTAGGTGGTTAAAATGATATAAAATGTAAATGGACTGCAAAACAAGAGGGGAACTACATCTGGCCTATCTGTCATTATACTTCCTTTATATAAAATTATTTTCCATTTTGTGGAGAGTGCATTGAGTTTTTAGACTGTACTATGTAGGTGGGGTAGGCTAAAATAATATTATACATAGTAAAAGTATATATTGTAATGTAAAAGGTATAACATGAATTAGTTTATTAATATGTACAAAATAAAGATATATAAGTGTGTAACAGTGTGTAAATGGCATATGAAATAAAAAATAAAAAAGTACTAACCTACAGAATCTCCCCACGTTTGAATGGACTGGTCAAAATGGGAGCTATAGACACACCTCTCAAATTTATTAAATTCTGCATGGAAGTTTGCTGCCATTTCCTTATTGTCCTTATTATCCAATAGGTGTGCTTCTGGTAGCTGCTGTAGCACTACATCACATCCTGACGCAATGCATGCAAGACTTACTGAGCATGTGCGAGTTAATGGCCAATCAAAAGAAATTTGCTTTCCCAGTAAGTGTAGATGATATCCAGCTGTATTGCATTGTGGGAGAGACTTACTGAGCATGTGCGAGTTAATGGCCAATCAAAACAAAGTTTGCTTTCCCAGTAAGTGTAGATGATATCCAGCTGTATTGCATTGTGGGAGAGTGCTTCACATCCTGATGCAATGTGTAGTGGAAGCGGGTGGGCGTGGCCAAACGACACTGTCTCTCTCTCTGTTTGTCTCTCTCTCTGTCTCTCTCTCTCTGTCTCTCCCTCTGTCTGTCTGTCTGTCTCTCTCTCTATCTGTCTGTCTCTCTCTGTCAATTTCTCTGTCTCTTTCTCCTATTGTTAGCAGCAGTGCTCACAATAATCAGCTTCCAGGTTAGTACAATTATTATAAATTGTCCCATTACTGTAATAGTGGCCGACTGTATTCTAGCAGCCAATAGGAATACCCCATATTAAACAAGCACCAGGTTCCTCCTTACTGCCGCATGTGTGTAAAGTACAGCATCTAACAAAGCCCTTCCACATTGGTCGTAATCCAGGTAAAAGCCAATAGTGTTCCGTTTAACTGGGAGAGAAGGCATTGCCTATAAAAATGGTGGGCGATCCCTGCTGTTGCTAGGTATTGAGACGCTGCCTGTTCCTGCTTGAGAGCCCTGGGGATTAGCTGGAGGAGGGAGTTAGTGTGTGTACAGTATTGTATGTATACAACTTGACAGCACCTGGTCTGGGGCTCCAAGTGCAGATGGAAGCCCCGCGGAGCCTCCCAACACTCGCGGCAGGGCCTGGGAGCCTGGTTTTTGGCCGCGAACAACCGCAAACACCCCCTGGAAGACAGAACTACAGGGAAAGGCTCCAAGTGCCGCGGAGCCTCCCAACACTCGCGGCGGGGCCTGGTTTTCAGCCGCAACCAGTCGCAAACTACCCCTGGAAGATGGAACTACCGGGAAAGGCTCCAAGTGCCGCGGGAAGTTATTATTAGGTAAAAACGTATCTTAAACATAATAATTACACTACAAAAATAATAGCATTATTACTTAAAATATGTCATTCTTAGATAGGACTACCCTAATATGGAGGGCCTTGTAAGTGGCGGGTAGCTTACACATATACTTTAATAAATATATGTAACTAACACTCCAGCAAATTAAACTATATAAAATTAACACATAAAAAACCCACTGTGCACCAACGGGCACACTTGTTCTGGCAGTAATGGCAACTTTTTCTAAGGTTTTCCCCTGACTTTATTAATTGTCATGGCAAGGCTATTGTACTGAAATTGCCTGTTCGTAAGGTAAAGGGTAAATCGTTGAAGATGGAGCCAAATCAATACTGGATATAAGACTATGTCTCCTTCTGCTGAACCTGTTATTAATTGAGCAATGATGAGATTGTTCTTCAGTCATTAATGATGAGACAGGTACCATTGCACCATCCTCTTTTAGTGTTTACTTCTAAGGAGCATTATTGCTCCCTTTTTAAGGTTGAGTGTATGCCTCAGCATACCTGTTGGAGCTAGCTCATTGAGGACACCAGTTGGATAGTTTTGCGTATCTTCCTCACTTGAGTCATCAATTGAGTCTGAGCTGAAGTAAATCACAGTTTCATCTTCCAAAATGTTGAGCAGCTCTTCATTTATGTTAACATCACAGTTTTTGGGCAAAGGATGGATTTTTTTGCCAATTTGGTAACATCAGCAACAGGAATTTTTTTTCCAAAAAAGTCTTGATGATATCCATGTGCATAGAATGGGGAAGGGATTTCTACATGTCTTCAGGCAAGCCATCAATAGTGGCGTATCACATCACCCACTTTGTTAACCAATACTAAAAGCATTGTCAACTGACAAATATTTTTTTTAAGGTTGAGAACAGCTTGTTATTCTTAATACAGGCCTCTATAACTTTTGTCCGGTTCGCAATGAGGCACCACAGGAAGTGTTTGACGGAAATCTCCACCAAGCAAGAAAACCTTTCCTCCAAGGGTTTGTTGTTAATCCATTATTTCTTGTAGCAGTTTGTCAACCACTGTAAGAGCTAAAAGAGGGGGCCATAGTACATTCATCCAAATAAACTATTTTAGCAGATCTTACATTTTCACGCATCAATTGAGGCGCATATTTGATACAGAGTTCTCAAGTATGGGCACAGGTAATTTAAACTGAGAATGGTATGTTCTCCCACCCTCAAAAAGATTAGCTGCTATACCTGTGGAGGCTACTGGAAGTGCAATGTTACCTTGCCCACGGATTGTGCTCAGAATGGTCTTGTAAAGGTAGGTTTTACCATGACGTCCTGGTCCATCCAAGAAACAATGATTGCAAAGGTTGTCATTTTCATTTGCCAATAATATTTCTTCTAAGCTGCTTTTGCTCTTTATTAAGGTTCTCACCATCTATTCAGCTGTTGTTTTTCAAATATTTGATCATAGATATTTTTCCATGAGTATCAGAACGTTGGATTTTCTCTGAGTGCATTGTTACGGCACCCATGCAATCATTATATGTGCAAATGTTTGCGAGCAAAATCTTCAATGAGGTATTGCTCATATTTTAGGAAAAAATCATTCATGTTTTGTGGGGAGGCAATACACAATATATGCAAATAACTCCTTCAGTTGTTTAGGCATATGTATTGGACAGCATCTTCCAGAGTGTTCTCCCACACTTGGTCATCGTTAATGAGCCCTCTTTGTCTGGCACCTCTTAGAAAGTGGGATAGATTTTTCCATTGACAGTTCTCATATCTTCAAATATCCTGCACCAGAAACATTGTAGCATATAAGGCCAGACAGTATCGTTCTTGGTCCCATGGTAAGTTCACAGAATACATTCGACCAATGACTTTTTCTGCACCCCGTGTGTCTTAATTTTCAAATACAGTTGCAGAGTCAAACACATAGTGTAAGCAATGTCCGGGTATAATATGCCCCTTGCTTCCTCTTGCTCTTGATTTAATTTGAACCAAGCCGTCAGATGAGTATTGCGTTTTGAAGCACTTTGGGCCGCTGTGGTAATGTCATTTGGATTGAAAAATGCAATTTGTTCATCAGGCAACTGAACTGCTAATCTATGTATGGTATGTGACTGATAATGCATTTCAAAACCCATTCAAACGCCATGCTGCTTCTGGAGCGCTGATATACCGTGAATCAATAAAGGTCTAAATTTCATCATGATTTAGCTACATGTTCTTCAATCACACATTTGCACAATCATGACACTGTACACATTTAAAAGGTACTTAACACTTTTCACAGAAGCACAGACTTCAACATTATGTGGCAATTATACTTGAGAGCTAGATATGGACTATATGGTACAACCCAACTATTATCAATTGTCTTACCATTAACAATTGAAATTTGGTCAGTGTTTCGTCTTTTACTGGTATATTTGGGATATCCATTTATATTAGCAATAATTAGTTGCTGGAATTGCTTTGGATAATCCTTAGTGCATTTGTCATACATGGAGAATTAGGTTGTGTACTCCACATGGTCCATGAATCATATGTTTGGTTACAATTGCATATAAGCAAGGATTGGTGGTTAATGGGGGATTTCAGCAGATACTATTTTGTCTATACGTCTTCTGTTTTTGGTTTACTTTTATCTTTAAGAATGAGTAGTATATGAGAATGTGGTAAACCTCTCTTTTGAAATTCTATTACATAGACATGGCTTTTGTACAAATATCCTGGATCAGAGCTTTCATTTTATACTCTTGCACTAAATCTGGTCGAGCATCAGAGATTGGCCATGTTGTAGGTTCTGAACAATCTCTTCCCATTTGAGGTTGCAGGTCTTTGTAATAAAGATTGGGCTTACCATATTTGCTGACAATTGACAATTGATAATTTTGTAGCATATTTCTAGGTCTACCTGCAAATGATGAGCAAAATATAGTTTTTCCATGAATCAGCCGGCCTCATTAGCTTCATTAATTAAATGTTCCATTAATCCTGAATTTTTTACTCGCAACTTTGGCTATTTGGCGTACATATTGAGTCTGTTCGCTTCAGTTTTTACATATGTGTCAACTATATTTGCTGTGTAAGGAGGCCAGCATGTAAAAGGGGTTAAATTTGTCTCTAATGGAAAGGCGATAGCCATAATATTGCATTGGGTTACCCTAACTCTAGGATTTTGGTGACTGATTTCTTAAACCTACTAGGCTTGTGGCCTGTTTTTGCAATGGTATATCAATTCCCCAGCTCTGATCTCCATAGGGGAATAGCATGGGTAACCATGGGTTCCAATTTGGATCAAGGACACTAATTCTTGTTTTTTTCCTTTGGTTTGGATCATCTGCACTTGGTTTTGCAGTGTTAAAGAAGATCTCTTTCAAGTGGAGATTCCCCCGTCACCATTTTGAAAAATAATGCAACCTCATTAGTTTTGGTGCATTATATCGCCTTTGGTCATTTCTACAATCTTGCACTATGGTCATAGACACTTCCTTGGGAATATTGCCTGTTCTACTAGCGGCATCCTCTTCATATTTCTTTTCACCTGGTGCAACATTTTGCGGCCTCTGCAAATGGGTTGTATTGGACCATAAGGTGCTTAGAGTTTGTAAATTCTGGATTTGTTGCTGAGTTTGGTGAAATTATTTGCATTCTTTGCTCTGCAGCTTCGAGATCTAAAATATATAATTGTGCATACTGCCTGTTTTCTCCCTGTTGCGGATGCAGTGTGCCTGCTCGGTGACAAATTGAACCATGGACCCGAAACAGTATGGTCCATACCAGGAGGTGGAGTAATGTTTTCTCCCATTGAAGCAATGCAAGGGAACTATTTATAGACCTTATATTTCAAGAAATTCTTGCTGTAGTGATGCTGACCTGTCATGAGCTGCTGGATGAAAGGATCTGTAGTAATTGGGGGAAGATGTCTTTTCCTTTTGAACAACATTGTGAAAATTTCCGATCAGAAGGTCTTTCTGCTTCAAAATGTTGTGCATTACAAAAGTTGCATATCTGATCTAAATGTCCACGTGTGTGTTTTGATGTCTCCTCATTTATATTGTCATGTCATTCAAAACTAACATTGTTGTACTGTGGCCCTTGACTCTTCCAGCTCGTCCCTCTGTGCCCGTAATTGACGTAGATATCTCATCCTGTCTCTCTTTGCTTACATTGCGTTCTTCCAGAGTCATACTTTCTCTCTTAGCTCTGTGCCTTCAGCATTTTTCTTCATTATTTTCTTTTTCTTCAGTATCTCTATTTACTTGTCTTTGTCTTTCTCTTTCAGCAAGTTGCTGACAAAGTACTTTTCGTTTGTCTGGAGTCAGACTTGCTTTCTTGGCTCAGTGTCTTTCTAGTGTTTCTGGTGTTCATTTTTCTGTTCTTCACAGATCGATTTGCCTTTCCTTTTTTCTCTTCTTTTTGGCGTTTTTCTGCCGCTCATTTTCCTGTTCTTCTAATCACTCTATTAGCTCGCCTTTCTCTTTGTTGGCATTTTTTCCGACGCTGATTTTCCTGTTCTTCGATTGACTGTTAGCTCGTCTTTGTCTTTCTCTCTTTCACGCCCTTCTCCTGTTCAACTCCACCTGCTGAGTGACCGCTCTTCCTCTAATGTTGAAGACATGTTGCTTGTCTTTTGGCCTTTGCCTTCTTGCCGTTAGCTGTTCTTTGGGGGGCATGTTGTTGTTGTTATATATTGCTAAAAGTGTGTTTCTTTAATTTTAGTGGTTAGCAGGATAAAGGTTTTGGAAGTTAGTCCAATTTGCTGTTAATGTTTTTTTAACTGAGTTGTTATTAACTCACTTTTTGTGATTCCCTTTAACTGTGGGGGTTTTATTTTCCTTGCTTGCAGGGTATCAGTGACAATTTGAAGTTAATGTTCCTTTAACTGAGTTGTTATCAAAGTCCTTTTTGTGATATCCCTTTAACTGTGGGTTTTTTTTTTTCCTTGCTTGCAGATAACAGTCACAATTTGCAGTTAATGTTCCTTTAACTGAGGTTGTTATCAAACTCACTTTTTGTGAATATCCCTTTAATGTGGGGTTTTATTTCCTTGCTTGCAGGGTATCATTGACAATTTGCAGTTAATGTTCCTTTAACTGAGTTATCAAACTCACTTTTTTGTGAATATCCCTTTAACTGGGGTTTTTATTTTCCTTGCTTGCACAATTTGCAGTTATGTTTCTTTAACTAACCTTTTCCCCTCAGCCCCTGTCCATACACTTTGGGGGGACCTTTTTTCCCTCAGCCCCTGTCCATACACTTTGAAGGGACTTTTTTTCCCCTCAGCCCCTGTCCACACACTTTGGAGGGACCTTTTCCCCTCAGCCCCTGTCCATACACTTTGGAGGACCTTTCCCCTCAGCCCCTGTCCATACACTTTGGGGGGACCTTTTTTCCCTCACCCCTGTCCATACACTTTGAAGGGACTTTTTTCCCCTCAGCCCCTGTCCACACACTTTGGAGGGACCTTTTCCCCTCAGCCCCTGTCCATACACTTTGGAGGGACCTTTTCCCCTCAGCCCCTGTCCATACACTTTGGAGGACCTTTTCCCCTCAGCCCCTGTCCAATACACTTTGAAGGGGCTTTTTTTCCCTTACCCCCTGTCCTACACTTTGAAGGGACTTTTTTTTCCTCTCGCCCCTGTTCATACACTTTGAAGGGACTTTTCTTTCCTCAGCCCCGTCCATACACTTTGAAGGGACCTTTTTTTCCCTCAGCTCCTGTCCATACACTTTGAAGGGACTTTTTTCCCCCTCAGCCCCTGTCCACACACTTTGGAGGGACCTTTTCCCCTCAGCCCCTGTCCATAACTTAGAGGGACCTTTTCCCCTCAGCCCCTGTCCATACACTTTGGAGGGACCTTTTCCCCTCAGCCCTGTCCATACACTTTGGGGGGACCTTTTTTCCCTTCAGCCCCCCTGTCCACACACTTTGGAGGGACCTTTTCCCCTCAGCCCCTGTCCATACACTTTGGAGGGACCTTTTCCCCTCAGCCCCTGTCCATACACTTTGGAGGGACCTTTTCCCCTCAGCCCCTGTCCATACACTTTGAAGGGGCTTTTTTTCCCTTAGCCCCTGTCCATACACTTTGAAGGGACTTTTTTTTCCCTCAGCCCCTGTTCATACACTTTGAAGGGACTTTTCTTTCCTCAGCCCCTGTCCATACACTTTGAAGGGACCTTTTTTTCCCTCAGCTCCTGTCCATACACTTTGAAGGGACTTTTTGTTCCCTCAGCCCCTGTCCATACACTTTGAAGGGACTTTTTTTTCCCTCAGCCCCTGTCCATACACTTTGGAGGGACCTTTTTGCCTCAGCCCCCTGTCCATAACCTTTGAGGGATTCTTTGGAGGGATTTTTTTTTCCTCAGCCCCTGTCCATACACTTTGGAGGGACCTTTTTGCCTCAGCCCCTGTCCATACACTTGGAGGGATTCTTTGGAGGGACTTTTTTTTTCCTCAGCCCCTGTCCATACACTTTGGAGGGACCTTTTGCCTCAGCCCCTGTCCATACACTTTGAAGGGACTTTTTTCCCCCTCAGCCCCTGTCCATATACTTTGGAGGGACCTTTTCCCTTCAGCCCCTGTCCTACACTTTGGAGGGACCTTTTCCCCTCAGCCCCTGTCCATACACTTTGAAGGGGCTTTTTTTTCCCTTAGCCCCTGTCCATACACTTTGAAGGGACTTTTTTTCCCTCACCCCTGTTCATACACTTGAAGGACTTTTCTTTCCCTCATCCCCTGTCCATACACTTTGAAGGGACCTTTTTTCCCTCAGCCCCTGTCCATACACTTTGAAGGACTTTTTGTTCCCTCAGCCCCTGTCCATACACTTTGAAGGGACTTTTTTTTTCCCTCACCCCTGTCCATACACTTTGGAGGGACCTTTTTGCCTCAGCCCTGTCCATACACTTGAGGGACTTTTTTTTCCCTTAGCCCCTGTCCATACACTTTGGAGGGACCTTTTGCCTCAGCCCCTGTCCATACACTTTGAAGGGACTTTTTTCCCCCTCGCCCCTGTCCATACACTTTGGAGGACCTTTTTGCCTCAGCCCCTGTCCATACACTTTGAAGGGACTTTTTTCCCCCCTCAGCCCCTGTCCATACACTTTGGAGGGACCTTTTTCCCTCAGCCCCTGTCCATACATTTTGGAGGGACTTTTTTCCCTCAGCCCTTCCATACACTTTGGAGACCCTTTTCCCTCAGCCCCTGTCCATACACTTTGAAGGGACCTTTTTCCCTCAACCCCTGTCCATACACTTTGGATAGAACTGTTTTCCCTCAGCCCTCCATAAGCTACTGTCCTTTTCTTTAGGTGTGTTCTCAAAAGAGGTCTTCTTTCTCTTTAACTGTTAGGCTATTTGATTTTAACTTCCTTCCCATTCTTAGCTAACCTGGAAATAGCAGGGACTGTGCAGCCATCCATACGCTTCAGCGTCTACAGTTACTATGACAACGCTAGTTTCACAGATGCGCATAACAACTGGCGCGTGTGTTACTTCCCCGCCATGATGGAGGTACGCAAAAGTAATTATGCCACACAGTAAAGACTTTCCTGCAGGAAAGGAAATGAAGGGGCTGAGAGGCTGCGGCGGGGGAGGTAGAGCACTGTCAATGCACTCTGTAATTGTCTGGAAGAAATAACAGCAGCAGCCGAGGAAGAATGCACACCAAGTGGCAAAAAGAGGTAACTGCAGGACACACACGACACAGGGACGCACACTTGCATTTTATTTTAGGATACCTAGCAATTCACTACACATTGCATCAGGATGTGAAGCACTCTCCCACAATGCAATACAGCTGGATATATCTACACTTACTGGGAAAGCAAACTTTGTTTTGATTGGCCATTAACTCGCACATGCTCAGTAAGTCTCTCCCACAATGCAATACAGCTGGATATCATCTACACTTACTGGGAAAGCAAACTTTTTTGATTGGCCATTAACTCGCAATGCTCAGTAAGTCTCTCCCACCCAATGCATACAGCTGAGATCCCATCTCCACTTCCTGGGACCGCCAACTCAAGTGGTTTGCGAGAGCGCCAGTGGACCTCCCGAAGGGCCCTCCCTTCAGCCTGCCGCACCATGGAGGCCGTCCTTGTCTTGCGCTGAATGGACAGCTCAGGGTGAGTGGAAGCGGGTGGGCGTGGCCAAACGACACTGTCTCTCTCTCTGTTTGTCTCTCTCTCTGTCTCTCTCTCTCTGTCTCTCCCTCTGTCTGTCTGTCTGTCTCTCTCTCTATCTGTCTGTCTCTCTCTGTCAATTTCTCTGTCTCTTTCTCCTATTGTTAGCAGCAGTGCTCACAATAATCAGCTTCCAGGTTAGTACAATTATTATAAATTGTCCCATTACTGTAATAGTGGCCGACTGTATTCTAGCAGCCAATAGGAATACCCCATATTAAACAAGCACCAGGTTCCTCCTTACTGCCGCATGTGTGTAAAGTACAGCATCTAACAAAGCCCTTCCACATTGGTCGTAATCCAGGTAAAAGCCAATAGTGTTCCGTTTAACTGGGAGAGAAGGCATTGCCTATAAAAATGGTGGGCGATCCCTGCTGTTGCTAGGTATTGAGACGCTGCCTGTTCCTGCTTGAGAGCCCTGGGGATTAGCTGGAGGAGGGAGTTAGTGTGTGTACAGTATTGTATGTATACAACTTGACAGCACCTGGTCTGGGGCTCCAAGTGCAGATGGAAGCCCCGCGGAGCCTCCCAACACTCGCGGCAGGGCCTGGGAGCCTGGTTTTTGGCCGCGAACAACCGCAAACACCCCCTGGAAGACAGAACTACAGGGAAAGGCTCCAAGTGCCGCGGAGCCTCCCAACACTCGCGGCGGGGCCTGGTTTTCAGCCGCAACCAGTCGCAAACTACCCCTGGAAGATGGAACTACCGGGAAAGGCTCCAAGTGCCGCGGGAAGTTATTATTAGGTAAAAACGTATCTTAAACATAATAATTACACTACAAAAATAATAGCATTATTACTTAAAATATGTCATTCTTAGATAGGACTACCCTAATATGGAGGGCCTTGTAAGTGGCGGGTAGCTTACACATATACTTTAATAAATATATGTAACTAACACTCCAGCAAATTAAACTATATAAAATTAACACATAAAAAACCCACTGTGCACCAACGGGCACACTTTTGCTAGTATCCTATATAATAAAATGCAAGTGTGCGTCCCTGTGTCCGTGTGTGTCCTGCAGTTACCTCTTTTTGCCACTTGGTGTGCATTCTATTCCTCAGGCTGCTGCTGTTATTTCCTTCCAGACAATTACAGAGTGCATTGACAGTGCTCTACCTCCCCCGCCGCAGCCTCTCAGCCCCTTCATTTCCTTTCCTGCAGGAAAGTCCTTTACTGTGTGGCATAATTTACTTTTGCGTACCTCCATCATGGGCGGAAGTAACACACGCGCCAGTTGATTATGCGCATGCGTGAAACTAGCGTTGTCATAGTAACTGTAGACGCTGAAGCGTATGGATGGCTGCACAGTCCCTGCTATTTCCAGGTTAGCTAAGAATGGGAAGGAAGTTAAAATCAAATAGCCTAACAGTTAAAGAGACAGAAGACCTCTTTTGAGAACACACCTAAAGCAAAAGGACAGTTAGCTTATGGAGGGCTGAGGGAAAACAGTTCTATCCAAAGTGTATGGACAGGGGTTGAGGGAAAAAGGTCCCTTCAAAGTGTATGGACAGGGGCTGAGGGAAAAGGGTCCCTCCAAAGTGTATGGACGGGCTGAGGGAAAAAAGTCCCTCCAAAATGTATGGACAGGGGCTGAGGGAAAAAGGTCCCTCCAAAGTGTATGGACAGGGGCTGAGGGGAAAAAAGTCCCTTCAAAGTGTATGGACAGGGGCTGAGGCAAAAAGGTCCCTCCAAAGTGTATGGACAGGGGCTGAGGGGAAAAAAGTCCCTTCAAAGTGTATGGACAGGGGCTGAGGCAAAAAGGTCCCTCCAAAGTGTATGGACAGGGGCTGAGGGAAAACAAAAAAGTACCTTTGCAACGTGGTAGGACAGGGGCTGAGGGAACAAAAAGTCCCTTCAAAGTGTATGGACAGGGGCTGAGGGAAAAAAGGTCCCTTCAAAGTGTATGGACAGGGGATGAGGAAAGAAAAGTCCCTTCAAAGTGTATGAACAGGGGCTGAGGGAAAAAAAGTCCCTTCAAAGTGTATGGACAGGGGCTAAGGGAAAAAAAGCCCCTTCAAAGTGTATGGACAGGGGCTGAGGGGAAAAGGTCCCTCCAAAGTGTATGGACAGGGGCTGAGGGGAAAAGGTCCCTCCAAAGTATATGGACAGGGGCTGAGGGGAAAAAAGTCCCTTCAAAGTGTATGGACAGGGGCTGAGGCAAAAAGGTCCCTCCAAAGTGTATGGACAGGGGCTGAGGAAAAAAAAAGTCCCTCCAAAGAATCCCTCCAAAGTGTATGGACAGGGGCTGAGGCAAAAAGGTCCCTCCAAAGTGTATGGACAGGGGCTGAGGGAAAAAAAAGTCCCTTCAAAGTGTATGGACAGGGGCTTGAGCAAAAGGTCCCTCCAAAGTGTATGGACAGGGGCTGAGGAAAAAAAAGTCCCTTCAAATGTGTATGGACGGGCGGAGGGAAAAAAAGTCCCTTCAAATATGTATGACAGGCTGAGGAAAAAAAGGTCTTCAAAGTGTATGGACAGGGGCTGAGGGAAAGAAAAGTCCCTTCAAAGTGTATGAACAGGGGCTGAGGGAAAAAAAGTCCCTTCAAAGTGTATGGACAGGGGCTAAGGGAAAAAAAGCCCCTTCAAAGTGTATGGACAGGGGCTGAGGGGAAAAGGTCCCTCCAAAAGTGTATGGACAGGGCTGAGGGGAAGGTCCCTCCAAAGTGTATGGACAGGGGCTGAGGGGAAAAAGGTCCCTCCAAAGTGTGTGGACAGGGGCTGAGGAAAAAGGTCCCCCAAAGTGTATGGACAGGGGCTGAGGGGAAAAGGTCCCTCCAAAGTGTATGGACAGGGGCTGAGGAAAAGGTCCCTCAAAGTGTATGGACAGGGGCTGAGGGAACAGGTCCCTCCAAAGTGTGTGGACAGGGGCTGAGGGGGAAAAAAGTCCCTTCAAAGTGTATGGACAGGAGCTGAGGGAAAAAAAGGTCCCTTCAAAGTGTATGGACAGGGGCTGAGGAAAGAAAAGTCCCTTCAAAGTGTATGAACAGGGGCTGAGGGAAAAAAAAGTCCCTTCAAAGTGTATGGACAGGGGCTAAGGGAAAAAAAGCCCCTTCAAAGTGTATGGACAGGGGCTGAGGGGAAAAGGTCCCTCCAAAGTGTATGGACAGGGGCTGAGGGGAAAAGGTCCCTCCAAAGTGTATGGACAGGGGCTGAGGGGAAAAGGTCCCTCCAAAGTGTGTGGACAGGGGCTGAGGGGAAAAAAAGTCCCTTCAAAGTGTATGGACAGGGGCTGAGGGAAAAAAGGTCCCCCCAAAGTGTATGGACAGGGGCTGAGGGGAAAAGGTTAGTTAAAGAAACATTAACTGCAAATTGTGCAAGCAAGGAAAATAAAAACCCCACAGTTAAAGGGATATTCACAAAAAAGTGAGTTTGATAACTCAGTTAAAGGAACATTAACTGCAAATTGTCACTGATACCCTGCAAGCAAGGAAAATAAAACCCCCACATTTAAAGGGATATTCACAAAAAAGTGAGTTTGATAACAACTCAGTTAAAGGAACATTAACTGCAAATTGTGACTGTTATCTGCAAGCAAGGAAAATAAAAAACCCACAGTTAAAGGGATATTCACAAAAAAGGACTTTGATAACAACTCAGTTAAAGGAACATTAACTTCAAATTGTCACTGATACCCTGCAAGCAAGGAAAATAAAACCCCCACAGTTAAAGGGATATTCACAAAAAGTGAGTTTAATAACAACTCAGTTAAAAAAACATTAACAGCAAATAGTGACTAACTTCCAAAACCTTTATCCTGCTAACCACTAAAATTAAAGAAACACACTTTTAGCAATATATAACAACAACAACATGCCCCCCAAAGAACAGCTAACGGTCAAGAAGGCAAAGGCCAAAAGACAAGCAACATGTCTTCAACATTTAGAGGAAGAGCGGTCACCTCAGCAGGTGGAGTTGAACAGGAGAAGGGCTGAAAGAGAAAGACAAAGACGAGCTAACAGATCAATCGAAGAACAGGAAAATCAGCGTCGGAAAAATGCCAACAAAGAGAAAGGCGAGCTAATAGATGTATTGAAGAACAGGAAAATGAGCGGCAGAAAAACGCCAAAAGAGAAAGAGAAAAACGGGCAAATCGATCTGATGAAGAACAGAAAAATGAACACCAGAAACACCTAGAAAGACACTGAGCCAAGAAAGCAAGTCTGACTCCAGACAAACGAAAAGTACTTTGTCAGCAACTTGCTGAAAGAGAAAGACAAAGACAAGTAAATAGAGATACTGAAGAAAATGAAAATTAATTGAAGAAAAATGCTGCAAGGCACAGAGCTAAGAGAGAAAGTATGACTCTGGAAGAACGCAATGTAAGCAAAAGAGAGACAGGATGAGATATCTACGTCAATTACGGGCACAGAGGGAACGAGCTGGAAGAGTCAAGGGCCACAGTACAACCAATGTTAGTTTTGAATGACATGATCAATATAAATGAGGATGACATCAAAACACACACGTGGACATTTAGATCAGATATGCAACTTTTGTAATGCACAACATTTTGAAGCAGAAAGACCTTCTGATCGGAAATTTTCACAATGTTGTTCAAAAGGAAAAGTACATCTTCCCCCAATTACTACAGATCCTTTCATCCAGCAGCTCATGACAGGTCAGCATCACTACAGCAAGAATTTCTTTGAAAATATAAGGTCTATAAATAGTTCCCTTGCATTTGCTTCAATGGGAGAAAACATTACTCCACCTCCTGGCTATGGACCATACTGTTTCCGGGTCCATGGTTCAATTTGTCACCGAGCAGGCACACTGCATCCGCAACAGGGAGAAAACAGGCAGTATGCACAATTATATATTTTAGATCCCTCTGAAGCTGCAGAGCAAAGAATGCAAATTTCACCAAACTCAGCAACAAATCCAGAACTTATACAAACTCTAAGCACCCTTATGGTCCAATACAACCCATTTGCAGAGGCCTGCAAAATGTTGCACCAGGTTGAAAGAAAATATGAAGAGGATGCCGCTAGAACAGGCAATATTCCCAAGGAAGTGTCTATGACAATAGTGCAAGATTGTAGAAATGACCAAAGGCGATATAATGCACCAAAACATAATGAGGTTGCATTTATTTTTCAAAATGGTGACGGGGGAATCTCCACTTGAAAGAGATCTTCTTATACACTGCAAACCAAGTGCAGATGATCCAAACCAAAGGAAAACACAAAGAATTAGTGTCCTTGATCCAAATCTGGAACCCATGGTTTACCCATTGCTATTCCCCTATGGAGATCAGAGCTGGGGAATTGATATACCATTGCAAAACAGGCCACAAGCCTTAGTAGGTTTAAGAAATCAGTCACAAAATCCTAGAGTTAGGGTAACCCAAATGCAATATTATGGCTATCGCCTTTCCATTAGAGACAAATTTAACCCCTTCTTACATGCTGGCCTCCTTACACAGCAATATATAGTTGACACATATGTAAAAACTGAAGCGAACAGACTCAATTATGTACGCCAAAATCAGCCAAAGTTGCGAGTACAAAAATATTCAGGATTAATGGAACATTTAATTAATGAAGCTAATGAGGCAGGCCTGATTCATGGAAAAACATATATTTTGCCTTCATCATTTGCAGGTAGACCTAGAAATATGCTACAAAATTATCAATTGTCAATTGTCAGCAAATATGGTAAGCCCAATCTTTTTATTACAATGACCTGCAACCTCAAATGGGAAGAGATTGTTCAGAACCTACAACATGGCCAATCTTCTGATGCTCGACCAGATTTAGTTGCAAGAGTATAACTGAAAGCTCTGATCCAGGATATTTGTACCAAAAGCCATTGTCTATGTAATAGAATTTCAAAAGAGAGGTTTACCACATTCTCATATACTACTCATTCTTAAAGATAAAAGTAAACCAAAAACAGAAGACGTAATAGACAAAATAGTATCTGCTGAAATCCCCCATATAACCACCAATCCTTGCTTATATGCAATTGTAACCAAACATATGATTCATGGACCATGTGGAGTACACAACCTTAATTCTCCATGTATGACAAATGCACTAAGGATTATCCAAAGCAATTCCAGCAACTAATTATTGCTAATATAAATGGATATCCCAAATATACCAGTAAAAGACGAAACACTGACCAAATTTCAATTGTTAATGGTAAGACAATTGATAATAGTTGGGTTGTACCATATAGTCCATATCTAGCTCTCAAGTATAATTGCCACATTAATGTTGAAGTCTGTGCTTCTGTGAAAAGTGTTAAGTACCTTTTTAAATGTGTACAGTGTTCATGATTGTGCAAATGTTGTGATTGAAGAACATGGTAGCTTAAATCATGATGAAATTTAGACCTTTATTGATTCACGGTATATCAGCGCTCCAGAAGCAGCATGGCGTTTGAATGGGTTTGAAATGCATTATCAGTCACATACCATACATAGATTAGCAGTTCAGTTGCCTGATGAACAAATTGCATTTTTCAATCCAAATGACATTACCACAGCGGCCCAAAGTGCTTCAAAACGCAATACTCATCTGACGGCTTGGTTCAAATTAAATCAAGAGCAAGAGGAAGCAAGGGGCATATTATACCCGGACATTGCTTTACACTATGTGTTTGACTCTGCAAACTGTATTTGAAAATTAAGACAACGGGGTGCAGAAAAAGTCATTGGTCGAATGTATTCTGTGAACTTACCATGGGACCAAGAACGATACTGTCTGCGCCTTATATTGCTACATGTTTCTGGTGCAGTATCATTTGAAGATATGAGAACTGTCAATGGAAATATCTATCCCACTTTCTAAGAGGCTGCCAGACAAAGAGGGCTCATTAACGATGACCAAGTGTGGGAGAACACTCTGGAAGATGCTGTCCAATACATCATGCCTAAACAACTGAAGGAGTTATTTGCATATATCTGTGTATTTGCCTCCCCACAAAACATGAATGATTTTTTCCTAAAATATGAGCAATACCTCATTGAAGATTTTGCTCGCAAACATTTGCATCATAATAATGATTGCATGGTGTGCCGTAACAATGCACTCAGAGAAATATCCAACGTTCTGATACTCTATGGAAAAAAATATCTATGATCAAATATTTGAAAAACAAACAGCTGAATAGATGGTGAGAACCTTAAATAAAGAGCAAAAAGCAGCTTTAGAAGAAATATTATTGGCAAATGAAAATGACAACCTTTGCAATCATTGTTTCTTCTTGGATGGACCAGGACGTCATGGTAAAACCTACCTTTACAAGACACTTCTGAGCACAATCCGTGGGCAAGGTAACATTGCACTTCCAGTAGCCTCCACAGGTATAGCAGCTAATCTTTTTGAGGGTGGGAGAACATACCATTCTCAGTTTAAATTACCTGTGCCCATACTTGAGAACTCTGTATCAAATATGCGCCTCAATTCTGTTGATGCTGAAAATGTAAGATCTGCTAAAATAGTTATTTGGGATGAATGTACTATGGCCCCCTCTTTAGCTCTTACAGTGGTTGACAAACTGCTACAAGAAATAATGGATAACAACAAACCCTTTGGAGGAAAGGTTTTCTTGCTTGGTGGAGATTTCCGTCAAACACTTCCTGTGGTGCCTCATTGCGACCGGACAAAAGTTATAGAGGCCTGTATTAAGAATAACAAGCTGTTCTCAACCTTAAAAAAAATATTTGCTCAGTTGACACTGCTTTTAGTATTTGGTTAACCAAAGTGGGTGATGGTGATACGCCACATATTGATGGCTTGCCTGAAGACATTGTAGAAATCCCTTCCCCAATTCTATGCACATGGAATATCATCAAAGACTTTTTTGGAAAAAAAATTCCTGTTGCTGATGTTACCAAATTGGCAAAAAAATCCATCCTTTGCCCAAAAAACTGTGATGTTAACATAAATGAAGAGCTGCTCAACATTTTGGAAGATGAAACTGTGATATACTTCAGCTCAGACTCAATTGATGACTCAAGTGAGGAAGATACGCAAAACTATCCAACTGAGTTCCTCAATGAGCTAGCTCCAACAGGTATGCTGAGGCATACACTCAACCTTAAAAAGGGAGCAATAATTATGCTCCTTAGAAAGTTAAACACTAAAAGAGGATTGTGCAATGGTACCTGTCTCATCATTAATGACTTGAAGAACAATCTCATCATTGCTCAATTAATAACAGGTTCAGCAGAAGGAGACATAGTCTTTATTCCACGTATTGATTTGGCTCCATCTTCAACTGATTTACCCTTTACCTTACGAAGCAGGCAATTTCCAGTAACAATAGCCTTTGCCATGACAATTAATAAAGATCAGGGGAAAACCTTAGAAAAAGTTGCCATTTACTTGCCAGAACCAGTATTCAGCCATGGTCAGTTATATGTAGCCTTATCAAGAGTTAGGAGTTTTTCTGACGTTCTGGTCAGTTGTAGATGGCCCTGACCAAGGCAAACTATTGGAAAATTCAGACAGAATATTTACAAGGAATGTTGTCTGTAAGGAAATCTTATAGCAGGGGCATTTCTTTACGGAGGAGGGACGGGTAAAGAACCAACTTTATACCTATCTGTGCCGGGAGGTAGCAAACATGCCGATTATAACCTGATACCAGTCTGAGTACTAATTAGATTTGGGACAAGTGAAGCTTTGTATATATGTCGGGAGGCAGTAAGCACGCTAATTAAGACGTTGATATGGCTAAATACTCTCTACACAAAGTATACCACATTTCCATTCTTGTTGATATGGCTTAATACTCTCTACACAAAGTATACCACATTTCCATACTAGGTGATATGGCTAAATACTCTCCACACAAAGTATACCACATTTCCATACTTGGTGATATGGCTAAATACTCTCTACACAGCTTAATTCATAATTCGTTGCGTGTACTCAAAACTTTTAGAAATGATAAATTATCAACGCTATGTATAATATGCTTAAAAAGCTAGAAATCCTTAAAACTGAAAATCCTTAAAACCCTTGTTAACCAAAACAGAGCTGGGCGCACAGACCTATAGGACCACCCAGCATTTTTATTTTTTAATTTATGGAAGTTATTATTAAAGGAAGTTATTATAGTTTTCAATGTGCGAAACTGATCAAGATAAATACTTCCAGATCCTGAGAAAATATAGAAGGACAACCTTGTACCCCTTTACTGAAGGTATATGCTATTTTTAGAACTAATCCTTGAACCACACTCTTTTAGAAGGAAGGCGCGTTAATATGAAAGCAGAATCTGTGTCTCTATGGTTGTTGGAATTTACCTTTGGAACTTGGGTCTGTGTTTTACATTTCCCAGCATCATCCACAATTATATGGTAGCACGCCCTGCATTGACATATGCCTCTGTTTTTTCGCAGTGCACTATCTCCAGACAACCTGGCCGTGTTCCAAAAGTTTGTATTTGAACAAAAAAAGAAGAGCTAACCACACACAATTCACAATTGTCTTTTTTAATTCACAACTTCCCAATCATCACACAGTGTGGTCACTGAACATTGTGTACTTTAACACATCTCCTTTTACGGGCAGATTAGGCAAGGGGCATGTGACTGAGTCAGAGGTGTGTGCCAGTCACTGTACATCACACAGTTATTTCACATCCCAGTTCTTCATGGGTTACATTTATTTAATGCTAATTACGTAATGGGATTACAATTTATTGGTGTTTTTAGGGGGTTTTATTTTCATATTCTGTATGTGTAAAAATGTGGGTTAAGTTCTCTTTTAAAAGATAGATTAGTTAAAGGCCCCAGACCAGTTAGACTCCCCAGGGTGAGGGTATTTTGCTAGGTCCTTCCCCCCGGGTTTACCTTAATAACTGTAATCTGTATTTAAGGATCCAATCACCTTGCCCCTCCATACTCTGTCCCCCCACCCTGTCTGAGATATGTCCAATAGGAAAACGTGCTTCTTGCAGAGAGCATATTCCCATTGGTTAGGTCGCCAAAATAGGACGGCACTATAGATGCCGCAATTGGACCTGTAAAAATTCCCACTATTAAAGGTAATCCCAGGGTGAGTTGAGTCGTTATGTCTTATTGGAAGATGTGGTAGGCTGGCCTTATATATCCTTATACTACACAGCCAATGGTACATAATCTAGTAGCTATGATAGTGAGGTTACCTTTTTGCCATCCAAGACAAATGCTACCATCTGGTAATACGTGATATTCTCCCTAATTTTCATTTTTATTTAGGGAGATGTAGGTAGTAAAGAAACCTAAAGTTCGTGCCACTGAAAATTGTTTTAATGGAAAGGACCCATAAAAATGTGTTGCCGGTTTTTCAATGGGGTTTTTTTTTTGGGGGGGGGGGGGAATTGTCCACTGCATTCCTATTCATATCCCTATTATTTTACATCTTTAGTGGGGAAAATGGAATTTTTTTTCTTTCTATGTGTTTCTATAATTCCCCAACCCCCAGAGTACCTTTTTTTCTTCGGTTTCTTTTCCTCTGTCCCTAGATATTTGTTAAAAGAAGTCAGATTTCTATACACCACTCCTGCTTGAGCTGTCAATCAAATCCCTAACAGTTGTATGCAGAGGGCCAGGATTCGAAATCCCCCCCTTGAAAATCCTGCCCTTGCCCCTGAATAACATAACGTTGTTCACTCTGAACTGGCCATGTGATCAGAACACAAAGCACAATCCAAATGTTGTAAGAGAACCTACCCGTTAATGTCACTACAAAATATCACTTACTGGCAATCCAGATGTAATAGATAAACTGGTTTTTCCTCCTTTAATCTGGACACAAGGATGTATCTGGAAAGAAGGACTGTTGCTCTCATCTGAAAGTATATAAAAATGTAGGTGGTTAAATGATATAATGTAAATGGACTGCAAAACAAGAGGGGAACTACATCTGGCCTATCTGTCATTATACTTCCTTTATATAATTATTTTTTTCCATTTTGGAGAGTGCATTGAGTTTTTTAGACTGTACTATGAGGTGGGGTAGGCTAAAATATATTAACATAGATAAGTTATATTGTATGTAAGTATAACATGAATTGTTTATTATATGTACAAATAAAGATATATAAGTGTGTCACGTGTGTAAATGGCATATGAAATAAAAAAATAAAAGTACTAACCTACAGAATCTCCCCCACGTTTGAATGGACTAGTGCAAATGGGAGCTATAGACACACCTCTCAAATTTATTAAATTCTGCATGGAAGTTTGCTGCCATTTCCTTATTGCCTTATTATCCAATATGTGCTTCTGGTAGCTTCTGTAGCACTACTCACATCCTGACGCAATGCATGCAAGACTTACTGAGCATGTGCGAGTTAATGGCCAATCAAAAGAAATTTGCTTTCCCAGTAAGTGTAGATGATATCCAGCTGTATTGCATTGTGGGAGAGACTTACTGGCATGTGCGAGTTAATGGCCAATCAAAAAAAAGTTTGCTTTCCCAGTAAGTGTAGATGATATCCGCTGTATTGCATTGTGGAGGAGACTTACGACATGTGCGAGTTAATGGCCAATCAAAACAAAGTTTGCTTTCAGTAAGTGTAGATGATATCCAGCTGTATTGCATTGTGGGAGAGTGCTTCACATCCTGATGCATGTGTAGTGGAACGGGTGGGCGTGCCAAACGACACTGTCTCTCTCTCTGTTTGTCTCTCTCTCTGTCTCTCTCTCTCTGTCTCTCCCTCTTGTCTGTCTGTCTGTCTCTCTCTCATTCTGTCTGTCTCTCTCTGTCAATTTCTCTGTCTCTTTCTCTCTATTGTTAGCAGCAGTGCTCACATAATCAGCTTCCAGGTTAGTACAATTATTTATAAATTGTCCCATTACTGTAATAGTGGCCGACTGTATTCTAGCAGCCAATAGGAATACCCCATATTAACAAGCACCAGGTTCCTCCTTACTGCCGCATGTGTGTAAGTAAAGCATCTAACAAAGCCCTTCCACATTGGTCGTATCCAGGTAAAAGCCAATAGTGTTCGTTTAACTGGAGAGAAGGCATTGCCATAAAAATGTGGGGCGATCCCTGCTGTTGTCTAGGTATTGAGACGCTGCCTGTTCCTGCTTGAGAGCCTGGGATAGCTGGAGGAGGGAGTTAGTGTGTGTACAGTATTGTATGTATACAACTTGACACCACCTGGTCGGGGTCTCCAAGTGCAGATGGAAGCCCCGCGGAGCCTCCCACACTCGCGCAGGGCCTGGAGCCTGGTTTTTGGCCGCGAACAACCGCAAACAACCCCCTGGAAGACAGAACTACAGGGAAAGGCTCCAAGTAGGCCGCGGAGCCCTCCAACATCGCGGGCGGGGCCTGGTTTTCAGCCGCAACCAGTCGCAATAACCCCTGGAAGATGGAACTACCGGGAAAGGCTCCAAGTGCCGCGGGAAGTTATTAGTGTAAAACGTATCTTAAACATTAATTAAACTACAAAAATAATAGCATTATTCTAAAATATGTCATTCTTAGATAGGACTACCCTAATATGGAGGCCTTGTAAGTGGGCGGTGTGCTTACACATATACTTTAATAAATATATTGTAACTAACAACTCCAGTCACAAATTAAACATTATAAATTAACACAAATAAAAACCCACTGTGCACCAACGGGCACACTTTTGCTAGTCCTATATAATAAAATGCAGTGTGCGTCCCTGTGTCCGTGTGTGTCCTGCAGTTACCCTCTTTTTGCCACTTGGTGTGCATTATTCCTCAGCTGCTGCTGTTATTTCCTTCCAGACAATTACAGAGTGCATTGACATGTCTCTACCTCCCCCCGCCGCAGCCTCTCAGCCCCTTCATTTCCTTTCCTGCAGAAAGTCCTTTACTGTGTGGCATAATTTACTTTTGCTTACCTCCATCATGGCGGGGAAGTAACACACGCCCAGTTGATTATGCCATGCGTGAAACTAGCGTTGTCATAGTAACTGTAGACCTGAAGCGTATGGATGGCGGCACAGTCCCCTCGCTATTTCCAGGTTAGCTAAAATGGAAAGGAAGTTAAAATCAAATAGCCTAACAGTTAAAGAGACAGAAGACCTCTTTTGAGAACACACCTAAACAAAAGGACAGTTAGCTTATGAGGGCTGAGGAAAACAGTTCTATCCAAAGTGTATGGACAGGGGTTAGGGAAAAGGTCCCTTCAAAAGTGTATGGACAGGGGCTGAGGGAAAAGGGTCCTCTCCAAGTGTATGGACGGGCTGGAGGAAAAAAGTCCCTCCAAAATGTATGGACAGGGGCTGAGGGAAAAAGGTCCCTCCAAAGTGTATGGACAGGGGCTGAGGGGAAAAAAAGTCCTTCAAGTGTATGGACAGGGGCTGAGGCAAAAAGGTCCCTCCAAAGTGTATGGACAGGGCTGAGGGGAAAAAAGTCCCTTCAAAGTGTATGGACGGGGCTGAGGCAAAAAGGTCCCTCCAAATTGTATGGACAGGGGCTAAGGGAAAAAAAAGTCCCTCCAAAGTGTATGGACAGGGGCTAGGCAAAAAGGTCCCTCCAAAGTGTATGGACAGGGCTGAGGGAAAAAAAAAAGTCCCTTCAAAGTTATGGACAGGGGCTGAGGGAACAAAAAGTCCCTTCAAAAGTATGGACAGGGGCTGAGGGAAAAAAGGGTCCCTTCAAAGTGTATGACAGGGGATGAGGAAAGAAAAGTCCTTCAAAAGTGTAGAACAGGGGCTGAGGGAAAAAAAGTCCCTTCAAAGTGTATGGACAGGGGCTAGGAAAAAAAGCCCCCTTCAAAGTGTATGGACAGGGCTGAGGGGAAAAGGTCCCTCCAAAGTGTATGGACAGGGGCTGGGGAAAAGGTCCCTCCAAATTATATGGACAGGGGCTGAGGGGAAAATCCCTTCAAAGTGTAATGGACAGGGCTGAGCAAAAAGGTCCCTCCAAAGTGTTGGACAGGGGCTGAGGAAAAAAAAGGTCCCTCCAAAGAATCCCTCCAAAGTGTATGGACAGGGCGCTGAGGCAAAAGGTCCCTCCAAAGTGTATGGACAGGGGCTGAGGAAAAAAAAGTCCCTCCAAAGAATCCCTCCAAACAGTGTATGACAGGGGCTGAGGCAAAAGGTCCCTCCAAGTGTATGGACAGGGCTGAGGGAAAAAAAAGTCCCTTCAAATGTATGGACAGGGGCTGAGGGAACAAAAAGTCCCTCAAAGTGTATGGACAGGAGCTGAGGGAAAAAGGTCCCTTCAAGTGTATGGCCAGGGGCTGAAAAAGAAAAGTCCCTTCAAGTGTATGAACAGGGGGCTGAGGAAAAAAAAGTCCCTTCAAAGTGTATGGACAGGGGCTAAGGGAAAAAAAGCCCCTTCAAAGTGTATGGACAAGGGGCTGAGGGGAAAAGGTCCCTCTCAAAGTGTATGGACAGGGGCTGAGGGGAAAAGTCCCTCCAAAGTGTATGGACGGGGCTGAGGGGAAAAGGTCCCTCCAAAGTGTGTGGACAGGGGCTGAAGGAAAAAAGGTCCCCCCCAAAGTGTTGGACAGGGGCTGAGGGAAAGGTCCCCAAAGTGTATGGACAGGGGCTGAGGGGAAAAGGTCCCTCTAAAGTGTATGGACAGGGGCTGAGGGGAAAAGGTCCCTCCAGTGTGTGAACAGGGGCTGAGGGGGAAAAAAGAAGTCCCTTCAAGGTGTTGGACAGGAGAGGGAAAAAAAGGTCCCTTCAAAGTGTATGGCAGGGGCTGAGGAAAGAAAAGTCCCTTCAAAGTGTATGAACAGGGGCTGAGTGGAAAAAAAAGTCCTTCCAAAGTGTATGGACAGGGGCTAAGGGAAAAAAGCCCCTTCAAATGTATGGCAGGGGCTGGAGGTGAAAAGGGTCCCTCCAAAGTGTATGGACAGGGCTAGGGGAAAAGGTCCCTCCAAAGTGTTGGACAGGGGCTGAGGGGAAAGTCCCTCCAAGTGTGTACCAGGGGCTGAGGGGAAAAAAGTCCCTTCAAAAGTGTATGACAGGGCTGAGGGAAAAAAGGTCCCCCCAAAGTGTATACAGGGGCTGAGGGGAAAAGGTCCCTCCAAAGTGTATACAGGGGCTGAGGAAAAGTCCCTCCAAAGTGTGTGGACAGGGGCTGAGGGAAAAAAGTCCCTTCAAAGTGTATGGACAGGGCTGAGGGAAAAAAAGGTCCCCCCAAAGTGTATTGACAGGGGCTGAGGGGAAAGGTTAGTTTTAAGAACATTAACTGCAAATTGTGCAAGCAAGGAAAATAAAAACCCCAACGTTTAAGGGATTTCACAAAAAAGTGAGTTTGATAACTCAGTATAAAGGACATTAACTGCAAATTGTCACTGATACCCTGCAAGCAAGGAAAATAAAACCCCCACATTTAAGGGATATTCCACAAAAAAGTGAGTTTGATAACAATCAGTTAAGGAACATTAACTGCAAAATTGTGACTGTTTATCTGCAAGCAGGAAAATAAAAAACACCCCAAGTTAAAGGGATATTCACAAAAAAAGGACTTTGATACAACTCAGTTAAAGGAACATTAACTTCAAATTGTCCTGATACCCTGCAGAGCAGGAAAATAACCCCCCACAGTTAAGGGATATTCACAAAAAGTAGTTTATACAACTCAGTTAAAAAAACATTAACAGCAATAGTGACTAACTTCCAAAACCTTTATCCTGCTAACCACTAAAATTAAAGAAACACACTTTTAATGCATAATAACCACAACAACATGCCCCCCAAAGAACACTAGACGGTCAAAAGGCAAAGGCCAAAAGACAAGCAACATGTCTTCAACTTTAGAGGAAGAGCGGTCACCATCCTCACAGGTGGAGTTGAACAGGAGAAGGGCTGAAAGAGAAAACAAGACGAGCTAACCAGATCAATCGAAAAACAGGAAAATCAGCGTCGGAAAAATGCCAACAAGAGAAAGGCGAGCTAATAGATGTTATTGAAACAGGAAATGACGGCAAAGAAAACGCCAAAAGAGAAAGAGAAAACGGGCAAATCGATCGATGAAGAACAAAATGAACCCAGAACAAACCTGAAAGACACTGAGCCAAAAGCAATTCTGACTCCAGACAAACGAAAAGTACTTGTCAGCAACTTGCTGAAAGAGAAAGACAAAGACAAGTAATATAGATACTGAGAAAAGAGAAAATTATTGAAGAAAAATGCTGCAAGGCACAAGCTAAGAGAAAGTATGACTCTGGAAGAACGCAATGTAAGCAAAAGAGAGACAGGATGAGATATCTACGTCAATTACGGGCACAGAGGGAACGAGCTGGAAGATTCAAGGGCCACAGTACCAATGTTAGTTTTGAATGACATGATCAATATAAATGAGGATGACATCAAAAACACACGTGGACATTTAGATCAGATATGCAACTTTTGTAATGCCAACATTTTGAGAGAGAAAGACCTTCTGATCGAAATTTTCACAATGTTGTTCAAAAGGAAAAGTACATCTTCCCCCATTACTACAGATCCTTTCATCCAGCAGCTCATGACAGGTCAGCATCACTACAGCAAGAATTTCTTTGAAAATATAAGGTCTTAAATAGTTCCCTTGCATTGTCGTTCAATGGGAGAAAACATTACTCCACCTCCTGGCTATGGACCATACTGTTTTCCGGGTCCATGGTTCAATTGTCACCGAGCAGCACACTGCATCCGCAACAGGAGAAAACAGCAGTATGCACAATTATATATTTTGATCCCTCTGAAGCTGCAGACAAAGAATGCAAATTTCACCAAAACTCAGCAACAAATCAGAACTATACAACTCAGCACCCTAGGGTCCAATACAACCCATTTGCAGAGGCCTGCAAAATGTTGCACCAGGTTGAAAGAAATATGAAGAGGATGCCGTCTAGAACAGGCAATATTTCCCAAGGAAGTGTCTATGACATAGTGCAAGATTGTAGAAATGACCAAGAGCGATATAATGCACCAAACATAATGAGGGTTGCATTTATTTTTCAAAATGGTGACGGGGGAATCTCCACTTGAAAGAGATCTTCTTATATCACTGCAAACCAAGTGCAGATGATCCAACCCAAAGGAAAACACAAAGAATTAGTGTCCTTGATCCAAATCTGGAACCCATGGTTTACCCATTGCTATTCCCCTATGGAGATCAGAGCTGGGGAATTGATATACCATTGCAAAACAGGCCACAACCTTAGTAGTTTAAAAAGAAATCAGTCACAAATCCTGAGTTAGGGTAACCCAAATGCAATATTATGGCTATCGCCTTTCCATTAGAGACAAATTTACCCCTTCTTACATGCTGGCCTCCTTACACAGCAATATATAGTTGACACATATGTAAAAACTGAAGCGAACAGACTCAATTATGTACGCCAAAATCAGCCAAAGTTGCGAGTACAAAAAATATTCAGGATTAATGGACATTTAATTAATGAAGCTAATGAGGCAGGCCTGATTCATGGAAAAACATATTTTTGCCTTCATCATTTGCAGGTAGACCTAGAAATATGCTACAAAATTATCAATTGTCATTGTCAGCAATATGGTAAGCCCAATCTTTTTATTACAATGACCTGCAACCTCAAATGGGAAGAGATTGTTCAAACCTACAACATGGCCAACTTCTGATGCTCGACCAGATTTAGTTGCAAGATAAACTGAAAGCTCGATCCAGGATATTTGTACCAAAAGCCATTGTCTATGTAATAGAATTTCAAAAGAGAGGTTTACCCACATTCTCATATACTACTCATTCTTAAAGATAAGTAAACCAAAAACAGAAAGCGTAATAGACAAAATAGTATCTGCTGAAATCCCCCTATAACCACCAATCCTGCTTATATGCAATGTAACCAAACATATGATTCATGGACCATGTGGAGTAACAACCTTAATCTTCTCCATGTATGACAAATGCACTAAGGATTATCCAAAGCAATCCAGCAACTAATTTTTGCTAATATAAATGGATATCCCAAATATCCAGTAAAAGACGAAACACTGACCAAATTTCAATTGTTAATGGTAAGACAATTGATAATAGTTGGGTTGTACCATATAGTCCATATCTAGCTCTCAAGTATAATTCCACATTAATGTTGAAGTCTGTGCTTGTTCTGTGAAAAGTGTTAGTACCTTTTTAAATGTGTACAGTGTTCATGATTGTGCAAATGTTGTGATTGAAGACATGGTTAGCTAATCATGATGAAATTTAGACCTTTATTGATTCACGGTATATCAGCGCTCCAAAGCAGCATGGCGTTTGAATGGGTTGAATGCATTATCAGTCACATACCATACATAGATTAGCAGTTCAGTTCCTGATGAACAAATTGCATTTTTCAATCCAAAGGACATTACCACAGCGGCCCAAAAGTGCTTCAAACGCAACTCATCTATATCTGACGGCTTGGTTCAATTAATCAAGGCAGAGGAAGCAAGGGGCATATTATACCCGGACATTGCTTACACATATGTTTGACTCTGCAAAACTGTATTTGAAAATTAAGAACACGGGGTGCAGAAAAAGTCATTGGTCGAATGTATTCTGTGAACTATCCATGGGACCAAGAACGATACTGTCTGCGCCTTATATTGCTACTGTTTTGCTGGTGCAGTATCATTTGAAGATATGAAGAACTGTCAATGGAAATATCTATCCACTTTCTAAGAGGCTGCCAGACAAAGAGGGCTCATTAACGATGACCAGAGTGTGGGAGAACACTCTGGAAGATGCTGTCCAATACATCATGCCTAAACAACTGAAGGAGTTATTTGCATATATCTGTGTATTTGCCTCCCCACAAAACATGAATGATTTTTTCCTAAATATGAGCAATACCTCATTGAAGATTTTGCTCCAAACATTTGCATCATAATAATGATTGCATGGTGTGCCGTAACAATGCACTCAGAGAAATATCCAACGTTCTGATACTCTATGGAAAAAAAATATCTATCTATGATCAAATATTTGAACAACAAACAGCTGATAGATGGTGAGAACCTTAAATAAAGAGCAAAAAGCAGCTTTAGAGAAGAATATTATATTGGCAAATGAAAATGACAACCTTTGCAATCATTGTTTCTTCTTGGATGGACCAGGACGTCATGGTAAAACCTACCTTTACAAGACACTTCTGAGCACAATCCGTGGGCAAGGTAACATTGCACTCCAGTAGCCTCCACAGTTATAGCAGCTAATCTTTTTGAGGGTGGGAGAAATACCATTCTCAGTTTAAATTACCTGTGCCCATACTTGAGAACTCTGTATCAAATATGCGCCTCAATTCTGTTGATGCTGAAAATGTAAGATCTGCTAAAATAGTTATTTGGATGAATGTACTATGGCCCCCTCTTTAGCTCTTACAGTGGTTGACAAACTGCTACAAGAAATAATGATGATAACAACAAACCCTTTGGAGGAAAGGTTTTCTTGCTTGGTGGAGATTCCCGTCAAACACTTCCTGTGGTGCCTCATTGCGACCGGACAAAAGTTAGAGGCCTGTATTAAGAATAACAAGCTGTTCTCACCTTAAAAAAAATATTTGCTCAGTTGACACTGCTTTAGTATTTGGTTAACCAAAGTGGGTGATGGTGATACGCCACATATTGATGGCTTGCCTGAAGACATTGTAGAAATCCCTTCCCAATTCTATGCACATGGAATATCATCAAAGCCTTTTTTGGAAAAAAAATTCCTGTTGCTGATGTTACCAAATTGGCAAAAAAATCCATCCTTTGCCCAAAAAACTGTGATGTTAACATAAATGAAGAGCTGCTCAACATTTTGGAAGGATGAAACTGTGATATACTTCAGCTCAGACTCAATGATGACTCAAGTGAGGAAGATACGCAAAACTATCCAACTGAGTTTCCTCAATGAGCTAGCTCCAACAGGTATGCTGAGGCATACACTCAACCTTAAAAAGGGAGCAATAATTATGCTCCTTAGAAGTTAACACTAAAAGAGGATTGTGCAATGGTACCTGTCTCATCATTAATGACTTGAAGAACAATCTCATCTTTGCTCAATTAATAACAGGTTCAGCAGAAGGAGACATAGTCTTTATTCCACGTATTGATTGGCTCCATCTTCAACTGATTTACCCTTTACCTTACGAAGCAGGCAATTTCCAGTAACAATAGCCTTTGCCATGACATTAATAAAGATCAGGGGAAAACCTTAGAAAAAGTTGCCATTTACTTGCCGAACCAGTATTCAGCCATGGTCAGTTATATGTAGCCTTATCAAGAGTTAGGAGTTTTCTGACGTTCTGGTCAGTTGTAGATGGCCCTGACCAAGGCAAACTATTGGAAAAATTCACAGAATATTTACAAGGAATGTTGTCTGTAAGGAAATCTTATAGCAGGGGCATTTCTTTACGGAGGAGGGACGGTGTAAAGAACCAACTTTATATCCTATCTGTGCCGAGGTAGCAACACTGCATTATAACCTGATACCAGTCTGAGTACTAATTAGATTTGGGACAAGTGAAGCTTTGTATATATGTCGGGAGGCAGTAAGCACGCTAATTAAGACCTGATACCAGTCTGAGCAACCATTAGATTATGGACAGGCGAAATATGTCGGGAGGCAGTAAGCACGCTAATTAAGACCTGATCCAGTCTGAGCAACCATTAGATTTGGGACAGGAAAGCTTTGTATATATGTCGGGAGGCAGTAAGCACGCTAATTAAGACCTGATACCAGTCTGAGCAACCATTAGATTTGGACAGGCGAAGCTTTGTATATATGTCGGGAGGCAGTAAGCACGCTAATTAAGACCTGATACCAGTCTGAGCAAACCATTATTTGGGACGCGAAGCTTTGTATATATGTCAGGAGCCGTACGCAACGCTAATTAAGACCTGATACCAGTCTGACAACCTTAATTTGGGACAGGCGAAGCTGCAGCAGCGAAAGACGCGTGTCCTTTGTTATGTTTTATGGTTCAACTTCCTTTCTTCCATGTACTCTTAGGGGATGATGGGAGTTTTTTATATATCTTATAAAGATATGAGATGGACTATACAAGAACATATTTCTCATTCTTCTTTGTATTATTATATATTGCAATTTTTACAATGTTTAAGGGCATCCACCCCAAAACTATAATCCCCCTAAACTAAAACTAAACTCTCTACAAGTATACCACTTTCCATACTTGGTGATATGGTTGTCAGGTGATGTTGTTTTGTTTTGGTATGAACATACTCTCTCCAACGTTCCCTTTCCATACTTGTGATATGGCTAAATACTCTCTACCAAAGTATAATCACATTTCATACTTGGTGATATGGTTAAATACTCTCTACACAAAGTTACACATTTCCTACTTGGTGATATGGCTAAATACTTCTACACAAAGTATATCACATTTCCACTTGGTGATATGGCTAATACTCTTACACAAAGTATACCACATTTCCTTACTTGGTGATATGGCTTAATACTCTCTACACAAAGTATACCGCATTTCATACTTGGTGATATGGCTAAATACTCTACACAAAGTATACCGCATTTCCATGCTTGTTGATATGGCTAAATACTCTCTACACAAAATATACCACATTCCCATACTTGTTGATATGGCTAAATACTCTTTACACACGGTATACCACATTTCCATACTTGGTGATATGGCTAAATACTCTCTACACAAAGTATACCACATTTACATACTTGGTGATATGGCTAGATACTCTCTACACAAAGTATACCACATTTCCATACTTGTTGATATGGCTAAATACTCTCTACACAAAGTATACCACATTTCCATACTTGGTGATATGGCTACATACTCTCTACACAAGTATACCACATTTCCATACTTGTTGATAAGGCTAAATACTCTCTACACAAAGTATACCACATTTCCATACTTGTTGATATGGCTAAATACTCTCTACACAAAGTATACCACATTTCCATACTTGGTTAGTGTACAAATACTCTCTACACAAAGTATAACCACATTTCCATACTTGTTGATAGGCTAAATACTCTCTACACAAAGTATACCACATTTCCATACTTGGTGATATGGCTAAATACTCTCTACACAAAGTATACCACATTCCCATACTTGGTGATATGGCTAAATACTCTCTACACAAAGTATACCACATTTCCATACTTGGTGATATGGCTAAATACTCTCTACACAAAGTATACCACATTCCCATACTTGGTGATATGGCTAAATACTCTCTACACAAAGTATACCACATTCCATACTTGTTGTATGGCTAAATACTCTCTACACAAGTATACCACATTTCCATTCTTGTTGATATGGCTTAATACTCTCTACACAAGTATACCACATTTCATACTAGGTTATGGCTAAATACTCTCCACAAAAGTATACCACATTCCATACTTGGTGATATGGCTAATACTCTCTACACAAAATTACCACATTCCATACTTGGTGATATGGCTAAATACTCTCTACACAAGTATACCAACATTTCCATACTTGTTGATATGGTTAGATACTCTCTACACAAAGTTAACCACATTTCCATACTTGTTGATATGGTTTATACTCTCTACACAAAGTATACCACATTCCATACTTGGTGATATGGCTAAATACTCTCTACACAAAGTATACCACATTTCCATACTTGGTGATATGGTTAGATACTCACCACACAAAGTATACCACATTTCCATACTTGGTGATTTGCAGAGTAGATGTTCTTTATAAGTTTCCACATGCACAAAAGAGAAAAGAGAAAGCAGCACGGTGTAAAACATGTCTGGCCCTGCAGCTGCTGTATCTCCTTCTGAAAACAGGAAAGGTTTAATATGTGACTTTGATTTGGGTTCCTCTTTCTAAACTTCACTTCTTTATAGATTATCTGTTAATTTTTAAAAATCTAATTAAAACTCCCATTAAAAAAAACAAATTGATTTGGATTTTAAAGAAGAGAGATGAAGAGAGATGTTTTATACTGTATACACACATTGCACATTGCAGGAAACAAAGCCCAGATATAACAAGAAATACTGACTTCCTTCACAGTACTCTTTTATAAAAACACTTAGCATGCACCCCTATCAGGGTAATGACTTGGTTGTTCAGTGGTTCGCAAACTTTTTCCAACTGTGGCACATTGACATGTAAAGTAATCTTGCAGCACATCTGTAACTTAATATTGTTATTACCATATTTTACTTTACAGTTTATATTGTATTTAAATCAATGTAGTGCAAAGATACACTAAATTGACTGTGCTGAAATATCAACATAATATATATGTTTAGAGAACAAAATAACAAAAATGTAAGTTATACTGGTGAAATTATTTCCACTAGCAAAATTTTGAGGCAGATCCCAGCACACCCTTTGAGAATCCCTGGTTTACACTGCCGCCTTTAAGAGCTAATGTCTTGGGTGTAAATTCTCTTGTGTCCACATCTGCAAGGCAGTTGTCCCTGACTTAAGCTTCATACACATGTGCAATCAAAGAGCCTAATGCATAATGGTGTTCGAATGGCCTTTAGGTTTTAAGTTTGTTGGGGCAGGGCCAGATGTGAATGGATTAAAGGGGAACTAAACCAAATAATAACCCCTCTCCCCTATTAAAGTACCCAGAGTACCCAAGTGATAACCTAGTGGCAAATGTCCTCACTCTAGGTACTTTAATGGGGGTTAGTTTTGTTTTAGTTCTCTTTAATCTACGTATCTAAACCCAAAAAAGTTTACAATGTAAGTAATTTATCTCACTCACATGCTTTTTTTTCTATTGAGAACCCAAGGGTGAGGACCTAGCAGTTCAGGTCCTTACCCAGGGTACTTTAATGGGAGAGAAGGTTAAAAGGATTTAGTTCCCCTTTAAATAAACACACAGTTCTGTGATATATGTAGCACAAAATAACGAAATAAATACAATCCAATGTAATATTCTGTAATTGGGTCATTTTCTTAGTGTGCAGTGGACAAACATTAAAAGTCTTTGTACTGGTAACTTTAAATAGTCTTATTAATATAAAACTTTTTTATATTAATAAAAAAAACAATAAAGCAATCTATATCTAGTTTTATGCTACATTGTATCACAAGGGCAATAGTATATTATTTCTACTTTTCAAAGAGGGAAGATTGTATGTTCCTATAATTTTATATTGGTATCTGTAGAAAAGACTGGAGTCTACAAAACCTGTGTTGGTAATGTTATTGGAAATCAATTGCTACAGATCATTTCAGACAAAAAGCAAAATAATAGGTAGAATAGTGACAGGAATTGGATGACAAACACTGCCACGTATGGATGTTATAAAATAAAAAAAGAGGATTGCCAGGATAAGTCTTATGGTGGCCATACACATGCGATTGCCTTTGCATTGTGCCAACAGATTACATTGCTATCTGTCGGCACAGAGCGATGGGAACCACACACGTCTCCAACAAATGAAAGTAGGGGTGCACACTACTGAGGTGAATTTACGTTTTTATTAAAGTAACCACACACACAATGTTTCGGGCACCCTGTCCCTTCCTCAGGTGACTGAGTAGATGTGTGTACCGGTGTCTGTGTGATGTTAGGGCTGGGCTAGGCCCACACGAATGCGCTTTAAGCGTGATCCGAATACGCTTTTAAAACCGCATTGTTTTGGCCAAATTGTATGTGCTGCTGTGCACTGCATATGCGATCCCTTGATCGCAATGAGTGATCCCTTGAGTGCATGCGATAACCGTTTTTTTTGTGCGATTTACATGTGCCCCAATAATGAAAAATAGCCAAAATCTGTGAGTGGAAGTCTACATCCATCTGGATAGCAGTGATTGTTCTTTTTCTATAAGGTGTAGAATGGAAAAGTCCTACATCCATCTGGACAGCAGTGATAGCTCTATGTTTCTATAAGGTGTGGAATGGAAAAGTCTACATCCATCTGGACAGCAGTTATAGCTCTATGTTTTTATAAGGTGTGGAATGGAAAGTCTACATCCATCTGGACAGCAGTGATAGCTCTATGTTTCTATAAGGTGTGGAATGGAAAAAGTCTACATCCATCTGAACAGCAGTGATTGCTCTATGTTTCTATAAGGTGTGGAATGAAAAAGTCTACATCCATCTCAATAGCAGTGATTGCTCTGTTTCTACAAGGTGTGGAATGGAAAGTCTACATCCATCTGGACAGCAGTTATAGCTCTATGTTTCTATAAGTGTGGAATGGAAAGTCTACAATCCATCGAATAGCAGTGATTGCTCTGTTTCTACAAGGTGTGGAATGGAAATGTCTACATCCATCTGGACAGCAGTGATAGCTCTATGTTTCTATAAGGTGTGGAATGGATAAGTCTACATCCATCTGGACAGCAGTGATAGCTCTATGTTTCTATAAGGTGTGGAATGAAAAAGTCTACATCCATCTGGACAGCAGTGATAGCTCTATGTTTCTATAGTGTGTGGAATGGAAAAGTCTACATCCGTCTGAATAGCAGTGACTGCTCTATGTTTCTATAAGGTGTGGAATGGAAAAGTCTACATCCATCTGAATAGCAGTGATTGCTCTATGTTTCTATAAGGTGTGGAATGGAAAGTTCTACATCCACCTGGATAGCAGTGATAGCTCTATGTTTCTATAAGCTGTGGAATGGAAAAGTCTACATACATCTGGACAGCAGTGATAGCTCTATGTTTCTAGAAGGTGTGGAATGAAAAAGTCTACATCCATCTGGACAGCAGTGATAGCTCTATGTTTCTATAAGGTGTGGAATGGATAAGTCTACATCCATCTAGACAGCAGTGATAGCTCTATGGAATGGATAAGTCTACATCCATCTGGACAGCAGTGATAGCTCTATGTTTCTATAAGGTGTGAAATAGATAAGTCTACATCCATCTGGACAGCAGTGATAGCTATATGTTTCTATAAGGTGTGGAATGGAAAAGTCTACATCCATCTGAATAGCAGTGATTGCTCTATGTTTCTATAAGGTGTGGAATGGAAAGTTCTACATCCATCTGGATAGCAGTGATTGCACTATGTTTCTATAAGGTGTGGAATGGAAAGCTCTACATCATCTGGATAGCAGTGATAGCTCTATGTTTCTATAAGGTGTGGAATGGATAAGTCTACATCCATCTGGACAGCAGTGATAGCTCTATGTTTCTAGAAGGTGTGGAATGAAAAAGTCTACATCCATCTGGACAGCAGTGATAGCTCTATGTTTCTATAAGGTGTGGAATGGATAGTCTACATCCATCTACACAGTGATAGCTCTATGTTTCTATAAGTGTTTATATGGAAAAGTCTACATTCAACAGGACAGCAGTTGATAGCTCTATGTTTCTATAGGTGTGGAGTGGAAATTCCTACATCTATCTGGACCAGCGTGATAGCTCTATGTTTCTATAAGGTGTGAAATGAATAAGTCTACATCCATCTGGACACAGTGATTGCTCTATGTTTCTATAAGGTGGTGGAATGGAAGTTCTACATCCTCTGGATAGCAGTGATTGCTCTATGTTTCTCATAAGGTGTGGAATGGAATAGTCTACTCCATCTGGATAGCAGTGATAGCTATATGTTCTATAAGGTGTGTAAGGATAGTCTACATCCATCAGGACAGCAGTGATAGCTCTATGTTTCTAGAAGGTGTGGATGAAAAGTCCTACATCCTCTGGCAGCAGTGATGCTCTATGTTTCTATAAGGTGTGGAATGGATAAGTCTACATCCATCTACACACAGTGATAGCTCTATGTTTTCTAAAGTGTTTATATGGAAATTCTACATCCAACAGGACAGCAGTGATCTCTATGTTTCTATAAGGTGTGGAAATGGAAAGTCTACATCCATCTGGACCAGCAGTGATAGCTCTAGTTTTCTATAAGGTGTGGAATGGAAAAGTCTGCATCATCTGGACAGCAGTGATTAGAGTTATCCACTCCACACCTTATAGAAACATAGAGCAATCACTGCTGTCCAGATGGATGTAACTTTCCATTTCACACCTTATAGAACATAGAGCATCACTGCATCCAGATTGATGTAGACTTCTTTCCACACCTTATAGAAACATAGAGCAATCACTGCTGTCCAGATGGATGTAGACTTATCCATTCCACACCTTATAGAAACATAGAGCTATCACTGCTGTCCAGATGGATGTAGACTTATCCATTTCACACCTTATAGAAACATAGAGCTATCACTGCTGTCCAGTAACTAGTAACATAAGTGTATAAAGTTAAAGATATTAGGCACCTTAAGGAGAAATAGTAAATCAGAACTTTGTTACAGTATTTATATACATATGTTGTGAATTCATGGCACTTTATTACAAATTAGATGTTTTTAAAATGTTTTATACTATGCACATCACAACTTTAAAATGATGCACAGTAACACAATGTAACAATGTAATAATCTGTATACAGTTATAATATAAGCACTTTATATAAGGATAATATGCTATTTACAATGTAATATAAGGATACTACGCTACCAAGGGGTTCCATGACCATATAAGCAGGAGGCCGCTTTTATCTTAGGGCAAGGAACTCCGAGTTGGCATAATATCTGTATACTACACTGTAAGTAGCGTATTATTTCTTATAAAACATAATGGGGGGGGGTATTTTAAGTTAATGTGCATCACTTTGTTTCCCAATGTGTTCCAACCCTTTACACATACTGACAGTTAATAAGTACAGGATAAGTACACTGTAAATGCAAGTTAAGTTTAATTGTAAGCTGAAGCTTTGAAAAATCTTTCCCCCCCCCCCATTTTTTTTTTCTTTCTAGGTTTTTCTTTCTAGGTCCCTCCTGAGCTTACCTGTGGTGCTGTCACCTGTGGATGTGAAGTGAAGACTTTTGAGCTCCTCCCCTCTCAGACTTTGTGGCTTCACCTTCTTTAGCCTCCAAAGCCGCGATCGTGTGGTCTGTGCACGCAACGTGACTTCAGCAATGCACGGATACGCGCGGGGGAGTGGGATTAATGCTTAAAGGACACTAAACTTAAAAAAATTACTTGCCTTTATCCTTTTCTATAATTTTAGTGCTGTCAGGAACTTGATCCTTTTTGCTATTAGTGCTCCCTGTCACTAGATCTCCTCATGTCCTATTCAGCTCACTCCTAGTTCCTATGTCTCCTCTAATATGTATCCACCCCCTCCCAAACTGAGGCACAGATAGAGTGTGGAGCATGTGCAGTGGGATGATCTGTGCCCCACTACAGCCAAGCATTACCCAGTGATTTTGTGTTACAGTGAAAGTAAAACTGCTTTGCTATGGGAAGATAAGCAGCACTGGGAGATGTAATCACTACTGCTTAAATCAGGAAGATTTTCTTTTAGCTGTGGAGATTGAAGGTGTGTGTGTGTGCTCATAAAGAGCACAGAGCAACAGATAATGCTTTTTTTTTTTTCCCTGATCTTAATGGGTGATTGACAGTTCTTTATTGTCAATCACAATAAAAAAAGATCGCACTCACGGGCTTGTTATATGTATATCAAAAAGATACTTGTTTATTGGCACTTCACATCAACGCGTCTCAACCCACAAACGAGCCGTCATCAGAATGTTACATCACATCACTCATCACCACTGAACATCCCTTGTGAGCTTATATAAATATGAAATAGCCAGTTTAAATATTAAATAGAGTACATAGTTAAAAAGAAGATAAGATAATTCCCATTTATCATATATAAAAAAATACATATAGTATAAAAAAACTGTCACATATATGGATATAATTTCATGAAAAACAGTGTAGAGAAAACGTTCATTTTAAACCACTAGGGGATTGGGTTTGCAATCTATGTCCATCTAGCCTCCTTTTATAACATGTTTTTATCTTTGCCATAGGCACCTCATTTAATGGATGAGCCTCTTTTTAAAATGCCTAGCCTATATATAAAATTCCTTCTCTCTCTCTCCTCTCTCCTCTCCTCTCCTCTCTCTCTCTCTCCTCTCTCTCTGGCTATTAAATGTCCAAAGGAGTGCAGCAGTATACATTCCTTCCTGTTGATTGAAAGCATGCATCCTTATCAGTATATTATATATATATATATATATATATATATATACATATATATATACTAGCAAAATTGTGCCCATTGTGTGACAATGGAAATTATTGTGTGTATGTTTTGCTATGTGTGGATATAGAATCTTTACACAGGTATATTTTAAAACTGTTACTTAGACAGTTACCAGCTTCCAGAGGACCCAATAGGATAATCCTGCAGGTCTGAGAGTACACAGGCAATCTTGCTACACTGTGTGGTTGAAACTAAACATGCTAGGTTAAATATTTATTAGTATTCACCATGGCAAGTGGTGATGGTACCTCATATTATTAACAGAAGGTACCTCACAGCATCATGTTATTGTAATAGCATTGCCCTATTATCTAGCGTATAACAAACATTTCTCATTCCCCAGTTTACCTAAAGAATTTATATACCTCTATACAGATCTAATTGAAAAAAGTTGCTTCAAGCACATTTTAAATAACTGATACTGCTTTTTATTTCAGTATTACAGTAAATCCTTGGTATACCTGCCTGGCTTTACACTAAGCAAAAGGCTAAGGACTTGCAAGTGAGCACCTTCTCCCAACCATTAATAGTGGCTGGCCAATTCAAATTGTTCTAGCCAATCAGTCCATTCCCTAGATTTAAAAATAGTTTGGCAATTGGGCCTGTAGAGCTACTGAGTCCTAATTGGGGAGATTTTCATCTGCAGGTACAAGGACAGGAGGATTTAAATAAATAATAAAAGTATCAGCCTCCATAGCCTAATACAGAGAACAAATATACAAAGAAAACAGGAGAATAAATGGTATTACCAGCACCGCTGCCACCAATTTCTACCAGATCACTGCTTTATGGAAGGATTATGGGTAGCTGGAACACAGTGGGTTACTCTGGTGATCTGGCACAAAGCAGACAGTGCACATAAACAGGTTCCCACATAACATGTGCAGTAACCAGGAGTGTCCCTGCCTATGGTGCACCACTTTGAATATTGACCAGGCCTGTAATTGTTGGTGTCCTTGTAAGTTGGTGTACACTTATCTGTTGCCTCAGATTTGTATCCAATACGGTCAATTGTCTGTCCAAATCTTCCTCCCAACAGGTGGTAACAGATCTTATTCACAGGATCTTGTGTTGCAGTCAATATCACCACCAAAGCACACACTACAATCCACTTTCACTTTCTCTCCTTCTACTCCATAGAGAGCAGGGAGGTCTTGTCTTTTATTACTCACTGACACCACCTGCAGGCTGGAGGTGCTCTATAGCTTGGTGTATATGTCCATTACAATACACATTATATCCTGTGCAGCAGACAGAACCTTTTTGGGATAACACTTCCTTTCATATGGAGGAGACACAGGGGTGGTGTTTAAGTTTGCCATTTGACCATTTCATTTTAAAATAGGGATCTCAGCTCTGAAGTAGTTTATGTATTTTGTATATTTTGTGTTGTACCTAATATAAGTCAGTTGCTAAATTTTATATACATTTACTGATGGTCATTTAAAGGGCATCTATAGTGAAAAAACCACATTGCCCCTTTGCAAAGTTAAATTCATGTACTCTGTGCTGCCTTAATTCCTATCTCTGTCAGTGACTCTGTTTAAAACCATGGTGTCAGATCTCTGTGCAGCCTCCCGCCCTTCCCCCCTCCCCTCTGTTACCTCCTCCATGTCTCCAACTCCGGCTACCGACAAGCTTATCATGTGCATAGAAGTTAAAATTCAACATCCTGAAAAACACACCCATGCATAATGGCCAATAGAAAGCAGCTGTTCTGGAGACATGGAGAAGGCGCTGTTCAGTTTACGATCTCTCACTTTGTGACCCATCATCAATCAGTGAAAGCTATTAAAAGGGGGGTCAAGTGCAAGCTTTATATCTACCATCAAGCTACCTCTCTCCCCCTGCTAATGCTGTTATCTCTATGTTTATTACAGAGCAGGTAGGGGGGATCACATCACAGGATTTGATTGACAGTCCAAGTAGGAGTAGAAATGCAATCACGTATTCTTCTAACTGGTGTATCTCAGGACATGAGAGGGAATCTGAATAAAGTGAAGACACTCTGGGGGTTGTGGGGAATTATAAGAACACATGGAAAGAAAGAAAAAAAGTTCATTTCCCCACTATAGATGCCCTTTAATGGTAACAGTGAGATAGTACACCACATACATATACCTTATCCTATGTGTAATATCCTATAAACCCCCCCACCCACACTGGTAGCTCCTAAAAACTCAATGCATCTCCTATGGAGATATAAATATATTTATAGAAGGGTTGTGGAAGCACTCCATAGCTAAATTATAACTACATTTTGCGGAAGTGCTACTGAATCTGGTCAACAGAAAAGAAAATCAATTCACATTCCTAGGCCCCATACAATATCATATTATCTGCACACTGGCATACATTAAAACAAAGGGGTTTTAGTATACCCTACTGTGATCATTGTGATCCACATGAATGAAAAGCCTTCCAACCACGTCAAGGTAAAATATTGTATGTATGTATAATTTTATTTATAAAGCGCCACTTGGGTACGCAGCGCTGTACATTATAAAATACAGAGTATACAAACAGGGGATAAGTGCAAGCCATTATACAGATAGAAAAAATTTAATTAAATACAATTTCATACATCGGTTAGAAAGCATATATATAAATTATGTATAAATTGATATAAGTGCAACAAGCCTCAACACATTAGAAATGATACCCTGCCCCGAAGAGCTACAATCTAAATAATGGGGGGGACAACATACAGTACAAGTGGGGTGTTGGGTACGAAGTGCTTGAGATAGCTAACATCATTTGTTCTGCTGATGCTCAGAAAGTAGGATAACAGTCTAGATTTGAAAGTATTAATGGATGTCATCAAAGGTGGGAGGCAGCAAGAGAGAATGGTTTAAGGTGGGAGGCAGCAGTATTAGTTTGGGGTTTGTGGAGATTTTCCTTGTGAAAAACACAGGGCACAGCCTGGACATAAGGGACACAAGTGAGAATATAAGTAGGGAGGTTGCATAGAGCAAAGGGATTTAAATGTAAAAAGAAGGGTGTTGAATATGATTCTTTGTTTGATGGGAAGCCACCCTATAGGCTGACGTATCGGGGTTGCAGGTTCTCTTTTGGAGGAGAGCCAGATGAATCCGAGCCAAGTTTAAGATAGACTGGAGAGAGGAGATGAGAGAGGCCGGGAATCCAAGTAGTAGAATATTACAGTAGTCAAGACAGGAGATTAAAGGGCATGGATGAGCATTTTAGTAATGGAGCAAGAGAGAAAAGGGAGGATTGTGGCAATATTGATGGAAGGAAAGAGAGGAGACAAAGATAAACTCCAAGGCAGCGTGCAATTCAACTGGGGAATGACCATATTGTCAATAGAGATGGAGAAGGGTGGACTAGGTCCCCACTTTAGGGAGGGAAATGATTAATTCCATTTTAGATAGAGTTTAAGGAGCGGCGGTGGCAACCATCCAGGAAGAGATAGAGAGCAGACATTTAGAAGATTTGGGATTGAACTTCAGGGGTTAGCGCAGGGGTGGATAAGTAAATTGGGTATCATCAGCATATAAGTGATACTTAAAACCGAAATAACTGATTATTTCTCCCAGGAGATAGTGTAGAGGGAGAACAGCAAGGGTCCTAAAACCGAGCCCTGAGGGACCCCGATACTAAGCGGAACGGAAAGGAAGTCTTATTAGCAAAGAGCAGAGAAAGATCTGTTAGAGAGATTAAGAAGACACCACACCGCAGCTTGTTTTCGGATGCCCAAGAATATGAATCTACATAAGAAGAGGTAGTCCACAGTATCAAGGCTCCAATAGGTCAAGAGAATAAGGACCAAGAACTGTCCTTTGGCTTTGACAGCTTGTAGGTCATTTTAGACATTGCAGAGGGTCGTTTCAGTTGACTGACCCGGTCGGAATCCTGATTGCAACGAGTCCAATAAGTTTATCATGGAGGTACTTAGTAATGCATGTAGGGATGAGACGTTCTAAGAGATTTGATGCAAACGGTAGATGGGAAGACAGGGCGGTAGTTTGAGGGACAGGTAGGGTCCAGAGAGGGTTTTTTAAGAAGAGTTTTGACACACCACGCATGTTTAAAGGCAGCAGAAAAATTCCAGAGGTCATGGAGGAATTAAAAATGTGAGCAAGGTCAGGGGAAAGGATTTTAGCGCACTTTCAGAATGGGTGACAGGGGTGAAAGATTCCAGAACTGCAGGTGGTGGGCAGGCAAAAGAGGCGAGAGTTGTCCTTGGGTGAGTGGCGATATCTTCTATTTTACTTCTGAAGTAGTCTGTAAAATCCTGATAGAGCGTTTATGGATTTGAACAGTGTCCCCTATAGGAGGGCTGTAAAAGAGTGTTAAATAGCGCGATGTGGGTTTTTTTTTTGCAATTGTTTATAAGCGTGCTAAAGTAGGATGTGTTTAGCTTCTGAAGTGAATGATTAAGAAACGAAAACAGAGATTGTAGTTGTTAAAGTCCCTCTGACTACGTGACTTTTCCACAGCCGTTCAGCTGCACAGTACAATTGATCAAAGGGTTAGCGGGGGCGACGTTTTGTGAGTTTGTAGGGGGGCAAAGGATTATAGTAGTGGATATGATAGAGTTTAAAGAATATATTAGGGATCAGGGTTGGATCAGACATAGGGGATGCGAGGCTAGAACTGAGAGAGTAGGATGAGCCAAGAAGGTCTATTGCACGGGTGTTGGGAACAAGGACACTAAGATGGAGCGTCAGAGGAGAGAGAAAGTAGGTGGTAGAAAACATACATACTTACTAGCCCTCGTTCCCTGGCTGTCTTCTGCTGTGCTTCCATGTCTTTTTCCATGCATGGAAGCAAGTAAAAGGGGCTGTACCAGCAGTGTCTACTGTGATTGGCAGAACTCATAAGTGTGTATAGAGTATTTATCCTTAGATCTTGCGAGGTCTGGGTTTTGGGAGGTTTATATGGCCACAGGAAAATATTTTGGGGGTGGACATACCCTTGTAATGAGAGCGATTGCTCAATTATTGATTTTTTTTTTCTGCAGGCATACATTCTGGGGTTGGAAACATATGTTCGTGAACCTCTGATTTTGTACAGAAGATCAATGATATTTCATTAGACGAGAACACATCATGATTACTTGTGATGTGGAATTAATGTATTCCAACATTAAACATGAGGCAGGATTGAAAAGCATGGTCAATACTTCTTTGAGATGGGCATTTTTATCTCAGAAATAGGTATGAATGTGTTGTGAAACTTCTTAGCTTTGTTTTACATCTACTTTTTTTACAACTACTTCTTGTTTGTTTGAAAATGTTTACAATCTGCAGCTGAAGGGACAGCATCAGACGCAAAATGCATGCCATCATACACTGGAGTAGTGGAAGCATGAATGTGAATTCAGTGAAGCCCTATATTCTTTATATCTTTTTATAGATGTTGGCTAGTTCATTGATGACATCTTCATTTATTTTGAAAAGGACCACTAGATCTAGCCAAATTTTTGTTGAAGGTGTTAGATTGAATGTAAGAGTAGTTGACATTGATAATATGCTACTAAAGACTGAATCAAGAGGATTTCATCGATCTCAGACTGTATGTCACAGGGGGGGAGGCGGGGGGGCTTAGTGTTTGAAAGTGCAGGAGAGTGTGGGGTGAGGGTTGATATCGGTGTTGAAATATTAGATGTGTGGGTCGGTTTGTTGGCCGGTGATCGGTACGGCTCGTGTGTCCAGGGTATTACTTGGTGATATGGCTAAATACTCTCTACACAAAGTATACCACATTCCCATACTTGGTGATATGGCTAAATACTCTCTACACAAAGTATACCACCTTTTTCAAAAGCATTTTCAAAAGTTTTTTTATTTTTATATTTTAAAGGCTGATTCTTGGCAGCTATAAGAAATATAATGTTTTGTCTAAAATTTTTCCACAAAACACAAGAAAGAAATTGGCCAAGTCGCTCGTTTGTAAAACCCACGATCGTGTTTACCATCGGCTTAGAAAGCACCGATAGTGCCCAGTGCTCGGTTTTAATAAGCAATTCCTTTGAGTTCACACAGCTCTAGAATGATAAAAAGATGAAAAAGCCATTTTGTATTTTTACACACCAAAAGGGAAAAATTCCCAGCGCACAGTTTAACTCTTAAATAATAACGATGTGTTAGTACCGTGATCATTGCCGATCATCGTTGTTAAAGGCTGATCAACCTATAATAAAAAAACTTCTATAGCTGTATTTCAATTGGAAGATATTCAGGTTATATACTTCAGAAGTTAAATGGAGAAAAAAAGTTTTACATCAAAGACCAAATATACAGAACAATGTTTGTTCCTCTTATAAGCAAAGGTAAAACAAGAAACCAAAGGCAAACAACGCTTCTGTGGTATAATAAATAGATAGTGCTGAAACCTGGGTAAGAAATAGGTGCATTTAGGGTCACTGAAAACCCCTCCCCCATAACTTTATGATCTTACCTCCCCACCCCCTGAAAAACCCCCAACCATTGTAAACCTTTTTCTAGCCTGTACTCCCTTCGATAACTGCACTGTACCTGTGTTTCTCCTGTCGCCCTCTGCGCGGCTTTCTTCTACCCCGTGGGTTAACAATTTGTACATCATTTTTAGAAAACCCCTTTAAGGTTACGAGGTTCCCCACGTGTACGAAACTACACAGAATATTGCGGAACATAATCACAGTTATTAAAAAAAAGGAATGCATTCAGTTTTATGATTATAGAGAGGCAATGTGGGATGAATAGGCAGTGATATTAAAGGTTGAAGGGTTCGTTATTAATGCAATATTAGTAGAGAAGGTGTTGAGTTAACAATAATTTAAAAACAGACCTAATCCCATTTCATAAGGTACGGTTTACAATGGATCCTTTTTGTGTAACTAATGATAGTCCGTGTTTGTTGGGCATGATTTTATTCGAATTTTTTTTTGTGTTGTGGGTAGGCAAAAGCAGATCATGCCTTAAAGAGACTGTAAAAAAAAAATATTCCCAGAATACTGTTCCATGCCAAGGAGGAACAACAGCTTCATTTTAACAACTTACCTCTTTCAGTGTCTGGCCCTTCGCCATAAAGCTAAATAGTATTAAGTAGAGAATAATTACCATTAAGAGAATAAACCATCTTACAGAGGGAGGAGTCAAGACCCACCATAGGGGACAAACGTCGAATACAGCAAAGATTCAAAAAGCTCCCAATTGTTTATACGATGAACAGTTTTACTTTTTGACTAAACCACATTGAAACAAACCCCAATTGATAAAACCCAAATTACACCGGGCACTTCTCGACTTTTTGGCACATAAGACAGACTTTAAATACATGTATTTTTATATCCTATTGCAGTGACGCCAAAGCTGGACCTAACAGTGGATGTTGGATTTAAGGGCTTGGCTTACAGTCTGCTGAAACTCGAGGGACTGAATTAACACTGGCTGGTTGCTGTTTTAAGTCAGCCTCATTTCACTAGGCCAGTTGTTACTTGTAACTGTAAGTTAATCCTTCAGTTCATCAGCACACACTGTAGCTCAGCCGCTCCAGTTCGTCTCACCCAACTGTTTGACTAAGCTGTGGCTGGTGACCCTGAGAGCTGCCTTTTTTTAGTTGCTGGTAACCTGGATGGCTGAACCCTCCCGCTCCGGCCTCATGTGGAGTGGCGGACTCCTGCGTAAAAAACTAATGGCTGAAACCTTGGATGCCAATAGGTTCCACACGCGGACATCAGCACCTACTGTATATATGTAGACTGGTAAGTTTAAAAAAACTTGCTCGAGTTCTTAGAAAATCGCTTGTTTTTCCCACTTCTAGATATTCATATGACTTGTTTGCGATTGGATTTGTCAAATATTGCCACACATGCGTGTGTGAACATAAGGGGGTGAGCTCTTGAGACTGTATATACAAACGTGCCAATGTGATCAACAATTTCCCAAGGCAAAGACAACTGTATTAGGTAGGCTACGATTGTACACCTGACCAACTTGTTTGGCATATGACAGATATCATTAAAGGGGTAACGTGGTCTCCATAAAAGTTTGATCTGTTTTAAAATAGCTTCTTACCACTATAAACAAGCCAAGAATGGATGTATCTAACATATTCGGTTCTTATTATAAGCTTTTTTTAATTAGTTTTTTTACTCTCAGACATATGTTGTGAGGTTCTCCATTCTGCCCAGGTCATGGTATATCTGATTGTATTCAAGTAAATCAACTGGATTGAAGTTTAGTTTCTTGAAGATTTTCGCTCGTTATCCCAACTGGTTTTCTCAATTCACGAGATGACTTGTTACAAAATCTGTGGCAATATGTACCCTGGAAAATTAGCATATTCCAGGCCAAGTGTTAAGGCGCGTGATTTGGGATAGTGGCTAAGAGGAGTGTTTATAGAACGTCCGAGGGTAGGGTGTCAAAACAGCATTGTACATGGCAGACAGTTTGGTGGTCGAACTGCCCACCACCCACTCCTATTTAGGCTTGTTCTGTTCTTTTCTTTATTTTCACATTTAAAATGGCTCCTTGACACATCTCCTTCCTCTTGAACCGGTGACACGTTTCCCTTTGCCATGAATTGTTAACATTACAATCTTCAAAGGTATGTCCTTATAGCCTTAAGAATGCAGGTACCGACTGAGTCCTGCCCCGAGGATGGCCTCTTTTCTGTGCTGGGCCTAATACGTTTGATGCAGTTGCCTGTTGGTGTGTACCAGCGTTTAGACATGTTAGCAGCAGTGGAATAGCAACTGGGCATGCTCAGTGTCCATGCAGGGAGATCAGAGCAACTCGTGCTGGTGATGTCACCGCTCACCAGTGGTAGATGGAAACACCCAGCGGCCTGATGTTCTTAGCTTGCAAAGATTGGGTCAGGCGGGGGGGCTGGGTGAAGACATGATTATCATTTGAAGGTAGGAATATGTGCTCCTTTCTAAAAAAGGTCATTTATTGGAGACATACAGTTAACTTTAATATTCAAATACCCCAACCCAAACCTGCCTGCCCACCCCTTGCCCGGGACACTGCTCATTCACTGAAAATCTATCTCCTTAATATTCCTTGTTGATGGCAATACAATGCCTTCTATTACTTCTGCACACATCCCTTAGTTTTTTCTCAGTTTTCCCGTAGGGTATCCGACTTATTCCCAGGCGTCATCACAAAATCATTCTCCTTATACAAACCCCCTACAGTGCTGCTTCCTTCCCCCCCTAAAAAACCTTTATCTCTTGTAGCTTCACTTTCCACCTCTGTTCCTTTTCCTCTCTTTTATCAGGCAAACACCACTTGGCAGGTTTATAACCGATATTCTGCTTTTCAGAGCAATATATTCAGATACTTCTGAATGTAATTTTTTTTATCATTTCCAAATTTCTCCCTGTTAATGCTCTTTTTAGGGATTTACCTTTTTTATGATTCTGAATATAATTTACTAGTACAAACCCCATGATAAATTAAATTATAACTAAAATGCATCTTGATAAATGGTAAGGTTCATTTACAATTGATTGAATTCTGGGGTCCCATCTACTGGCTACTTTTGTAAATTGAATCACAATCTGGAAACATTAGGCTGCCTTACACACAACCCAGATATTTCGGCTAGACCAACCGATTCACGGCACTTTCGACAGAAGTCACTCGAAATATCTGCTGGTTTTTGGACTGCCAGCAGCGACCGTACCCCTGACGTCCATTCCTACTCTGGAAGATTAGTTCCCTCCGTGTGTACCCGAGCCTTTACTCTTTTTTAACAGATTTACGAAGTGGACTTCTAAGGTTGTAAATGATGGGCGAGACAGGCATGAATCTTTTTCTGAATGTGTATAATTTTTAAAACCAGATATAACAGACCCCATACTCATTAATAATAAAAAATATCCCCACATGTTTGGGGGGGTTAGGGAGTTATTTTGGCAGTGTTTAAACATGCCCTCTGTTTAAAAGCGGGTACTTCACCTTAAAACTTCTGCACTTAAAAACATGGTTTGTCTCTCTAATGGTTGAAAATTGTGAAACTCTTGGCCGTGCCATTAACTGACTGAGAGAGGGTCTCGGGCAGGCTCCTAGGACATTTTTTGGTTTCGTGTTTTTCGGTAGGTACGATTTTTTTCATGAGAATGCCTCTTGTAATGTTTGCCACATCAGATGTTACTCTAACTGAGTTACCCAGTAATAATCTAAAACATCTGATTGGTTGCATTGGCAAACTTTTTTGCACATCTAATTACAAAGTCAGCCCATATGATGTTAAACCTATACAATAATTAACATTGACACTGCAAAGAAAACTCCTACTGTGAGATCAAATATCCATGATTGTGCTCCTTACTGAGAAACAATTTGTTAGAAAAAACTTAAAAACATTTAAAAAGCAAGAGCTATAGACTACTAAAATGTTGGTGAATATATAAAAAAAGCAGCACAGTTCAAACGTAGTCATAGTCATTGTAATCATGGTAAGAGCAAGGGCACCAAAACTTAACAGGGAATCATCAATAATCCCAGTTGATAGGTTTGTACATTGTCTTTACTTGGCACACCAAGTTATACACTCAAAGGAAACTACTGGTAGATTTGTTCATGCAAAGAAAATTTCACTGATCCCTACCAAAAAGAAAACAAGAACGATATAAGGGACCATTAACAATATTCTATAGCACAATAATCAGACATAACACCTTGTGTGGTAACTTTTCTCCAAACTGTTCTAGTTATCTGCTGTAAGGGTTTATTAAAGGACTGTCCGCCCAAAACAAAAATTTGCCCACTGTTGTAGTGTTTTAAAAAAAAATCCTTACCTTTCTCCTCTGCTCCACCTCTCCAGGAAAACTGAAGAGTAGGAGCCTCTCTGGTTGGTAACTCAGGGTATCTGCCCACTCTCCCTGATCCCCTCCTAGGGTATCTACACCCTGAAATCTAACAAAAATCACACCAGTTTCAAGCACACATAAACGTGGCTGCCAGGCCGGTCACCGTCCGTACGGTCTGTCCTCTCTTTTACAACAGAGTACCCACCCGAACCGACTGGGCGATGCGGTGAGGAAGAAGGTGGGTAAAGTACACTTTCTGGGCGACTATTTTAAATAAACTTCAATAGAGCATTTCATCACTGTGGGTTTGTAGATTTCCAGGGTTTTTTTTAGATTACACCTTTTAATTTAGAACCCTTCACTTTTGCTACAGATGAATGTAAAGTTTTTATAAAAGATTCACACTGCTGCAAATAACACGCACAACAATATGTACCTTTATTATGGTTGGGGAAAGCTTTGTCTAGACAAGCTCTCTCTAAGACAACAAAAGGACTGGAGATTTCCTCTCATTTTAAGAATATGATCTGCATTCCCGCCCCCCCTACCCCTGTTTGCTTCTTCCTGTCTTTTTGTTTGGAGTGATCATCTAAGATGATTGACCTAAATAGAATTTATTGAAAGATCTCCATACAAGACAGGCTGCTTGGCAGTGAGCCGAGATTACACCATTAAAACAAGAATCAAAAAAAGCCTTTATATCAGAATCACTAAAATATCATCATAAACTGAAAAGCACATGCTCCAAAGACCTACTCACAACAAGCATTTTGTCCCTTTTGTGTGCTTAATTCCTTAAGTAATAAGAGATATGTTTTCCACAAAGGCAATCTGTTTCTTAATCTCTCTAGCCGGCAAGCACTTTTCAATGATAAATAAATATGTGTCCTAGAGAAAAATGAAGGTTTATAATTTCGCTCGTTTAAATTATTGTTTTAGAACAATTACCAATATACTATTACCCATGCATAGTACTCTATCACCTGCCAGCTACCGTTAACGCTCCTTCCCTTGGCTTTGTCGCAAAAAAGGAAAGTTAGCAACAGTCAAATATTTTCTTTTACTCAATGATCATAATCTGCAAATTGTCCTCTTTGCCATGTGCATTATAAAATGGATACACCTAATAGTGTTTTGGTATGGCCTCTGCCCTTGCCCCCGCGATCTAATCCACTGTTGTTAAAAACTCTGGTTGTGGGCACTAGCCTAAGTCCTGTGTTGTATTAAGTTTGAGCATAGTTTGACCACGATGCAACTCCAATCATAGAAATTACGTTCCAAAATTCCAAGGAAGTGGTGCATCCTCCGGGAAGAAGGAGGACTGCTGCAGAAACTGAAATGGCCAGCTCCTTACAACACAGCAAACAATAAAAGGGTAGGTAATTAAATATTTTTTCAGAAATGGAGACAATATGTAGAATAAAGTAATAGAGTATATAAACATTTAAATAGATAAGATGTTTTTTTTCCACTGAACTTCCCTCCTTTAAGGACATTGTCATCTAGTAAGAGCATGAATGCTTTCATATTATTTATTTTCTACTTCTAAACTTCCAAACACTTATATAGAATGATTAGCAATAGTGCCAATTGTAAATGGGAAAATCTTTCTTAGTATTTTTACAATTACTGGGCGGATGTTTGAAATAATTCACCAAATTCACAATTTCACCAAGCCATCTGAGCCATTTGTTTAAAGGGAGCATATGTCCCACCCTTATAAACACCTTTTCCCCATATAATAGAATCTTCTTATCCCCAGCCCAACCGCTATAAAATTAGAGTTTTTAAGAAAGTGCCAGGATATTTAACTACCTTCCCTCTCTCCTCCAAACTCCCAGCCCGGCCTTCTGTTGAAAGCACGGCAAGCAGGGGGCTGGAACCCGGCCAGCCCGCGTCCGTTTGATTGTTGACTTCCAGCCAATCACGGATAGGGCTGCCGGCCTACTCAGAATGCCGGAGGAGAGAGAGAGAAAAGTAAGTAGAGTTCTGTGGACTTCTTAAAAATTTTTTTTTTTTTGCGGGTTGGGGCTGGGGGGGAAGGGAATGTTTCTTTATATGGTCAAGGGTTTTTATGGGGGAGGGATTGCAAACACGGGAGGAGAGGGGAGGGGGAAGGGGCTGCAGGTACGCATGCCAACTTCTCCGGAGGCCATAATAGGAGGCCAGAGTCCTATATGGACTCTGCTATCCTCCTGGTGGGGCAGTTTTTTGGGGCTTTGGGGGGGGGGACTCCAGAGAACCTTATGGAGCTGGGATGTGTTAGTAAAGGATTTGTAATAATAACACTACAATGTGGGTCCATTAAGTGGGGGGGGACTTATTAGTTTTGGGGGTGGGGACATGCCCTTTAAAAAATGTTTCAAAGGTCCTGCCCTCTGTTGAAAAATGAAATGGAAGAATACTGGGACACAAGATACAGCAGGGGGGAATGCGAACAGATGTGATGTTTGCATATGTTTTTGTACCACTCAATGATATTCCATTTATAGATATTCTTCTGCACAACCAAACCTGTAGCTTATTGTGTTCTTGCTATTGCGTTATTTAATAATCACAAATACATATCTCCTTCTACTACATAGGGTAGATTATTCCACATTACATTTCTTTGAATATATTCACAATTTAAGATACAATTAATGGAAAGTAAAGTAAAGAGGAATGCAAAGTGGACTTGTGAGCCATACAGCAGTCAGTACCTATATGAGCATATCGACCCTTTAAAACTGAAATACATTGCCCCCATTAAAGTCTGTAATGTGAACAAGACCTAATATTTTATTTTTTTCTTAAAATTAAGTGCACAGAGCACTATCTATTTTCAGGGCAAGCCACTGGCTTAAAAATACTTAATAGAACTATACAACCAAGGTTGAATATTAGTAAAAATCACTTTTTTTTTGTGAACTGTAAATGTTCTAGTACCTTCCTCCTTCCGTGTGGTAATCTGTATACTGAAGCTGTGTTTTGTTCTTAGGCAAGGAAAATTGTATTGTCTTCTCGGAAATAATAATAGGAAAAATTCATGTAGAAATAATATCATAAACCAACCATAGGCATATGGGAGGTGTTGGGGATTTTGGGGTATAAACCTTTACACAACACAGGCTTGTCTGTAACACACAGGTCATTATGACAATGTTGTTTTTTTTTAGACCAACAGACTGCTGCCAATAAACCGAACGTCGGTAGTCTGTGGCTGAAATATGCATGTGACCTCCGTACTTCGTAACGAATATACGCCATGCTCATTCATAATATAACCTGATCTAACTGCCCACCCACGGTGAAATCTGGGATAGACAACCAATACGCCTGGTATCTTGCATTGTCTTTACTGATGTCTTACCTTTCTAGGATAAAAATATCAGGGGGGTCGTGCATGGGCTTAGGACTAGCGCGAACTTACTTTATTGAGTACTTTTTTGTTACCTAATTTTATTCTTTGAAAACTGAAAGAAATCACTTCAAGTAAATCTCTATGAAGCACTGCTAACATCGATATTATCTAGGGGTAATTGTGAAAAAGATTATCTATGGATAAGAGTAAAAAGTATTTATAATAGATAAGTGTTGAAAAAGATTACTAGGATAACTGTGAAATCCTCACATTGACCTCTTGGTACAAAACAAGAGAATGGGCGAAACTGCTAATATCTGTTACTCCAGCTGGATTGCGAATTTCCACCACAAGAAAATATAGCAAAATTCAAGAAATTGGCCTGAAGACCAGGAAGGAAATAACCCTTTAAAGTCAATTGTGAGAAAGAAATCCGCACAGATCCACCACATATACTGGTAAAATATTACAAATAGTTACTTACTCGTAAAATGCTCTGGGCACTGGGAAATGGTCTGGGGGAACATTAATATCTCACAATTAATACTTAATCTCTGTGAGGAAATGTGCACATCTCTTACATAGTATAAACGGATCAATTAAAGTCTAAATCACTTATTGGTTCAAAGTCTCAACCCTGGGTACATAAGGTGGAGTGTGAAGAGGATCAGGTCGAGAATAATGTATGATTGACCTTTAAAAAGGAGAATGAGATCCCCCAAAAATGAAAGATTTTTGAGGTTTAAAAAGTCTTGCCTCCTACAACTCCTCAACTATGGTAGATTCCACTCAGGGTACTTTTCTTTCCTCTATGAGTTTTTCATTTTTAGGTTTCTGATTGGTTCCAAACGGAAGCAGAAGCTGGGGCCATTTTACCTTCCTGCCAGTTTAGTACTTTTGCCGTCCCTACATTTTGCACGCTATGTGATTCATACAATCCCCACCTCGTAAACCCCTATGATTTAAGAATAATATTAAACTTCAGCAATATGCAAATCGCCAGAAGTGTCTGATGATCAGCAGAGATCTCAACTGATTAACACTTTTACTTGTAGCAGGGTGTAGTGTGGAAAAGTTCTTAGCTCTCCGCCCTCAGCGTCAGCAATATTAGTGAAGTTTTAAGATATAATGCCTAAGAGAACTCCAGAAAGACCCATATATCGTAATATAAACCTGTTGGACAAGGGGGGAAGGTGATTTAGTTAGATCTGATAAATATTGTTAAAAAAAAAGAGTGCATTAAGAGACAAAACTAAGGATTCAGAGCAATATGAACGTATCAAAGATGAATCCAATTCAGAGGTAAATCAAAAAATTCAATTGTCTAAAGCAATGATGTCAAAGTCATTACTAAAATGACTTTCCATATTTATACAATAAGTACCCCCCAGTTACCCTTGCCTCTAATTGATAGGGGTTGTTGAGGTAGTGATGCATTATTTAAAAGACAAGAAATAGGGAAATATCTTAATAAATCATCAATTACTTGCGGAATTCATAAAGATAATCCTCCCTAATAATTTAATATTTACCTTTGAGGAGCTTTTCTTGTCATCCTCACAAAACGAGGGTCGGCTACAAACGCAATGGGCACTGCTTTGTGCCCCACTATGCTGGCGCTGTACCCTCACTCCAGGGCATGGGAAAGGAAGCTATTTTCTGATGAAAAGTTTTTAATAACTGGGCAACGGATATATATCTTTTGGGGTTTAGTATATTATGATGTGTCTAATCTAGGAAGGAGCGGGAAATGATATTCCAGGAGAGTTTATTTAAAATTAATAAAAATACCCGGAATCTAAAATTTACCAGCTTAAATTCGATCACAGTCAAAACCATTCCTAGATACCTGTTGTATTCAATCTCAGTATCTAACTGGACATAACGTTTAGTTCTTTGAAGACGTTTTCGCTAGTCATTCGACTGGCTTCCTCAAATTCGAATGATTTGTACAAGAATCTGTTGGCACAATTATGTGTGGCCAGAAATATCTGATGGTTTGTAACTCTGACTGAATATCAGAGTTCCCGAGTGTGAGATACAAAAGGCGACAATTTACGATTTTGTTGAGCCTGCCTTTTATAATTGGTTTTCGTTTCTTCTTTAACATACAATTCATAGGAAAAATTAGTTGGTAATTGAAATAATTTTATAAATCATAACACTTACCCCCCCAGCCCCTTCAGTGTACCCACAAAACGAGTATTCATCATCATACCCAGTATTACCACAGTATATATTTTATGGTGGGGAGGAGATTTTTTCACGGGATTCATGCCAAACTCTTTAACTCATCATTGACAAAACGATTAAGATCAGGCTGATGGGAGCAGAGTTTATGTCATTTCTCATGTTCGCCGACCATATCAATACAATTTGCGTTTTGTATACCTGATGGGTATTGTAATTGAAGTATTGGGCAATTGTGGCTACTTGAAAAATCTGCCCGTGATACCCAGCCCTTCAGGCCCTTATAGGAAAACTAAGGGGATCAATGTCTAACATTCACCTGTCACTGGAAACCTCAACATATCACCCACCAATCATCTTTGTAAATATCCAGGTTCTTCCAACAGCAATATAGGGTCACCACTGTATGGTTTTAGGTTTATTTCCCTCAGCAATAATCGTTTAAAAGATGATCCGAATGAGCTCCATTCCCTGCTAATATTTGTACTGGGTGCAGGATCCAGACTCCATAACAGACTACTGGCTCAGCTGTGGACTGCATGGGGTCCCTAACCTCACAAACCAAGATTTTTAAACACAGCTGACCTTGCACTAAGCAGTAAAGAAAGCATGATAAGACGTTTAAAGGTTAGGTACCAAACCAGCAGAATTTTAATAAAAGCCGATCTCATGTTATCTTTATGCATATTGCGCGGGTCAACTGTGTTAAAAAACAGCTGCATAGCGTGCTCTGGGGAAGGGGATCCGGGGTGCCTACTTGTTTTTATCCAGAGCCCCTGCATGCCCATTAGTTGAACTACGCCACTGGCCCTAAAAGATTGATGCTTTGTGTAGTAGCAGTTTCTAACTGGGTGGTTCCAAAACAGTGAGTCACTGTATAATTCCATATATTGTTTGTGCTGTATCAAACTTTTAGAAATGATTTAAAATTATCACACGTATGTATAATATGCTAAAAAGCTAGAAACCTTAAAACTGAAAATCCTTAAAACCCTTGTTACAAAAACACGCTGGGCGCACAGGACCTATAGGACTACACCAGCATTTTTATTTTTTTTTATTTATGGAATTTATATTAAAGGAAAAATTATAATAGTTTCAAGAATGTGCCAAACTGAATACAGATAAATAGCTCCAGATCCTGAAAGAAAAATATAGGGAAGACACAAGTATCCCTTATACGACAGTATATTGGATATTTTTTGAAAAGGAACTAAGCCTTAGAAACCACATCTTCTTTAGAAGGAGAGCGCTTTAATATGAAAGCAGAATCTGTTTGGCTCTATGGTTGTTGAGGAATTTTATACCTTTGGAACATGTGGGTCGTGTTTATTTCCTTCCCAGCCTCATCCACCAATTATATGGTAGCGACACCAGCCCTGGCATTGGACTATGCCTCGTGTTTTTTCGGCAGTGCATCTATCTCCAGACGACACCTGGCCGTGTTCCAAAACAGTTTGTATTTGAACAAAAAAAATGATTGAGCTAACACAGCCCAAATCACAACTTGTCTTTTTTTAATTACACACTTCCCACATCACACATAGTGTGGTTCACTAACATGTGTAACTTTACACACTGCTCCTTTACTAGGGCAGAGTTAGGCAAGGGAGCATGTGGACTGAGGTCAGGGAGGTGTGGCCAGGATCACTGTACACACACATTATTTCATCCAGTTCTTCAGGGGGTTCATTTATTTAATGCTAATTACGTATGGGATTATAAATTCTATTGGGTGTTTTTAAGAGGGGTTTATTTTTCATATTCTGTAATGTAAAGAATGTGGGCTTAAGTTCCTTTTAAAGAGATAGATTAGTATAAGGCCCCAGACCAGTTAGACTACCCAGGGTTGATGGGTAGTTTTGCTAGTCCTTCCCCCCGGTTTTACTTCAATAACTGTAATCGTATTAAGGATCCAATCACCTATGTCCCCTCCATAAGTTCTTGTCCCCCCACCCTGTCTGAGATATGTCCAATAGGAAAACGTGCCTTCTTGAGAGGGCTATCTTCCCGGATGGTTAGGCGGGCCAAAATAGGACGGAACTATAGATGGCCGCAAGTTTGGGACCTGTAAATTCCTACTAAGAAGAGGTAATCCCAGGGGTGAGTTAGTCGTTGTCTTATGGAAGAGTGGTAGCCTGGCCTTATATATCCTAATACTACACAGCAGTGGTACATTAATCTAGTAGCTATGATTAGTGAGGTTTTTACCTTTTGCCATCCAAGGACCAAAATTGCTACCAATCTGTTTAATACCTGGTAATAGTTTCGCAATTCATTTTTAATTTAGGGAGGTATGGTAGGTTAGGTAAAGAAAACTAAAGTTCGTGCACTGAGAAATTGTTTTATGAAAGGACCATAAAAATGTGTGCCGCTGTTTTCAATGGGTTTTTTTTTTTGGGGGGGGGGGGGGATTGTCCAACTGCATTTCCCTATTCATCCCTATTAGTTTTACATATTTAGTGGGGAAATAGTGACAATTTTTTTCTTTCTATGGTGTTCTATAATTCCACCAACCCCCAGAGTACCTTTATTTTCCTTTCCGGTGTCTTCTTCCTCTGTGCCCCGAGATATTTGTTAAAAGTAAGTCAGGATTTTTCTATAACACCACTCCTGCTTGAGCGTGTCAATCATCACCTCCTAACAGTTTGTATGCAAGCAGAGGCCAGGATTCAGGACTCCCCCTTGAAAATCCGCCCTTGCCCCCTGAATAACATTAACGTGTGCACTCTGGGAGACTGGCCATGTGATCAGAACACAAAGCACAATCCAAAAATGTGTAAGTAGAACCTACCCGTTAATGTCACTACAAAGGAAATCACTTACTCGGCCAAATAGTAATTATCTAAAAAATGTGTATAATCTTAAAAGAACAAAACAAAAATATAATTAAAAATTATCAAAAATTAAAACCGTTTTAATAATGATACGTTCTCCCCTTTGGACACACAGGATGTATCTGGAAAGAAGGGACTGATTGCTCCTCCATCTGAAAGTATTAAAAAAATGTAGTGGTTATTAAATGATATAAAATTTAAATGGACTGCAAAACAAGAGGGGAACCTACATCTGCCTATCTGTCAATACTCCTTTATATAAATTATTTTCCATTTTGTGGAGAGTGAATTGAGTTTTTAGACGTAACTAGTAGGTGGGGTAGGCTAAAATAATTATTAAACCAATAGTAAAAGTATATATTGTAATGTAAAAGGTTATAACATGAAATTGTTTTATTAATTGTACAACCTAAGATATATAGTGTGTAACAGTGTGTAAATGCATGATCAATAATAAAAAATAAAAAAGTACTAACCTACAGAATCTCCCACGTTTGAATGGACTGAGTCAAATGGGAGTAGATATGACACACCTCCTCAAATTTATTAAATTACTGCATGAAGTTTGCTTGCCATTTCCTAGTTTCTCCCTTATTATCCATAGGTGTCTTCTGGGTAGTTGCTGTAGCACTACATCACTCTTACGCAATGATGCCAAGATGCCTTACTGAGCCATGTGCGAGAGTTTTAATGGCCATCAAAGAGAAATTTTGCTTTCCCTTCACGTAAGTGTAGATGAATCCAGCTGTTGATGCACTTGTGGGAGAGACTTACTGTGAGCATGGCGGAGCGAGTTAATGGAAAAAGCCATCAAAAAAGTTCTCTTTCCCATAGTGTAGATGATATTCCACGCTGTATGGCATTGTGGGAGAGACCTTATGAGATTGCGAGTTAATGGCCAATCAAAACCAAAGTTTGCTTTCCCAGTAAGTGTAGAGATGATCCAGACTGTATTGATTGTGGGAGAGTGCTTCACCATCTCCTGATGGCAATGTGTAGTGGAAGGGGTGGCGTGGCCAAACGACACTGTCTCTCTCTCTGTTTGTCTCTTCTCTGTCTCTCTCAGTCTCTGTATCTCCCGTAGTGTCTGTCTGTCTCTCTCTCTATCTGGCTGTCTCTACAATCTGGTCAATTTCTCTGTCTACTTCATCCTATGTTTAGCAGCAGTGCTACAATAACAGCTTCCAGGTATTATCCCCCCCCCCCAATTATTATAAAATTGTCCCATTACTGTAATAGTGGCCGACTGTATTCTGCAGCCCAATAGGAATACCCCATATTAACAAGTCACCAGGGTTCCTCCTTACTTGCCGAATGGGTGTAAGTACAGGATCTAACAAGCCCTTCCACATTGGTGTAATCCAGGTAAAAGCCAATAGTGTTCCGTTTAACTGGGAGAGAGAACGGCATTCCTTAAAAATGTGGGGCCGAATCCCTGCGTTTCTAGTATTGAGACGCTGCCTTTCCGGCTTGAGAGCCTGGGGATTAGCTGGAGGAGGGAGTTGTGTGTGTATCAGTAATTGTATGTATACAACAGTGCCAGCACCTGTCCGGGGCTCTCCAAGTGCAGAGGAAGACCCCGCGGAGCCTCCCAAACACTCGCGGCAGGTGCCTGGGAGCCTGGTTTTGGGTGCGCACGAACAACACGCAACACCCCTGGAAGACGAACACAGGGAAAGGCTCCTAAGTGACCGCGGGAGGGGCCTCCCAACACTCCGGTCGTCGGCGGCGGGCCTGGTTTTCAGCCGCAACCAGGCAAACTAACCCCTGGAAGATGGAACTACCGGAAAGGCTCCAAGTGAGCCCGCGGGAAGAGAAGTATTATTAGTTAAAAACGTATCTTAAACCATAATAATTACAACATACAAAAATAATAGCATTATTACTTAAAATATTCATTCTTTTAGATAGGGACTTTACCCCTAATAGGAGGGCCTTGTATATGGCGGGTAGCTACACATATACTTTATAAATATATGTAACTAACACTCCAGCAAATTAAAAACTGATATAAAATTAACACATAAAAAACCCACTGTGCACCAATCGGGCACACTTTTGTGCAGTATCCGTATATAAGAAAATGCAAGTGTGCGTCCGGTGTCCGTGTGTGTCCTGCGTTTGACCTCTTTTTGCCACTTGGGTGCTCTACTTCCCTACGGAGCCTTGATGCGTGTTATTTTCCTTCCAGACATTACCGATGTGCATTGAACAGTGCTCTACCGTTCCCCCCGCCGAGCCTCTCAGCCCCTTTCATTTCTTCTTTCGCCTGGAAAGTCCTTTACTGTGTGGGCCATAATTTTACTTTTGCGTACCTCCATCATGCGGCGGGAAGTAAACACACCGCCCAGTTGATTATGCGCATGCGTGAAAACTACGTTGTCATAGTAACTGTAGACGCTAACGCGTATGGATGCCTGCACAGTCCCTCGCTATTTCCGGTTAGACTCAGAATGGGGTAAGGAAAGTTAAAATCAAATCAGCTAACAGTTTAGAAGAGACGAGAACCTCTTTTGAGAACTACACCTAAAGGCAAAAGGACATTTAGCTTTATGGGGGCTGAGGGAAACAGTACGAAGTGTAGGAGGGTTAGAGTCCTTAAAAGTAAAGTGATGGACAGGCTGAGGGAAAGCACAAGGGACTTGAAAAAAGGTCCCTTCACACGATGTATGGGACAGGGGCTGAGGGAAAAGGGGGTCCTCCATTTGACAGGTAGGGGAAAAATCCTCAAAGTGTCTGGACAGGGCTGGGGAAAAGAGTTCACCCCCCCTCCAAAGTTGGAGGGATGGGAAAAAGCCCAAGGTTGGAGGTCTGTCTGAGCTGAGGGGAAAAAAGTCCCCTTCAAAGTGTTGGACAGGGAGCTTGAGGCAGAAAAAGGTCCCTCCAAAGTGTACTGGACCCCCAAGGGCTGAGAGCGGAAAAAACAAGTCTCAACAGCCCTCGCTCCACCACCCACCGTGTGACGGCACGGCTGAGCAAAAGTCCCATCACAAAGTGTGACGGGTAAAAAAAATCTCAACAAAGGTATGGAACAGGGGCTGAGGCAAAAGGTCCCTCCAAAGTGTATGGACAGGGGTGACCTGAGGGAAAAAAAAAGTCCCTCAAATTGTATGGACAGGGCGCGAGGGAACAAAAAGTCCCTTCAATAAGGGATGGACAGGGGCCTGAGGGAAAAAAAAGGTCCCTTTCAAAGTGTAATGGAACACGGGGATGAGGAAGAAGAAAAGTCCCTTCAAATGGTATGACCAGGGGTGAGGGGAAGAAAACAAAGGTCCCTACTCAAAGTGTAATGGACAGGGGCTACTAGGGAAAAAAAAGCCCCCTTCAAAGTGTATGGACGGGGATGGGGTGAGGAAAAGGGTCCCTCCAAAAGTGTATGGACAAAGAAGGGGCGAGGGAAAGGTTCCCTCCAAAGTATAGGACAAGGGGCTGAGGGGAGGAAAAAAGTCCCTTCAAAGTGTTATGACAGGGAGTGAGCAAAAAGAGTCCCTCCAAAGTGTTCAGTGGACAGGGGCCCTGAGGAAAAAAAAAGCCCTCCAAAGAATCCCTCCAAGTGTTATGGACAAGGGGCTGAGGCAAAAAAGGTCCCCTCCAAAGTGTATGGAACAGGGGCGCTGAGGAAAAAAACAGTCCTCCCAAAGAATCCCTCCAAAGTTGATGGACAGGGGGGAGGCAAAGGCCCTCCAAAAGTGTATGGACAGGGGCTGGGAGGAAAAAACAAGGCCCTTCAACGTGTATGGGACAGGGCTGACGGGAACAAAAAGTCCCTTCAAGTGTTAAGGACAGGAGCTGGAGGGAAAAAAAAGGGCCCTCAAAGTGATGGACAGGGTACGCTGAGGAAGAAGAAAAGATCCCTTCAAGTGTATGACAAGGGGGCTCGAGAAAAAAAAAAAGTCCTTTCAAAGTGTTATGGACCAGGGGCTAAGGAAAAAAAGCCCTCTTACAAAGTGTAGTGGATGGAAGGGGTGAGGGGAAAAAGGTCCCTTCCAAAGTGTATGGACGAGGGCTGAGGGGAAAGGTCCCTCCAAACGTGTATGGACAGGGCTTAGGGAAAAGGTCCCTCCAAAGTGTGTGGAAGGGGCGGAAGGGAAAAAGGTAAAAGGTCCCCACCTAAATTGTCATGGACAGGCTGGAAGGCCTAAGTTGGTATGAGGGCAGAAAGGGATCCTTCATCTATCGATGAAAATAAGCGAAACCGTTTATCCACAAGTGTTGAACAAGGGGCTGAGGGGGAAAAGGTCCCTCTCAACGTAGGACAGTGGGAGAAAAGGTCCAAGTGGTGACAGGGCTGAGGGGGAAAAAAAAGTCCCTTCAAAGGTATGGACAGGAGGAGGGAAAAAAAGGTCACCTTCAAAGTGTATGGACAGGGGCGCAAGGAAAGAAAAGCTCCCTTCAAATGTAATGAAACAGGGCTGAGTGGAAAAAAAAAGTCCCTTCCAAAGTGTATGACAGGGGCTAAGGAAAGAAAAAAAGCCCCCTTCCAAAAGTGTATGGAAGGGGCTGCAGGGGATGAAAGGGTCCCTCCAAAGTGTATGACAGGGGCTAAGGGAACAGGTCCCTCCAAAGTGTATGGCCAGGGGCTGCAGGGGAAAGGAAAATGTCCCTCCAAAGTGTGGTGGACAGGGGTCTGCCAGGGGCAAAAAAGTCCCTTCAAAAGTGTATGGACCAGGGGCTGAGGGACAAAAGGTCACCCCCAAGTGTATGGACAGGGCTGAGGGAAAGGCTCCCTCCAAAGTGTATGGGACAGGGGCCTGAGTGGGAAAAAATTCTCCTCCAAAGTGGTGTGGACAGGGGTGAGGGGAAAAAAAAAGTCCCTGTCAAAGTGTTTATGGACAGGGGCTGAGAGAAAAAAGTCCCCCCAAGTGTATGGACAGGGGCTGAGGGGAAAAAGGTTAGTTTAAAGAAGAACATTAACTAACTGCATCAAATTGTGCAAGCAAGGAAGGAAAATAAAAACCCCACAGTTAAGTTAAAGGGATTATTCACAAAAAAATGAGTTTTGATAACTCCAGATTAAAGGTAACATACCTGCAAATTGCACTGATACCCTGCCAAGCAAGGAAAATAAAAACCCTCACAATAAAGGGAATTTCACAAAAAAGTGATTTGATAACAACTCAGTTTAAGGAACATTATGCAAAGTTGTGACTGATTAATCTGCAAGAACAGGGGAAAATAAAAAACCCACAGTTTAAAGGGATATTCACAAAACAAAAAAGGACTTTGATACACACTCAGTTAAAGAACATTAACTTCAAATTGTCACTGATACCCTGCCAAGCAAGGAAAATATAACCCCACACTAGTTAAACGGGATATTCACAAAAAAGTGAGTTGAATAACAACTCAGTTAACAAAAACATTAACACACGCAAATAGTTGAACTAACTTCCAAACCTTTATCCGACTAACCGACTAAAATTAAAGAAACAACACTTTTAGCAATATGATAACACCAAACCAACATGCCCCCCAAAGAACAGCTAACGGTCAAGAAGGCAAAGAAGCCCAAAAGACAAAGCCACATGTCTTCCACACATTAGGAGGAAGAGCGGTCACCTCAGCAGGTGGCAGTTGAACAGGAGAAGGGACTGAAAGAGAACGACAAAGAGAGCTAGCGCCAGATCAATCGAAGAAAACAGTGAAAATCAGCGTCGGAAAAAGATGCCAACAAGAGAAAGGCCGAGGCTAATAGATTTTATTGCAAGAACAGGAAAATGGCGGCAAACAACGCCAAAAGAGAAAGGAGAAACGGGCCAAATCGATCGATGAAGAACAGAAAAATGAACCACCAAGAAACCTAGAAAGACACTGACCAAAAGTAAAGCAAGTTGACTCCAGACAAACGAAAAGTACTTTGGTCAGCAAACTTGCTGAAAGGAAAGGACAAAGACAAGTAAATAGAGATTACTGAAGAAAAGAAAATTAATTGAAGAGAAAATGCTGCACAGGCCACAGAGCTAAGAGAGAAAGTATGACTCTGGAAGTAACGCAATGAAGCAAAAGAGGAGACAGCTGAGATATCTAGTCAATTACGGGCACAGAGGGAACGAGCTGGAAGAGTCAGGGCCACACGTACAACCAATGTTAGTTTTTTGAAGACATGATCAATATAATGAGGGATGACATCAAAAACACACACGTGGACATTAGATCAGATATGCAACTTTTGTAATGCACACATTTTGAAGCAGAAAGACCTTTGAGCGGAAATTTTTCCACAATGTTGTTCAAAAAGGAAAAGTAAACACTCTTTCCCCCAATTATCACGATCCTTTCAATCCACAGCTCATGACAGGTAACATCACTACAGAAGAATTTCTTTGAAATATAAGGTCTATAAATAGTTCTGCACTTTGCTTCAATGGAGAGAAAACATTACCTCTTCCACCTCCTGGCTATGGACCCTACTGTTTCTCGGGTCCAGTGGCTTCAATTTGTCACCGAGGACCGGCACACTGATCCGCAAACAGGGAGGAAAAAAAACGGCAGTATCACAATTATTTATTTTAGATCCTCTGAAGATGCAGAGCAAAGAGAATGCAAATGTTCACATCATCACAAATCAGCAACAAAATCCAGAATTATAAAAACTCTAAGACCCTTATGGTCCAAATACAAAACCCATGTTGCAGAGGCTGCACAAATGTTGCACCAGGTGAAAGAAAAATAAATAGGAAGGTATGCCGCTTAGCAGAAACAGGGCAATATTCCCAAGGAAGTGTCTATGACAATAGTGCAAGATTGTAGAAATGACCAAAGGCGATTAATGCACCCAAAAACATAATGAGGTTGCATTTTTTTTCAAAACTGGTGACGGGGGAATCTCCACTTGAAAGAGATCTTCTTATACACTGCAAACCAAGTGCAGATGATCCAAACCAAAGGAAAACACAAAGAATTAGTGTCCTTGATCCAAATACTGGAACCCATGGTTTACCCATTGCTATTCCCTATGGAGATCAGAGCTGGGGATTGATATACCATTGCAAAACAGGCCACAAGCCTTAGTAGGTTTAAAAAATAGCTCAACAAAATCCTAGAGTTAGGGTAACCCAAATGCAATATTATGATGGCTATCGCCTTTCATTAGAGAAAATTTAACCCCTTCTACATGCTGGCCTCCTTACACACAGCAATATATAGTTGACACATATGTAAAACTGAAGCGAACAGACTCAATTATGTACGCCAAAATCAGCCAAGAAGTGCCGTGCGAGTACAAAAATATTCAGGATTAATGGAACATTTAATTAATGAAGCTAATGAGGCAGGCCTGATTCATAAGAAAACATATTTTTGCCTTATCATTTGCAGTAGAAACCTAGAAATATGCTACAAAATTATCAATTGTCAATTGTCAGCAAATATGTAAGCCCAATCTTTTTATTACAATGACCTGCAAACTCAAATGGGAAAGATTGTTCAGAACCTACAACATGGCCAATCTTCTGATGCTCGACCAGATTTAGTTGCAAGAGTAAACTGAAAGCTCTGATCCAGGATATTTGTACCAAAAGCCATTGTCTATGTAATAGAATTCAAAAGAGAGGTTACTACCACATTCTCATATACTACTCATTCTTAAAGATAAAATAAACCAAAACAGAAGACGTAATAGACAAAATAGTATTCTGCTGAAATCCCCCATATAACCACCAATCCTGCTTATATGCAATGTAACCAAACATATGATTCATGACCATGTGGAGTACACAACCTTAATTCTCCATGTATGACAAATGCCACTAAGGATTATCCAAAGCAATCAGCAACTAATTATTGCTAATATAAATGGATACCCAAATATCCAGTAAAAAGACGAAACACTGACCAAATTTCAATTGTTAATGGTAAGACAATTGATAATAGTTGGGTTGTACCATATAGTCCATATCTAGCTCTCAAGTATAATTGCCACATTAATGTTGAAGTCTGTGCTTCTGTGAAAAGTGTTAAGTACCTTTTTAAATGTGTACAGTGTTCATGATTGTGCAAATGTTGTGATTGAAGAACATGGTTAGCTTAAATCATGATGAAATTTAGACCTTTATTGATTCACCGGTAATCAGCGCTCCAGAAGCAGCATGGCGGTTTTGAATGGGTTGAAATGCATTATCAGTCCATACCATACAATAGATTACAGTTCAGTTCAGTTGCCTGATGAACAAATTGCATTTTCAATCCAATGACATTACCACACGCGCCCCAAAGTGCTTCAAAAACGCAATACTCATATTCTGACGGTGCTTGGTTCAAATTAAATCAAGAGCAAGAGGAAGCAAGGGCATTTATACCCGGCATTGCTTACACTATGTGTTGACTCTGCAAAACTGTATTTGAAAATTAAGACAACGGGGTGCAGAAAAAAGTCATTGGTTCGAATGTATTCTGTGAACTTACCATGGGACCAAGAACGATACTGTCTGCGCCTTATATTGCTACATGTTTTCTGGTGCAGTATCATTTGAAGATATGAGAACTGTCAATGGAAAATTCTATCCCACTTTCTAGGAGGCTGCCAGACAAGAGGGCTCATTAACGATGACCAAGTGTGGGAGAACACCTGGAAGATCGTCCAATACATCATGCCTAAACAACTGAAGGAGGTATTTGCATATATCTGTGTATTTGCTCCTCCCCACAAAACATGAATGATTTTTTCCTAAATATGAGCAATACCTATATTGAAGATTTTGCTCGCAAACATTTGCATCATAATAATGATTGCATGGTGGTGCCGTAACAATGCACAGTCAGAAATATCCAACGTTTGATACTCTATGGAAAAAAATATCTATGATCAAATATTTGAAAACAAAACAGCTGAATAGAGATGGTGAGAACCTTAAATAAAGAGCAAAAAGCAGCTTTAGAAGAAATATTATTGGCCAAATGAAAATGACAACCTTGCAATCATTGTTTCTTCTTGGATGACCAGGACGTCATGGTAAAAACCTACCTTTACAAGACACTTCTGAGCACAATCCGTGGGCAAGGTAACATTGCACTTCCAGTAGCCTCCACAGGTATAGCAGGCTAATCTTTTTGAGGGTGGGAGAACATACCATTCTCAGTTTAAATTACCTGTGCCCATACTTGAGAACTCGTATCAAATATGCGCCTCAATTCTGTTGATGCTGAAAATGTAAGATCTGCTCAAAAATAGTTATTTGGATGAATTACTATGGCCCCCTCTTTTAGCTCTTACAGTGGTTGACAAACTGCTACAAGAACATAATGGATAACAACAACACCTTTGGAGGAAGGTTTTCTTTTCTTGCTTGGTGAGATTTCCGTCAAACACTTCCTGTGGTGCCTCATTGCGACCGCACAAAGTTATAGAGGCCTGTATTAAGAATAACAAGTCTGTTCTCAACCTTAAAAAAAATATTTGCTCAGTTGACACTCTGTTTTAGTATTTGGGTTAACCAAAGTGGGTGATGGTGATACGCACATATTGATGGCTTGCCTGAAGACATTGTAGAAATCCCTTCCCCAATTCTATGCACATGGAATATCATACAAGACTTTTTTGGAAAAAAAATTCCTGTTGCTGATGTTACCAAATTGGCAAAAAAATCATCCTTTGCCCAAAAACTGTGATGTTAACATAAATGAAGAGCTGCTCAACATTTTGGAAGATGAAACTGTATACTTCAGCTCAGACTCAATTGATGACTCAAGTGAGGAAGATACGCAAAACTATCAACTGAGTCTCCTCATGAGCTAGCTCCAACAGGTATGCTGAGGCCATACACTCAACCTTAAAAAGGGAGCAATAATTATGCTCCTTAGAGTTAAAAAACACTAAAAGAGGATTGTGCAATGGTACCTGTCTCATCATTAATGACTTGAAGAACATTCATCATTCTCAATTAATAACAGGTTCAGCAGAAGGAGACATAGTCTTATTCTCCACGTATTGATTTGGCCTCCATCTTCAACTGATTACCCTTTACCTTACGAAGCAGGCAATTTCCAGTAACAATAGCCTTTGCCATGACAATTAATAAAGATCAGGGGAAAAACCTTAGAAAAAGTTGCCATTTACTTGCCAGAACCAGTATTCAGCCATGGTCAGTTATATGTAGCCTTATCAAGAGTTTAGGAGTTTTCTGACGTTCTGGTCAGTTTTTAGATGGCCCTGACCAAGGCAAACTATTGGAAAAATTCAGACAGAATATTACAAGGAATGTTGTCTGTAAGGAAATCTTATAGCAGGGGCATTTCTTCTACGGAGGAGGGACGGGTAAAGAACCAACTTTATACCTATCTGTGCCGGGAGGTAGCAAACATGCCCGATTATAACCTGATACCAGTCTGAGTAGCTAATTAGATTTGGGACAAGTGAAGCTTGTATAATTGTCGGGAGCAGTAAAGCACGCTATTAAGACCTGATACCAGTCTGAGCAAAACCCATTAGATTATGGACGGCGAAATATGTCGGGAGGGCAGTAAAGCACGCTATTAAGACCTGATAAACATTCGTGAGCACATTACATCTTTTTGGGACAGGCGAAGCTTTGTATATATGATCGGGATGCATAACACGCTAATTAAGACTGATACAGTCCCCTGAGCACAAACCATTAGATTGGGACAGGCGAAGCTTTGTATATATGTCGGGGCAGTAAGCACGCTAATTACAACCTGATACCAGTCTGGGAGCAAACCATTTAGAGTTTGGGACAGGCGAAAGCTTTGTATATAGTGTCAGGGAAGGCAGTACGCACGCTAATTAGACCTGATACCAGTCCTGAGCAACCGATTGATTTGGACAAAGTCGAAGCTGCTCAGCGCAAAGACACGGTGTCCTTGTTATGGTTTTATGGTTCAGAACTTTTCCTGTTCCTTCCATGTACTCTTTAGGGGAAATGATGGGGATAGTTTTTTAGATATCTTATAAAGAATGAGATGGACTAATCAAGAACAACTATTTCTAACTCTTCTTTGTATTATTATATATTGCAATTTTTACAAAGTTTAAAGGGCATGTCCAACCCCCAAAACTATAATCCCCAACTAAATACTAACATATCGATAATATACTCTCTACACAAAGTATAACCTACATGTTCATACACTTGGTGATATGGCTAATAAAATACTCTCACACAAAGGTACTCCACCATTTCCATACTTGGTGATATGGCCATAATACTCTCTACACACAAGTATATCAACACTTATCCATACTTGGTGTATGGTTTAAAACTCTCTACACAAAGTATACCACATTTCCATACTGTGGTGATATGCCTAGAATACTCTCTACACAAAGTATACACATTTCCATACTTTTGGTGATATGGCTAATACTCTCTACAAAAGTATACCACATTCCATTACTTGGTGATATGGCTAATTACTCTCTACACAAAGTATACCACATTTCCAACTTTGGTGATATGGCTAAATACTCTACACAAAGTATACCACATTCCATACTTGTTGATATGGCTAAATACTCTCTACACAAGTTACCACATTTCCCATACTTGTTGATATGTGCTATACTCTTTACACAAAGTATACCCCATTTCCATCTTGTGATATGGCTAAATACTCTCTACACAAAGTAATACCAACATTTTACCTACTGGTGATATGGCTAATACTCTCTACACAAAGTATACCACATTCCCATACTTGTTGATGGCGTAAATACCTCTACATACACAAAGTATACCACATTTCCATACTTGGTGATATGGCTCTAACTACTCTCTACACAAGTATCCACATTTCCATACTTGTTGATATGGCTAATACTCTCTACACAAGTGATACCACATTTCCATACTTGTTGATATGGCTAAATACTCTCTACACAAAGTATACACACATTTCCATACTTGGTTATGTGGCTTAATACTCTCTACACAAAGTATACCACATTCATATTTGATATGGCTAAATACTCTCCACACACCCAAAGTATACCACATTTCCATACTTGGTGATATGGCTAAATACTCTCTACAAGAATAAAACCCACATTCCATACTTGGTGATATGCTAAATACTCTACACCAAAGTATACCACCATTTCCATACTTGTTGGATATGGTTAAATACTCTCTACACAAATATACAACATTCCATCACTGTGTGTATAATGGTTTAATATCTCTACACAAAGTATAGACCAATTCTTCCATACTTGTCTGAGCAACCATTAGATTTGGGACAGGCGAAGCTTTGTATATATGTCAGGAGGCAGTAAGCACGCTAATTAAGACCTGATACCAGTCTGAGCAAACAATTAGAGAATTGGGACAGGACGAAGTTTGTATATATGTCGGGAGGCAGTAAGACACGCTAATAAGACCTGATACCAGTCTGAGCAACCATTAGATTTGGGACAGGCGAAGCTTTGTATATATGTCAGGAGGGAGGCAGTAAGCACGCTAATTAAGACCTGATACCAGTCTGAGCAACCATTAGATTTGGGACAGGCGAAGCTGCAGCGAAAGACGACGGTGTCCTTTGTTATGTTTTATGGTTCAACTTTCCTGTTCCTTCCATGTACTCTTAGGGGATGATGGGTAGTTTTTTATATATCTTATAAAGATATGAGATGGACTAATACAAGAACAACTATTTCTACATCTCTTCTTTGTATTATTATATATTTGCAATTTTTACAAATGTTTAAAGGGCATGTCCACCCCCAAAACTATAATCCCCCTAAAATACTAAATACTAAATACTCTCTACACAAAGTATACCACATTTCCATACTTGGTGATATGGTTAAATACTCTCTACACAAAGTATACCACATTTCCATATTGGTGATCTATGGCTAAGTACTATCTTACCACAAAAGTTATTCACATTTCCAACTTGGTGATATGGCTACATAATTCTAACAAAGTATACCACATTTCCTTACTTGGTGATATGGTTAATACTCTTACACAAAGTATACCGCATTTCCAACTTGGTGATATGCTAAATACTCTACACAAAGTATACCGCATTTCCATGCTTGGTGATATGGCTAAATACTCTCTACACAAATATACCACATTCCATACTTGTTGATATGGCTAAATACTCTTCTACAAACGGTATACCACATTTCCATACTTGGTGATATGGCTAAATACTCTCTACACAAATAATACCACATTTCTACTTGGTGATATGGCTAATACTACTATCACAAAGTATTACCACATTTCCATACTTGTGATATGGCTACTCTCTACACAAAGTATACCACATTCCATACTTGTGATAGCTAATACTCTCTACACAAATATACCCATTTCCATACTTGTTATAGGCTAAATACTCTACACAAAGTATACCACATTTCCATACTTGTGATATAGGCTAAATACTCTCTACACAAGATATACCACATTTCCATTACTTGGTATGTGGCTACATACTCCTCTACACAAAGTATACCACATTCCATACTGGTGATAGGCAATACTCTCTACCACAAAGTATACACATTTCCATACTGGTATATGGATAATACTCTCTAACAAAGTAACCACATTCCATACTTGGTGATATGGCAAATACTCTCTACACAAAGTATACCACATTTCCAAACTTGGTGATATGGCTAAATACTCTCTACACAAAGTATACCACATTCCCATCACTTGGTGATATGGCTAAATACTCTCTACACAAAGTATACAACCATTCCATACTTGTGATATGGCTAAATACTCTCTACACAAAGTTATACCACATTTTACATTGTTTGATATGGCTTAATACTCTTACACAAAGTATACCACATCATGATAGGTGATATGGCTAAATACTTCCACACAAAGTATACCACATTTCCATACTTTTGTGATATGGCTAAAATACTCTCTACACAAAATATACCACATTCCATACTTGGTTGGTATATGCTAAATACTCTACTACACAAAGTATACCACATTTACCATACTTGTTGATATGGTTAGATACTCTCTACACAAAGGTATACCAATTTCCATACTTGTTGATATGGTTTAGATATCTCTACACAAAGTAACCAATTCCATACTTGGTGATATGGCTAAATACTCTCTACACAAAGTTATACCACATTTCCTACTTGGTGATATGGTTAGATACTCACACACCAAAAGTAAACACATTTCCATACTTGGTGATTTGCAGAGTAGATGTTCTTTATAATTTCCACATGCAAAAAAGAGAAAAGAGAAAGCAGCACGGGTAAAACATGTCTGGCCCTGCAGCTGCGTATCTCCTTTGGAAAACAAGGAAAGGTTTAATATGTGACTTTGATTTGGGTTCCTTTTCTAAAACTTCACTTCCTTTATAGATATTCTGTTAATTTTTTTAAAATCTAAAATTAAAAACTCCCATTAAAAAAAACATTGATTGGATTTTAAAGAAGAGAGATGAAGAGAGATGTTTTAACTGTAACACACATTGCACATTGCAGGAAACAAAGCCCCAGATATAACAAGAAAATACTGACTTCCTTCACAGTCACTCTTTTATAAAAAACACTCCTACATGCACCCCTATCAGGTAATGACTTGGTGTTCAGTGAGTTCGCAAACTTGTTCAACTGTGGACATGACTGTTAAATAATCTTGCAGAACATCTGTAACCTTAATATTGTTATTACATATTTTACTTTACAGGTTATATTGTATTTAAATCAATGTGTGCAAAGGATTACCAACTAATGGACGTGCTGAATATATCAACATATATATATATGTTTGAGAACAAATAACAAAAATGTAAGTATACTGTGTGAAATATGTCCACTAGCAAAATTTTGAGGCAGATCCCAGCAACACCTTTGAGAATCCCTGGTTACACTTGCCGCCTTTAAGAGCTAAGTCTTGGGTGTTAAATTCTACTTGTGTCCACATCTTGAAGAGCAGTTGTCACCTGGACTTAAGCTCATACACATGTCCATCAAAGAGCCTAATGCATAATGGTGTTCGAATGGCCTTTAGGTTTTTTAAGTTTTTGGGGCACAGGGCCAGAATGTGATGGATAAAGGGGAACAAACCAACTAATAACCCTCTCCCCATTAAAGTACCAGAGATACCCACTGAGTGATTACCTTAGTGGCAAATGTCCTCACTCTTAGGTACTTTTTAAGGGGTTGGTATAGTTTTGTTTTAGTTTCCTCTTCAATCACGTATCAAACCAAAAAGTTTTACATCTAAGTAATTATCTCACTCACATGCTTTTTTTTTCTATTGAGAACCAAGGGTGAGGACCTAGAGAGTAACGGTCCTACCGGGACTTTAATGGAGAGGAGAGGTTTTAAAAGGATTTAGTCCCCCTTTAATAAACACACCAGTTCTGGATATATTGTAGCACAATAAATAACGAAATAAATACAATCCAATGGAATATTCTGTAATTGGGTTATTTTCTTAGTGTGTGCAGTGGACAAACATTTCAAATCTTTGTACTGGTAATTTTAAATAGTCTTATTAGTATAAAAACTTTTTTATTTAATAAAAAAAAACAATAAAGCAATCTATATATAGTTTTATGCAACATGATCCACAAGGGCAAAATAGTATGATTATTCTACTTTTCAAAGAGGAAGATTGTTGTCCTATAATTTTAGTTGGTATCGTGTAGGAAAAGACTGGAGTCTACAAAACCTGTGTGGTTAATGTTAGTTGGAAGAATCAATTGCTACAGATCATTTAGAACAAAAATGCAAAAATATAGGTAGAGTATAGTGACAGAATTGGATTGACCAAACACTGCCACGTTATGGATGTTATAAAAAAAAAAGGGATTGCCAGGATAAGTCTATGGTGGCCATACACATGCGATTGCCTTTGCATTGTGCCAACAGATTACATTGCTATCTTGGCACAGAGCGATGAGGGAAACCCACACACGTTTCTCCAAAATGAAAGTGGGGTGCAGAACACTACTGAGGTGAATTTACGTTTTTATTAAAGTAACCACACAAACAATGTTTCGGGCACCCGTCCCTTCCTCAGGTGAATAGTAGAGTGGGTACCGGTGTCTGTGGGATGTTAGGGCTGGGCTAGCCACCAGAATGCGATTTAAGCGTGATACCGAATACGCTTTAAAAACCGCACATTAGTTGGCCAAATTGATGTGCTGCTGTGCACTGCCATCGATCCCTTGATCGCATATGAGTGATCCCTTGAGTGCATGCGATAACCGTTTTTTTTGTTGCGATTTACAGGTGGCCCCAATAATGAAAAATAGCCACAATCTGTTGAGTGGAAGTCTACATCCATCTGGATAGCAGTGATTGTTCTAGTTTCTATAAGGTGTAGAATGGGAAAAGTCTTACATCCATCTGGGACAGCAGTGATAGCTCTATGTTTCTATAAGGTGTGGAATGGAAAAAGTACACCACTGGACAGCAGTATAGCTCTAGGTTTTTATAACGGTGTGGAATGGAAAGTCTACATCCATCTGCGGACAGCAGTGAGCAGTGATAGCTCTATGTTTCTAAAGTGTGGAAATGGAAAAAGTCTACATCCATCTGAACAAGCAGTGATTGCTCTATGTTCTATAAGGTGTGGAATGAAAAGTCTACATCACATATCATAGCAGTGATTGCTCTGTTTCTACAAGGTGTGGAATGGAAAGTATACATCCATCTGGACAGACAGCAGTTATAGCTCTATTTCTATAAGGTGTGGAATGGAAAGTCTTTACATCCACTGATAGCAGGATTGCTCGTGTTTATACAAGGTGTGGAAGGGAAATGTCTACATCCATCTGAGACAGCAGTGATTAGCTCTAGTTTTCTCTAAGGTGTGGAATGGAGAAAGTCTACATCAACTGGACAGCAGTGATAGCTCTATGTTTCTATAAGGTGTGGAATGAAAAAGTCTACATCCATTGGACAGCCGGATAGATCTATTGTTCTAAGTGTGTGGAATGGAAAGTCTACATCCGTCTGAATAGCAGGACTGCTCTATGTTTCTATAAGGGTGAATGAGGAAAAGCTCTTACATCCATTTTTTCCGAATAGCAGTTGATTCGTCTCTCTGTTTCTATAAGGTTCCGGACCATGGCCCCCACACCAGTTCTACCATTCCACTTTGGACTAGCAGTGTGTGATAGATCTATCGTTTCTAGAAGCGTTGAATGGAACATGTCCTACCATACATCGGACACGCCAGTGTGATTAGATCTATCGTTCTAGACAGGTGTGAATTGAACAAGTCTTCTACATCCATCTGGACCAGCAGGATAGCTCTATGTTTCTATCCCAAGGTGTGGAATGGATATAGTCTACATCAATCAGACAAGCACGTGATAGCTCTATGGAATGGATATACGTCTACATCCATTGGACAGCGGGATAGCTTATATGTTTCTATAGGTGTGAAATAGATAAGTCTACATCCATCTGGACAGCAGTGATAGCTAATGTTTCTATAAGGTGTGGAATGGAAAAGTCTACATCCATCTGAATAGCAGTGATTGCTCATGTTTCTATAAGGTGTGGAATGGAAAGTTCTACATCCATCTGGTAGCAGTGATGCACTATGTTTCTATAAGGTGTGGAATGGAAAGCTCTACATCCATCTGGATAGCAGTGATAGCTCTATGTTTCATAAGGTGTGGAATGGATAAGTCTACATCCATCTGGACAGCAGTGATAGCTCTATGTTTCTAGAAGGTGTGGAATGAAAAAGTCTACATCCATCTGGACAGCAGTGATAGCTCTATGTTTCTATAAGGTGTGGAATGGATAAGTCTACATCCATCTACACAGCAGTGATAGCTCTATGTTTCTATAAGGTGTTATATGGAAAAGTCTACATCCAACAGGACAGCAGTGATAGCTCTATGTTTCTATAAGGTGTGGAGTGGAAATTCTACATCTATCTGGACAGCAGTGATAGCTCTATGTTTCTATAAGGTGTGAAATAGATAAGTCTACATCCATCTGGACAGCAGTGATTGCTCTATGTTTCTATAAGGTGTGGAATGGAAAGTTCTACATCCATCTGGATAGCAGTGATTGCTCTATGTTTCTATAAGGTGTGGAATGGAATAGTCTACATCCATCTGGATAGCAGTGATAGCTATATGTTTCTATAAGGTGTGTAATGGATAAGTCTACATCCATCAGGACAGCAGTGATAGCTCTATGTTTCTAGAAGGTGTGGAATGAAAAAGTCTACATCCATCTGGGCAGCAGTGATAGCTCTATGTTTCTATAAGGTGTGGAATGGTATAAGATACTACACAGCATCAGACAGCAGTATAGCTCTATGTTTCATAAGGTGTTTATAGGAAAAGTCTACATCCAACAGGACAGCAGTGATTGCTCTATGTTTCTATAAGGTGTGAAATGGAAAAGTCTACATCCATCTGGACAGCAGTGATAGCTCTATGTTTCTATAAGGTGTGGAATGGAAAAGTCTGCATCCATCTGGACAGCAGTGATTAGAGTTATCCACTCCACACCTTATAGAAACATAGAGCAATCACTGTGTGTCCAGATGGATGTAAACTTATCCATTTCACACCCTTATAGAAACATAGAGCAATCACTGCTATCCAGATTGATGTAGACTTTTTATTCCACACCTTATAGAAACATAGAGCATCACTGCTGTCAGATGGATGTTAGACTATCCATTTCACACCTTATAGAAACATAGAGCTATCACTGCTGTCCAGTAACTAGTAACATAAGTGTATAAAGTTAAAGATATTAGGCACCTTAAGGAGAAATAGTAAATCAGAACTTTGTTACAAGTATATATATACATATGTATGTGAATTCATGGCACTTTATTACAAATTAGATGTTTTTAAAATGTTTTATACTATGCACATCACAACTTTAAAATGATGCACAGTAACACAATGTAACAATGTAATAATCTGTATACAGTTAGTATATATAAGCACTTTATATAAGGGATAATATGCTATTTACAATGTAATATAAGGATACTACGCTACCAAGGGGTTCCATGACCATATAAGCAGGAGGCCGCTTTTATCTTAGGGCAAGGAACTCCGAGTTGGCATAATATCTGTATACTACACTGTAAGTAGCGTATTATTTCTTATAAAACATAATGGGGGGGGGTATTTTAAGTTAATGTGCAATCACTTTGTTTCCCAATGTGTTCCCAACCCTTTACACATACTGACAGTTAATAAGTACAGGATAAGTACACTGTAAATGCAAGTTAAGTTTAATTGTAAGCTGAAGCTTTGAAAAATCTTTCCCCCCCCCCCCATTTTTTTTTTCTTTCTAGGTTTTTCTTTCTAGGTCCCTCCTGAGCTTACCTGTGGTGCTGTCACCTGTGGATGTGAAGTGAAGACTTTTGAGCTCCTCCCCTCTCAGACTTTGTGGCTTCACCTTCTTTAGCCTCCAAAAGCCGCGATCGTGTGGTCTGTGCACGCAACGTGACTTCAGCGCATGCACGGATACGCGCGGGGGGGAGTGGGATTAATGCTTAAAGGGACACTAAACTTAAAAAAATTACTTGCCTTTATCCTTTTCTATAATTTTAGTGCTGTCAGGAACTTGATCCTTTTTGCTATTAGTGCTCCCTGTCACTAGATCTCCTCATGTCCTATTCAGCTCACTCCTAGTTCCTATGTCTCCTCTATATGTATCCACCCCCTCCCAAAACTGAGGCACAGATAGAGTGTGGAGCATGTGCAGTGGAGATGATCTGTGCCCCACTACAGCCAATAGCATTCACCCAGTGATTTTGTGTTACAGTGAAAGTAAAACTGCTTTGCTATGGGAAGATAAGCAGCACTGGGAGATGTAATCACTGCTTAAATCAGGTAAGATTTTCTTTTAGCTGTAGGAGATTGAAGGTGTGTGTGTGTGCTCATAAAGAGCACAGAGCAACAGATAATGCTTATTTTTTTTCCTGATCTTAATGGGTGATTGACAGTTCTTTATTGTCAATCACAATCAAAAAAGATCGCACTCACGGGGCTTGTTATAGTGTATCAAAAAGATACTTGTTTATTGGCACTTCACATCAACGCGTCTCAACCCAACAAACGAGCCGTCATCAGAATGTTACATCACATCACTCATCACCACTGAACAATCCCATTGTGAGCTTATATAAATATGAAATAGCCAGTTTAAAATATTAAATAGAGTACATAGTTAAAAAGAAGATAGATAATTCCCATTTATCATATATAAAAAAATACATATAGTATAAAAAAACTGTCACATATTATGGATATAATTTCATGAAAAACAGTGTAGAGAAAACTGTTCATTTAAACCACTAGGGGATTGGGTTTGCAATCTATGTATCCATCTAGCCTCCTTTTTAACAATGTTTTATCTTTGGCCATAGGCAACCTCATTTAATGGATGAGCCATCTTTTTAAAATGCCTAGCCTATATATAAAAATTCCTCTCTCTCTCTCTCTCTCTCTCTCTCTCTCTCTCTCTCTCTGGCTATTAAAGTCCAAAGGAGTGCAGCAGTATACATTTCCTGTTGATTGAAAGCATGCATCCTTATCAGTATATATATATATATATATATATATATATATATATATACATATATATATACTAGCAAAATTGTGCCCATTGGTGCACAATGGAAATTATGTGTGTGTATGTTTTGCTATGTGTGGATATAGAATCTTTACACAGGTATATTTTAAACTGTTACTTAGACAGTTACCAGCTTCCAGAGGAACCAAATAGGATAATCCTGCAGGTCTGAGAGTAGACACAGGCAATCCTGCTACACTGTGTGGTTGAAACTAAACATGCTAGGTTAATAATTATTAGTATTCACCATGGCAAGTGGTGATGGTACCTCATATATTATAACAGAAGGTACCTCACAGCATCATGTTATTGTAATAGCATTGCCCTTATTATCTAGCGTATAAACAAACATTTCTCATTCCCAGTTTACCTAAAGAATTTATATACTCTTATACAGATCTAATTGAAAAAAAGTTGCTTCAGAGCAATTTTTAATAACTGATAACTGCTTTTTATTTCAGTATTACAGTAAATCCTTGGTATACCTGCCTGGCTTTACCACTAAGCAAAAGGCTAAGGACTTGCAAGTGAGCACCTTCATCCCAACCATTAATAGTGGCTGCCAATTCAAATTGTTCTAGCCAATCAGTCCATTCCCTAGATTTAAAAATAGGTTTGGCAATTGGGCCTGGTAGAGCTACTGAGTCTAATTGGGGGATTTCATCTGCAGGTACAAGGACAGGAGGATTTAAATAAATAATAAAAGTATCAGCCTCCATAGCCTAATACAGAGAACAAATATACAAAGAGAAAACAGGGAGAATAAATGGTATTACCAGCACCGCTGCCACCAATTTCTACCAGATCACTGCTTTATGGAAGGATTATGGGTAGCATGGAACACAGTGGGTTACTCTGGTGATCTGGCACAAAGCAGACAGTGCACATAAACAGGTTCCCACATAACATGTGCAGTAACCAGGAGTGTCCCTGCCTATGGTGCACCACTTTGAATATTGACCAGGCCTGTATATTGTGTGTCCTTGTAAGTTGGTGTACACTTATCTGTTGCCTCAGAGTTTGTATCCAATACGGTCAATTGTCTGTCCAATAATCTGTCCTCCCAACAGGTGGTAACAGGATCTTATTCACAGGATCTTGTGTTGCAGTCAATATCACACCAAAGCACACACTACAATCCACTTTCACTTTCTCTCCTTCTACCATAGAGAGCAGGGAGGTCTTGTCTTTTATTACTCACTGACACCACCTGCAGGCTGGAGGTGCTCTATAAGCTTGGTGTATATGTCCATTACAATACACATTATATCCTGTGCAGCAGACAGAAACTTTTTTGGGATAACACTTCCTTTCATATGGAGGAGACACAGGGGTGTGGTTTAAGTTGCCATTTGACCATTTCATTTTAAAATAGGGATCTCAGCTCTGTAAGTAAGTTTATGTATTTTGTATATTTTGTGTTGTACCTAATATAAGTCAGTGCTAAATTTTATATACATTTACTGATGGTCATTTAAAGGGCATCTATAGTGAAAAAAACACATTGCCCCTTTGCAAAGTTAAATTCATGTACTCTGTGCTGCCTTAATCCTATCTCTGTCAGTGACTCTGTTTAACCATGGTGTCAGATCTCTGTGCAGCACTCCCGCCCTTCCCCCTCCCCTCTGTTACCTCCTCCATGTCTCAACTCCGGCTAACCGACAAGCTTATCATGTGCAGTAGAAGTTAAAATTCAACATCCTGAAAAACACACCCATGCATAATGGCCAATAGAAAGCAAGCTGTTCTGGAGACATGGAAGAAGGCGCTCGTTCAGTTTACGATCTCTCACTTTGTGACCCATCATCAATCAGTGAAAGCTATTAAGAAGGGGGGTCAAGTGCAGCTTTATATCTACCATCAAAGCTACCTCTCTCCCCCTGCTAATGCTGTTATCTCTATGTTTATTACAGAGCAGGTAGGGGGGATCACATCACAGGGATTTGATTGACAGTCCAAGTAGGAGTAGAGGAATGCAATCACGTATTCTTCTAACTGGTGTATCTCAGGACAGAGAGGGAATCTGAATAAAGTGAAGACACTCTGGGGGTTGTGGGGAATTATAGAACACATGGAAAGAAAGAAAAAAAAGTTCATTTTCCCACTATAGATGCCCTTTAAATGGTAACAGTGAGATAGTACACACATACATATACACCTTTCCTATGTGTAATATCCTATACCCCCCACCACACTGGTAGCTCCTAAAAACTCAATGCAATCTCCTATGGAGATATAAATATATTTATAGAAGGGTTGTGGAAGCACTCCATAGGCTAAATTATAACTACATTTTGCGGAAGTGCTACTGATCTGGTCAAACAGAAAAGATAATCAATTCACATTCCTAGGCCCCATACAATATCATATTATCTGCACACTGGCATACATTATAAACAAAGGGGTTTTAGTATACCCTACTGTGATCATGTGATCACATGAATGAAAAGCCTTCCAACCACGTCAAGGTAAAATATTGTATGTATGTATAATTTTATTTATAAAGCGCCACTTGGGTACGCAGCGCTGTACATTATAAAATACAGAGTATACAAACAAGGGGATAAGTGCAAGCCATTATACAGATAGATAAAAATTTAATTAAATACAATTTCATACATCGGTTAAGAAAGCATATATATAAATTATGTATAAATTGATATAAGTGCAACAAGCCTCAACACATTAGAAATGAGAACCCTGCCCCGAAGAGCTTACAATCTAAATGGGGGGGACAACATACAGATACAAGTGGGGTGTTGGGTACGAAGTGCTTGAGATAGCTAACAATCATTTGTTCTGCTGATGCTCAGAAAAGTAGGATAACAGTCTAGATTTGAAAGTATTAATGGATGTCATCAAAGGTAGGGAGCAGCAAGAGAGAATGGTTTAAGGTGGGAGGCAGCAGTATTAGTTGGGGTTTGTGGAGATTTCCTTGTGAAAAACGAAGGGCACAGCCTGGAACATAAGGGACCAAGTGAGAAGATAAGTAGGGAGGTGCAGTAGAGCAAAGGGATTTAAATGTGAAAAAGAAGGGTGTTGAATATGATTCTTTGTTTGATGGGAAGCCACCCTATAGGCTGACGTATCGGGGTTGCAGGTTCTCTTTTGGAGGAGAGCCAGATGATCCGAGCCAAGTTTAAGATAGACTGGAGAGGAGAGAGATGAGAGGCCGGGAATCCAAGTAGTAGAATATTACAGTAGTCAAGACAGGAGATTAAAGGGCATGGATGAGCATTTTAGTAATGGAGCAAGAGAGAAAAGGGAGGATTGTGGCAATATTGATGGAAGGAAAGAGAGGAGACAAAGATAACTCCAAGGCAGCGTGCAGATTCAACTGGGGTAATGACCATATTGTCAATAGAGATGGAGAAGGGTGGACTAGGTCCCACTTTAGGGAGGGAAATGATTAATTCCATTTTAGATAGAGTTTAAGGCGGCGGTGCACCATCCAGGAAGAGATAGAGAGCAGACATTTAGAGATTTGGGATTGAACTTCAGGGGTTAGCGCAGGGGTGGATAAGTAAATTTGGGTATCATCAGCATATAAGTGATACTTAAAACCGAAATAACTGATTATTTCTCCCAGAGAGATAGTGTAGAGGGAGAACAGCAAGGGTCCTAAAACCGAGCCCTGAGGGACCCCGATACTAAGCGGAACAGGAAAGGAAGTCTTATTAGCAAAAGAGACAGAGAAAGATCTGTTAGAGAGATAAGAAGACACCCACACCGCAGCTTGTTTTCGGATGCCCAGAGAATATAGAATCTACATAAGAAGAGAGTAGTCCACAGTATCAAAGGCATCCATAGGTCAAGGAGAATAAGGACCAAGAACTGTCCTTTGGCTTTGACAGCTTGTAGGTCATTTTAGACATTGCAGAGGGTCGTTTCAGTTGACTGACCCGGTCGGAATCCTGATTGCAACGAGTCCAATAAGTTATTATCATGGAGGTACTTAGTAATGCATGTAGGGATGAGACGTTCTAAGAGATTTGATGCAAACGGTAGATGGGAGACAGGGCGGTAGTTTGAGGGACAGGTAGGGTCCAGAGAGGGTTTTTTAAGAAGAGGTTTGACACACGCATGTTTAAAGGCAGCAGAAAAAATTCCAGAGGTCAGGGAGGAATTAAAAATGTGAGCAAGGTCAGGGGAAAGGATTTTAGCGCACTTCAGAATGGGTGACAGGGGTGAAAGATTCCAGAACTGCAGGTGGTGGGGCAGGCAAAAGAAGGCGAGAGTTGTCCTTGGGTGAGTGCGGATATCTTCTATTTTACTTCTGAAGTAGTCTGTAAAATCCTGAGGAGCGTTTATGGATTGAACAGTGTCCCTAGAGGAGGGCTGTAAAAGAGTGTTAAATAGGCGATGTGGGTTTTTTTTGCAATTGTTTATAAGCGTGCTAAAGTAGGAGTGTTTAGCTTCTGAAAGTGATGAATTAAGACACGAAAACATGAGATTGTAGTTGTTAAAGTCCCTCTGACTACGTGACTTTTTCCACAGCCGTTCAGCTGCACAAGTACAATTGATCAAAGGGATTAGCGGGGCGACGTTTGTGAGTTTGTAGGGGGGCAAAGGAGTTAATAGTAGTGGATATGATAGAGTTATAAGAATATATTAGGGAATCAGGGTTGGGATCAGACATAAGGGGATGCGAGGCTAGAACTGAGAGAGTAGGATAGAGCCAGAAGGTCTATTGCACGGGTGTTGGGAACAAGGACAGTAGATGGAGCGTCAGAGGAGAGAGGAAAGTAGGTGGTAGAAAACATACATACTTACTAGCCCTCGTTCCCTGGGCTGTCTTCTGCTTGCTTCCATGTCTTTTCCATGCATGGAAGCAAGTAAAAGGGGCTGTACCAGCAGTGTCTACTGTGATTGGCAGAAACATCATAAGTGTGTATAGAGTATTTATCCTTAGATCTTGCGAGGTCTGGGTTTTGGGAGGTTTTATGGCCACAGGAAAATATTTTGGGGGGTGGACATACCCTTTAATGAGAGCGATTGCTCAATTATTGATTTTTTTTTCTGCAGGCATACATTCTGGGGTTGGAAACATATGTTCGTGATACCTCTGATTTTGTACAGAAGATCAATGATATTTCATTAGGAAAAGAACACATCATGATTACTTGTGATGTGGAATTAATGTATTCCAACATTAAACATGAGGCAGGATTGAAAGCATGTCAATACTTCTTTGAGATGGGCAATGTTTATCTCAGAAATAGGTATGAATGTGTTGTGAAACTTCTTAGCTTTGTTTTACATCTACTTTTTTTACAACTACTTCTTGTTTGTTGAAAATGTTTACAATCTGCAGCTGAAAGGGACAGCATCAGACGCAAAATGCATGCCATCATACACTGGAGTAGTGGAAGCATGAATGTGAATTCAGTGAAGCCCTTATATTCTTTATATCTTTTATAGATGTGTGGGCTAGATTCATTGATGACATCTTCATTTATTTTGAAAAGGACCACTAGATCTAGCCAAATTTTTGTTGAAGGTGTTAGATTGAATGTAAGAGTAGTTGACATTGATAATATGCTACTAAAGACTGAATCAAGATGGATTTATCAGCTCAAGACTTTGTCACACTTAGGTTTAAATCAGGAGTTAGGTTGATCGGGTTGAAATATTAGAGGGTTCGTTTGGCCGGGATCGACCTCTGTCCATTTGTTCGTTTAAAATCGGACGGTCCGATGTCCTGGCAATCTACTTGTATACAAATCTCTCTCTGATGAGATTATAAACTTTTGGGGTGTTTTTTGATGAAATTAATGGAACTGTAAACCTAAAAAAATAAGCGTTTGCCAATCGTTTCTATTATTCACAGGGAGGTGAGAATAAGCGTTCTCACCTCCCTGTGAATAATAGTTTGCTCAGGGGATACAGCGGCACTTACCTTACCTGGCGCTCCACTCGCTCCTTCTGATCTGACAGCTGCGTTGCCCCTGTCTCCCGACCACGCGCCTATTTTTGGCGCATGCGCGCCAATGCAAAAGATAGGCACGCGATCAGGAGAGGACAGCGCGGCTGTCAGTTCAGAAGGACCTTCTAGCGGAGCGCCAGGTAAGGTAAGTGCCGCTGTGTCCTCTGAGCAAACTATTATTCACAGGGAGGTGAGAATAAGC